>PVIW01000001.1:1014482-1342976 GCA_004026585.1 Noctilio leporinus | reverse complement strand
TAAAAGGCAGTTCCATTTTTAGTTTTTTAAGGAGACCCCATACTGGGAAAACTTGTTATATTTCTGAGGACTGAGCAGGCAACAGAAGATTCTTACATTGATCCAGGTAGACGTGGTTGGTGATGGAGGCCTACGGAAAGGACACTTTCGGGAGTATTTATTTAAAGGATAGGGTGGTAACTGGATGCCAGGATTTAGTATGTAGGGCACAAGAAGAAGGAAGGTGGCGCCTGAGTTTCTCGCTGGAGTTTGAGTAGGAGGTGAAGTTGTTCTCAGGACAGGGGAGGAGGGAGGTGATGTCAGACTGGCAGGGGAGTCACCAATCTCGAAACAAGAACCTGTACCATAGCATGAAGCTGGTTGCGGTGAGGCAGACGCTTCTAGTCAACCTTGTAGGTGTCTGGCATCTAACAGAGAAAATAACTGACTGATTAACAACAGAAGCTGTAACTGCCCAAGGAACCAAAAACTTATATTTATTTGTCAGCATATAGGCAAATCTATGTATGTGACCAAATTACAATCAGATTGCTAGATTCAGGTGGGGACATAACATGGGAAGCTAACCTGGGTATTGTGGTGGCTGATGTCATCTGTGTCGTATGGGTTTTATGTGCCCCCCATGTAAAGAAACACAAGTCTGACCTCAAAACCTTGCCCTGAGCACCTATGTTGAAATGCATGCCAAGGATGCTGAAGTGAGTTTTGTACCATGTCACCACCCAGCACGCAAGCTGGCACCTAGTAGACATCCAGTGCCCATTGTGAAGGGGAGTCTAGGCTTAACAAAAGAGTGAATTATTAGTGTTTGTGTCTCTTGGGGATGTGGAGAGGGGGTGAGGCTCTGTCTAGCAGGCGTTGGCCAGTCCTGGTTCACAACTTTACTTAGTATGGAACTGATGGAGGTGTTTTAAATAGAAACATTATAAAGGGAGGAAGGGGAAGAAACAAGGAAGTAAAACTTATCTGTAACACACAAACAAATGAAAAGTCAGGCTTCCTTTGCCTGTTTTCATTCTGACGTTCTGAGCCCATGTAAAGAGGCAAAATACAGACAGTGTTGAAAGGCAGTTTTCCAGTGACTGTTCATTGCTAGGGGCTATGTTGATCAAGGAAACCTGACATACTGAGTTTCTCTGGTTTTGTTACTTTTTGCCATTATCTGTTTTCTTTATATTGGGAAAGGCTTTCTCTAGCTAATTTTTTTCTGCTCTTAATAAAAGAAAATCAGCTTCTCTTGCTAGGTCTCTATTTTTAATTTCATTTTAATATTTTGGATCAGAACAATTGAATTTTTATCATAAATAAAACTAGTAAGAGCTTTTCAGTACGAGGGTTGCTTTCTCTAAGTTAAAGGAATTCATTGTCTATTTTTGCTCATTAATACACACATGTGATATATAATTCTATTTTATTAAATGTGTACCTATTTTGAAATTATGGGACATTTCCCCAGATGATTACACCGTGAAAAATGATTTTGATGAATCCACAGAGAGGGGAAAAAAATCTCTCTAAGTGTTGATGGTTGGGCTAGATTTCAAATTATTGGAGTGAAGGCAACATTAAAGGCTATAGCTGGTCTCCTAGTTTTCTAGGACAGGGGCCCAATTATGTCTTTAAATAGAAGACATGGCTCCACTTTTTGGACCATCTTGTGTGCCTGATCTGTTACTGAATTGTTCATGTGTCTTTGAGAGTATTTAAGTTCTCCAGTAATCAGGATTTCAAGAACCTCCTGAGAATAGTTAAATATAATATATATATTATATTTAGATAGGTTTTCCTCAAGACTTCCCTTTCACTGTTTTGTTTATTTTTGTTTTAAGCATTCACAGCATGTAAGGATTGCATCACATAATCATAACATTAAGAATGAGACTATTCTACAGAATAAGTGAAAAAATAATGGATTCTTTGAGTTAGAAGATATTTGAGAGAAAATTTAGTATGTAACTCTTATTTTGTATGCCAAAATGTTGACACAAAAAGAAATGACTTCTGAGTTTCCCAAAAGAAAAAGTATGATTTTTAAACATATAATTATGCTTGTTCAATGAAACATATATTTTAAATATAAATTTGGAACATTAATGAGAATCAACTCTGTAAACCATTTCACAGGTAGTATAGTTTTTGTTTTTCTTAATAAAAATTGAGCAGAAAACTATGTATTTTAACTACTTAATATCCTTTCCCAATCAGATATAATAGAGGTTATTCTAATTATTTTAAATCCATATTCTTTAAGAAGAAATGCCTGAGTATGTTTCTTTGAGCCATCCAAACTCTTCTTCCTTTTTGTGGTGCTTCATGAACAGAGTAAATGGTTCCTTAGCTGGATATAATTTAGTCATCTAGGTGACGATGTAGTGATTATTCTTTGATTAGGAATGAAATTTATCATTGGAAGGGGGAAAATAGTTTCATTTCTGTATATGAATATATTATTTTGTGATGTATTTCTTCCAGATGAAATTTTAAAAATTAGTTAATAGACTTTGGAATGAGGAAGTGCTTTTAATTCACCTTATATAACAGTTTCATTTTATAGATAATGATATTGGGATCCAAAGCGCAGAGAAATGATCCAAGATGACAGTTTTGATCCAAACAAACCCCAGATCTCAATTGTTTTTTTGTCCAGTGTTTTTCACTCTATGATGGGTGTTATGCCTAAAACCAATCTAGACGCTGAAAAGAACAAAAAGATGGTATGGAGAATGCCAAAGGAGAAGGACCTGAACCCCATTCACAGAGAACCTGTTAAATTTAGGAGTCCACTTAATGGGACTCCAGCATTTGTTCTTTCATGGTGAGGAAACTAAAGCTAATAAAATTGATTTTTTTTTTGTTTGTTTTTTAGGTGAGAGTTACGTGTGTGCATCAAATGAACCATTTCGTAAAGTTGATTACACCAAAAACATTAATCCAAACTGGTCTGTGAACATCAAGAGTGGAACGGCCCGTACCTTGGCGGCTCCCTCCTCCGTGAAAAGTGAAGTGAAGGAAAGTAAAGATTTCATCAAACCCAAATTAGTGACTGTGATTCGAAGCGGAGTGAAGCCTAGGAAAGCTGTGCGGATCCTTCTGAATAAGAAGACTGCTCACTCCTTTGAACAAGTCTTAACAGATATCACCGAAGCCATTAAACTAGACTCAGGAGTGGTCAAGAGGCTCTGCACCCTGGATGGAAAGCAGGTGAGATGTCTCTCGCCCTCAGCTCTCCGCCTTACTGTTAAATTCTCCTTGGGGATTACGATTGATATAATATGAACGTGTAGCCTGCTATATATTATTTTAGTAGTCCTACTTGAGAGATGTGTGTGTGTGTGTGTATTTGCCTTTATCATGAAAAATATTGGGTGCCTCACCTGTTTCTTTAGCCCAAATATCTCAAAAGTGTACATAGAGAAATCTGTCTGTATGTCTTGTGGTCACTGGAAGGGAAATGTAAACTCCTGAGGGAAAAGTGTAAGTCGAAGAGGCTTCCTACATTAAGTGGACTGTTCTTTAAGAGAAAGAACATCTGTTTACTAGTACAGTCATTACGGGTGTGGGTAAGCCACAGGGGTCAAAATTTAATGGTTTTTAAACAGCCGTTCCTCTCCACTCATGCATGTATGATAAGGGAAATGCATTTAAAAGAAAGTACTTCCATAGGCATGTCCATATAAACTTCATAGGGAAGAATGGAGGTAATGAGAATTTCTGGAAAAAAAAAAAATTACACAAGACAATGCATGCCAAATTATGGTAACAATGTGCCAGGAAATCTAACGGGCAAATTGCAAGGATGCATGAATAGCAATTATACAAATACCGAGTTTTACCACAATCAGATTATCTTTCCTCAAAAGAAGTTTGTGGTTTCAGAAGTGTATTTTTCTCCAGTTACAAGAAGGTTAAATTGTTTATATTTACATTGTTTAAACATAGTTTCCAGCATTCAATTTGTTTCTTCATTTCATTTTGTTCTCTTGAAAATAATCTACTTGAAAGTGTTTGGCTCAAGTAGTGCTGAAAGTGAATACTGTGAAACACTGGAGCAGTGTCTTGGGCGGGGCAGGGGTGGGGGGACTAGTTTTCTGAGACCAGATCTAGTTACTGGGTTGCTTTCTGAATCATTAACCAGGTTGTAAGAATAGGTTTTACAAATTCCAAGCCCTGGCTAGTAGCTCAGTGGATAAGGCACTGGCCATCAAACCCAAGGGTCACTGGTTTGATTCCCAGCCAAGGCACAGGGCCAGGTTGCAAGCCAGGTCTCCAGCCAGGTCCGTGGCTCGAAGCAGGTGAGGGGCAACCATACGTGGATGTTTATCTTCCTCTCTGCCTCTCTCCCTTTCCCTCTCTAAAAAAATAAATAAAATCTTTAAAAAAAATTCTAGTAGCATATAATGAGGTTGCAACTTTTCTAGTTAATTAGGTAAATGATTAGAAGGAGGACTGCCCCAAGATAGGTTCATAGTATGACTGGAAATGAACACTTGACAAGTTGAGTAAATAGCACAGGGCAACACCAAACTCAAGATTTGTTCTGCAAGTAAGTAAAAATGAATTTGACCACAAGACAGGAGATTTGGTAAGTCAAATAGCTTGGTGGACTTTGGGAAGACAGTAGCTAGAGAGAAATGTTTAAGATGCCTCACAAAAGGAAAAATGAAAATCATAAGTATGTCAAATTAGAACACTGGTGGGGCATATAAATAGTACATGCAGATGAGATTTTAAAAGTTGAACCTCAGTGCCCTGAGTCATGTGAGTCCATTGGTTGGGTGTCATCCCACAAAGCTAAAGATTTCCAGTTCAATTCCCAGTCAGGACACATGTGCGGTTTGTGCATTCAGTCCGAGGTTGGGGGCTTCTGAGAAGCAACTGAGTGATGATTCTTTTGCACATCAGTATTTCTCTCCCTTTCTCCCTCTAAATATAAATCTTCTTAAAAATTGAAATTCAGGTTTTCATTGAAATTTTCATTGAAACTTTAACAGCTATCCAAAAATTTATCTTCAAAAGGTTCCCATCTGGGGCTGTTAATATGTGAAAACATTAACTAAAGCAACAGCAACCCCACACTATCAGCATAGTGAAGAATAATAAATATACTTTGGGTGGGGTTTATGGCAGGATGGCTCACTGTTAAGAAACAGTGTTGCCCTGGCCAGTGGCTCAGTTGGCTGGAGTGTCATCCTGCACGTACATCAGAAAAGGTTTCGGGTTTGACTTGTGGTCAGAGCACACACCTGGGCCATGGGTTTGACCTCCAGTGAAGGCAGGAGCAGGAGGCAGCTGACTGAGTACATGCATTCTCTCTCTCCCCACTCTCCTCCCTCCCTTCCTCTTCCTTCCTCTCCTTGCCTCCCTCAAATCAACAAATATATCCCCAGGTAAGGATTAAAATTAAATTCATTTTAAAGAAAGAAACCTATTAATGCATGGGATCTAGAAGGTAAAGTTATTGCACACCTAATTCCCAAAAGATGTGACAAATGCATTTGACAAAATACAAAATCTATATTCAATTTAGAATAGAGATTTAGCAATAAATATGGAAGGGAAAGTCTCTGAAAGACTAAACAATCTTACACAAATGAGATACTGTAGGTATTTCTATAATAGTCAAGTCTAAGGTGAGGAAGCCTGATAGCAGCAGTTTTCTACATTCTTCTGTACCTTCTTCCTGGTTTTTATTTATAGTTTAATTGCAATTGCAGTAAGAATCTAAATGAGTTCCTGGGAGGTGGGAGAAGGGATACCTGACAAAGTGATTTAAAGGTTAATATGAAAAAATAGACAGGAAAATTTTGGAAATAATGATGAATGGGCTCTCATGCTACCAGATATTAAATCACCATTCTCATATTATACCAAAAATAAATTCCAGGTGTTTTAAAAATATAGATCTCAAAATGAAACAAAAGAACTAAAGGAAAAGATGTCCTTTAGTCCCCATTTATGTTGAAATGAGGATGGATTTTCTAAGCATAAAAATATTGAGAAGATTACAAAAAAGAAAGGTTGAATAGACAACATCAAAATTAAAACTTTCAAATGTCAGAGCAAGGGTGTATACTTTTATATTGTTATAGTAGTTCATTATGAAAAAATACTACAATGGAAAGGTTAATCAGGGACCAAACAGACAATTTGAAAAGGTAGAATTATAAATACTAAGTATAAAAAAGTTCAAGCTCATAAATAAATGAGCAATGAAATATTTTAATATTTAGAGTTGACATGTTTTTGAAAGTGTCCATTATTTTTGAATGTGCAGTGAATTAGCATTCTTACAGAATGATGGAAGTATAAATTTCATAATCTTCATGGAAAGCAGTTTGTTTTGTGCAACTATACAAATGTCCTTACTATTTGAACTAATAAATGAACTTAATAGGAATTTATCCCAAATAACCTAAGACGCAAACATATTTCTGCACAAGAATTCATCTCAGCAATAACAGCAAAAGATTAGAAATAACTTAAAATCCCTAAAGTAGAAAACAGTTAAATAATGTTTCTATAAAATTCATTGGAGTGACCAATGTTTGGGTGACTGTAAAGACGTGAATAATGTTAAGTGGGAAAAGCAAGAAAAAGAACTCTGTACCATGGTTTAAATTTTGTTAGGAAAGCAAAGGAAGAATTTTTTTTTTTTTTTTTTTTTTTTAATTCAGAAGAAAACACACAGTGGCTATCAGAAATCCAGTACTTGCTGTTTTGGTTTCTACTACTTCTTCCTCATGTCTATTTAAAAGCAAAAACTCAAGCACTGAGAAAGAAAACAAAGACTGATTTCAATCAGATTGTGGAAATTAAAACATTATGCGTTAATCCTTGAAATTCTGGCATATGGCTATAAAATGTTACAAGCATCCCTTTTGTCACTGTTTATGTCTAAACATTATTTCCCCTGTGCAAAAAGATTCTTTTAAACTTTCAAATAAATGTTTCTTTTGGAAAAATTATGTATTTTATTTTTAATAGACATGACTTTGGGTATTGTATTTTTAGAGTACCAGGTATCCTTCAAAGCTATAGTTTTCTTGGCACTGATTCAACATCTGTATTCTAAGGGGACTTGCTATTTAAAACTTCATCTGTTTTTTGGTTGATATTTGTCATAAGTATAAAGAGGATATTAAATCATGCTTTGAAGTAGGATAAGAAATTTGTCTTATGCTTAAGACTAATGCAAATCTTTTAAATGGGCAGTGTTCATTCCTATTTTATAATTTTTTTTTTACAGGTATGTAAAACTATCTGCTCTCTGAATTCTCAAGGAAAGAACAGCTTTTTAGGTGAAGAGAAAGGAATGAGACAAAAACTAGAATCTGTTAATGAGTTGTTCCTGCACAAAAGTTTAGGCCATCTGCCCACTCAGGTTTTTTATTTTCGTCTTAATCTGATTCTTGATGCAAGCAGAGATTAAATGGTTAATAGGCAGCTCACTGTCAAGTCACCAGTTCCATCCTGACACCTGTGTTAGTTTTAAGGGTCATGTGCCAGCCTTTATGCTAGTAACTCGTGTCCCTTGAATCTCCTCTTCTGTCACATTACCCTAGCCCTGTTGACTCCGTTTACAAGGTCTAACTTGGGTAGTACAACTGACTCACGTATTTTATATTAAATCACTTCAAACAAAGCAAAATTTTAGGATTTTATCCATGATATCTCTTGGGTGTTCTGTAATGTAGAGCAGTGGTTCTCAACTGGGTACTGTTTTGCTCTAGGGGGCATTTGGCAGTGTTTGGAGTCATGACTGGGGACGAGGCTTCCACTTGCGTGTAGCGGGTAGAGGCCAGGGTGCTGGTCAACATGCCACAGTGCACAGAACAGACACAACATCATTCTTTTGGAATCCAAAATAGCAATAGTGCTGAGATTCAGAAAATCTGGTAAAAAAGTAAGTAAAATGATTCGAAAGGAGATGATACTTGTTTGAGTATTAGCTTTATCAATTAAGCCACGAGGTCAGCTTAATTTCAGTGCTCACAGATGTCCTCGTAGCCTTTCTGGCCACTTTGTATCTAACTGAGGCAGGGGTGTTAGAATGGCATGGTTCTTAGTCTTTATTTTCCTGAATTTCCACTTACGTGACCTTGTTGTGTGAGGCTGATGTGCATGCGGGTGGGCAGCATAGCTTCACAGAGGATCAAGTAAAGATGTCCCAAATGGTGGTACATGCACTGAAAGAGAAGCCTAAAGAATCATGATTTGCTCTGGTGGGGGTTTAAGTATTTAATACTTTATTTACTTATTTACTAAAATATTATTTTTAGAGAGGGGAAAGGAGAGAAGCAGAGAGAAAGAGAAACATCAATGTATGGTTGCCTTTCACCTGCCTCCAGCTACAGACCTGGCTGGAGACCTGGCTTGCAACCTGGTTATGTGCCCTGGCTGGGAATTGAACCAGAGACCTCTGGATTTGCAGGCTGGCACCTATAAGTATTTAATACTTTTAAAAAACTGATATCATGATTATCAATTGAAAAAATATACAACCTATATATTTACAGTTAGGATGGCTAGAAAAAAGATGACCTGTAAATGGAAGTCATGACGATTCTCTTAAATACTTTTTAAACGTGCAGTTCATTTAAATTAAATGCTTTACTTTTGCTTTTACAAGTGAAACCTTGCACTTTTAAGTTAAAGGAATTGTGTAGGACAATAAGGTTTCGTTTTTAAAATTTCAAACGTCAACGTGACATTCTTACAATAAACTGCCGCAGGGGACTTCTTTTTTAAAATGTCTATTCCATTAAGGGACTGAAAGGTCCAAATATAGATTTTGTCCACATGTGTAAAAATTTCTAACTTTTAGCTTTCCCAGAAACAGCAGAGTTTTAACATAAAAGAAACATATTTAGTGGAATTTTGGAACAAGTTGATTCTTGTCATGGGCAGAGGCAAAACAGACTCAGAAATTGCTAGCAGTTGATACTTTGGGGGTAAAATACTTCCAGACATTGGGACCATGGCCAGCTTTGGGTGCCCACATGCAGTGGGTTCTCCATCTTATCAGTCATCTTAGGGGTTTTGAATGTTTCCATCCTTACTTTTATAAAACTTTCTTTTGTGTAGCATAACATAAATATTTATTTTATACCTGGCTTTAACTTTTCTGGCATCACAGTTTCTAGTAAAGGTTCACTTCTTTGTAATGACCTAATCAATTCTTATTTAAAAGAGTATCTTCTTAAAAATTGCTACATAAAAATCAAATGGTTGATATCTGTTCAAAAATAGTTTCTACAATTCATTAATACTGATCTAATTTTTGCTTGAAGTAGATGAGGACAGTTTGATTTTAGTTACCACATAACTCCCAATGCATGTTTTGTTTTTGTAGATAATAGAAATCCAGGCAACTGTGTTTTAGTCTAACTAAATTCATACCTCTGAAGCATGGGTCGCCCTCATCTAACTCAAGTCTGGAAAATTATCCTAATCAGGGATCAGCGGACTGAAGGAGTAACTGGTGGGGTTTTTCAGTAGAACAGGAAGTCCAGGTAAGGAAAGGGAGAAAACATTGAATTTGGTTTTTGATCCCTGACCTAAGCAGAAAATGTGGTATAGGCTTAATCTTTGCTTTTGATTTAATGAACACCTCTTTTCAAAAAGTAAGCTAAGGGTGGGAAGAATGAAGGAAGAACTTTGAAGTAAAGTTTGTGTTTTGCCATTCTGGTATCATTTTATAAGCACTTTTCCCCAACCTCTAATAGTGTTCTTTCCCTTTTAGTGGGAAACTGGAGGGAAACACTAAAACCCTGTTAGTAGTTACTACAGTTGCAAATTACAGAATAGGTGTGTTTAAGGAAAAAAAATTTCGCTCACCATAGAAGATGCAATGTAGGGCATATGTAAGAGAAAAATGACATCACTGTGAACTCTTGTTCCCTTGTTTATTCTTTTGATGTCTAAGCTGGAGTATGTATTTAACAATGCTTAGAAAAATAGCTAACAGCTCAATTAGTTAATAGATAAAGCCAATAGATGACTGTGTAAGGCACTGTGACAATGCTTTCTTTTAGTCTTCTCCACTCATCCTCACAGCAACCTTGAAAGACAGGTGTTCTAATTCCTGCTTTACATCAGGGAAATTGAAACAGAAATCAGGTAACCTATTCAAAATCACTGTTGGTGGAGCTGCATTCACACCCAGGAAGGGCGATTCTAGACCTTGAACTTCCCACTTCCCACAGCTGCTCTCAGCCCTCTGTGGACAGGCTTTGTGAGGCTCATCAGTGATAAGAATAAGCAACAGGAAAAATAAGTAATAAATTGATCAGGCTATTTCATTTCAAAATGTCTTTTAGGTTTTAGAGTGATGTCATTTTACCTGGGGTTTATCTAAATGTGATAAAATTATTCTGTGAGTAGGATCTGAAAAATGAAAAAAATAGGTCAAGGAATGATTACATACTTTACAAAAAGGTGATTCAGAGTTATTTTACAGATTTCATTTTTAAAAATTAAAAATTAACATTGCAGAAAGTTTAGAAAGTAGAGAAATAAATACATAATCCTTCTACTTTAACACTTTTTAGAATTAAGTACTCTTATCTATATTTTCATATACATGTTATTATCTTAAGAGAATACTGCCTGAGTAGTCAGTACCTTTCTATTGGAAAACAATTTAATCATTGAGAGAAATGCAAAAAGTGGGTGGTTCATGTCACATCTGTCCTTCTTTCCAAACCTTGTTCTATTTCTTAAAGAGACCTCCTAGTTACAGTCATGTTAATGCAATTTAAATACATACATACATACAATTTTTATATAATGTGGTTTCATGTGTAATCCTGTATTCTGTCCTTTTTCACTTACCAATTGTACCCTTCCATGTTATATAGTCTTCATACTGAATAATGTTCCATTGCCTAAACGTATCATCATTTATTTAACCTATTGCTAGACATTTGACTTTCTAGCTTTTTATTCTTTTAGTTTCTAGTCATCTTGCTGCTTATAGATTTTAACATGACTTGGATAATTTCCTTTCCTTAGGAGAGATTCTTTGAGGTCAATTACTAGAAGAGACTCCTAAGTATTTTGGAGTTTAAAAGGTACTGTCAAAGCTGTAGACAAAAGGTTGTCCCTTTGGCAGCACCACCAGCATGTGCCCCAGTATTTGAGTAGCTGGGAGGGAATTGGTAAGAATTAGCTGTGACAGCCAGACACAGTGGATATGACGTCTGTCCTGCAAGTATTAGCTGCTCACTCCTAATTATGTTGACATTGGCTCACTACTTTTGGGAGAGGACTCGTATATTTGACTAGTTACATAGAAAAGCACACTTTCTGTGCAATTACTCACCCCCCACATTTCTCTTACCACTCCTACCTCTTCTACTTTCTCTTCTAGAAAATAATAAATGAAGGCAGTTGACCAATGTATCAGTTTTATATCAGAAGCTAGTGCTGACCCACTAGTCTTGAAAATGTTAAACTTAGTAGGAATAACAAGAAGGAAACTTGTAAAGCAAATAGTCCACATGATTTAATCATAAACTAAAAGACCTGATGCTTCAATTAATGTTTGCTTTATAACTTTTATCAATGCCAAAAATACTATGGGTATATTAGTGGTATTAAATGAGTTCAGGTAATGTTTGCTTTGTGATATTTTAACTCAGAATTGAGTCAAGATTACTTGAAATAGATGCTTCCTAAAGTAAATTGCTGGCTTTTGGTGGAGCTAACTTTTGAATTTACAATATTTTTGGTTTTGTAAAATATGAATGTGTGCTAATCCCAATTCCTACCACTACATGTAACACATAACATTACTTTATGCCCTGAGGGCTGTGGCTCTGTCAGTTGGAATGTCATCCAGTAAACCGAAAGGTCATGAGTTCGAGTCCCAGTTAGGGCACATACCTGGATGGTGGGTTTGGTCCCCAGTTGGAGCACATAAAGAAGGCTACTGATTGATGTTCCTCATATCTATATACCTCTGTAAAACTTTATAATTTTTATTGGATTTTGTGAAAGGCTTATTTATTTGTCATGTCCTGAGGTAGTAACAAGGGCAGGTGCAAAGTCAATCTTGTATTTTAGAGTGTATAACTGACATGACATACAGAATGATATAGTCCAGATTGCTAATTTTATAGAACCCGTTACAATCTGTGCTTCCCCAGTTGCAGTTTTAAAGCCTGATTCAACATGCTGTGTATGTGATCACAGTACAAATGTCAGGAAAAGGACCTCTGCTTGGGCCTGTTTTACTCTGTTCTCTTTAGCTGGGGGGATGGGTTTCTAGCTATGTAGTCACTGACTTTTCTCAAGAGCAAAAGCTAAGCTTCGCACAGCTTTCCTCATTCTTGGTGAGCTGTCTCAGAAGGAGTTCATTGAATCTACACTGACAATCACTGTGGAGAAAAATCATGCTAGATTCTGTATTTTTTTTGTTTTGTTTTTTTGTTAGTATTTTTTAGTAACCCTACACAGTTTCCTGGATTTCAAAATTAACTTCTTGCAGCCTTTTATTTTTACAGAAGAGTGTCACAAAGGGTGGAACTAGCTGTTACGAATATCGGCTGTATATTTTTAGCACATTTGAATTGTGCGACGCAGCTGCCAGGAGTGCAAGAAAGCTCTGTAGTCATTAGAGATTTAATTCTCTGAGCCCGGAGACTGTTAGAAATGAAGCAACACTTACCCAAAAGGAACATTCTGTTTTCCTTGTGCCTTTCAGGCTCTTTCTAAGACTTGAAATAGTAAAAATGTTATTAAAAAATTGTGTAATAATTTATGGCAAGCTTCTCTAAATGTGAGCATAAAGACATTTGATTATATTTGAAAATATGGCTCTGCCCACATGTTAAGTCATGAAAATGCCATTGTAAGTATGAGTTATGGAAGACATTTAAATACCTATGTATTGGTACTTATTAAAACTGACATTAGTTACATGGCTGTGTTTCTAAAGGATTAAGTTTATTAAACACCTAATCTTTTGGATCACTTATATTACATATTTTAGTGGTAAAATATTGTGGCTGACAGATGCCATTATGAAAATGCAAATTAAAAAGTTTCCTTTTATGAAAAGCAAAAGTTGTGTAAGTGGAAACTTGCAAAAGCCCGGTGAGGTAACGTAATCTCATTGTCCAGGTTTTTACATGTAGATAAAGGAGAAAAGTTTTAAACTTTTTTGGAAGTTTTAAAAGTGATTTTCTCTCCCAGAACATGCCTGCATAAGCAGCACCCGTCAGTGTCTAAGTCAGTTCTTGAACTTCTGGGAGTTAAGGCAGTTGAAGACAGTGTGATTTGTGCCCCAAGGAACTGCTTATATGCACTGGAGTCAGAGAATACAAGTTGAAACTTGAATTCAATGAATTCATTTCACAATAGCATTATAGTATTGAATGAGACATGGATCATGCTTATTCAACGAGATACGTCATTAAAGAGTTTTAATGATTGGAAAGTGTATCTTTAGCACCAGCTATTTGGACCGACTGTTTACACATGTTGTCATTTATTCTCATGGTCACCCTAAGGTAGGTGTATGGCATTAGCTTCATGCAAGGAATGTTACAGTGCACGTCTGAAGAACTCTTGTCCTTTGCATTCAGTTAGACTTCTTCTATATGACTGCACTTACCCCATGAGGCTGTGTTTGCCCCAGACATTTTTAAACTCTCAGAGCTAGTTTTCAAAATTCAAAGGAAGGTCATTTTCATTACTTTACAATTATTCATAATTGCTTTCCACAACCTATTATATAGTAGGATTATTTACTATAATCTACTATAATCTTTAGCCTTGGCTTTGAATAGCTTCTTAGACTTTTCCCAAAACTTATATTCAGTCTAAAATGATGAAGAATGTATTTATTTTATTCTATGGATGGTTAGAATTTCACACTCTCATTTATTTTGTGGCTGAAGATATTTTAGGCTTGGTCAGTGAAACCATTTTCAAGTTGGATCCAGTATCTTTTTGACATATTTTAGGATATATAGGGGAGTAAGGATTACAGGGAACTATATCAGGTTCATATTAGACCTGTAGCAAACAAAAAATGCAACAGCAATTCTGTATCCCAATGACCACTGTAGATCCTCTGTTCTCGGGTATCTTCTAATGCCCATTCTCTCCATGTGTGTCTACAGACATAGGATTTCTCTTCACTGTACATGACTCCTGATTTCTGTGCAACTCTGCCTTTGTGTCTTCTAGCAAGTTTGTCATTGAGCCTCTAGGCCCTAGGGCATAGGATATGTCTGATTGAGTTGCTGGTTATTGCCCAGTGTTAGAGCACCATCACAGGCCGGGAGCTTCCCTGTTCTTGACCTAAAATGGCCACTTTTAGGGAAACACTCATGATTTGTTTTTGGAGAGTTGCTGTGGTTTGGGTTGTATGACCTTGTAGCTTACATGCAATGAATTTGGCTTTGAGTATTGAGAGCATATAGGGATTCATCAACTACCTGATTCAGTGGTTCTTGACTGGAGGTAATTTTGCCCTTAAGGGGGCATTTGCGGAAAAGGTAAAATAGGTCATGGGTTCAGGGTAGGGATACTGCTAAATATCTTACATTACATGGAACAGCCCTCCCATAACAAAGAGCTATCTGGTCCAAAACATCAACAGTGCTAATATTGAGAAACCATGGTATGAGTTAATGGATAAAAAGAGGTTAAAAAGGGGGGAGGGGAGTTGAGGGAAATACAAGTGGTTTTGGAGTGGCCAGTGTAAGGGATGTAGGTATGTATCTGGTCAAGTGTAGAGTTTTTTAATTAAAAGGTTAGGCAAGGGCAAGATTGTGCACAACATACACTGCATTTCCAAGGGACATAAACCTCATCTGTTGGACCCTTGAGTTGCCACTGAAGAATTGCAAGGATCTGATTTGCATTTTTAAAAGTTTACTCTGGTGCTCGCTTCGGCAGCACATATACTAAAATTGGAACGATACGGAGAAGATTAGCATGGCCCCTGCGCAAGGATGACAGGCAAATTCATGAAGCGTTCCATATTTTAAAAAAATAAATAATAAAATAAAAAAATTTAAAAATAAATAAAAGTTTACTCTGGAGAGTGTGAAGTGAGTTCACAAAGATGGCCTGTTCTAAAGGAGTGTATGCCTGCCCCAGGTGTGTGAAACTGTTTCAGATAATATTATGTCAAAGTTGTAATATGGTTTATAGTTTCCTAAATGTTTATGGCAAGTGGTTCCTAGATTCTGTTCTAAATAGAAGGCAGACATTCCTAAAGAAATTTAAATCATTTTAGAGGACAAGGATTTGGTTTTTAGCAGGAAATAAAAAATACAGAAGGGTGGTGGAGTTGAAGTTTATGAACTGAAAGTATTTGTTTGGTTAAAGAGTATACCAGATCTTCATAGTGGCTGCAAAGAAATGCTAATTTTTAATTTTAAGATTTAGAAAAAGAGCATTAATTTTCCCATGTGCTTTATATGTTGTCAAACATACTTGAGATATTTGTGACAGGATGACTATCAGGATACTGCTGGAGTGTAGGTAAACACTGACTTTTAAAAAAGATTTGCTTATTTTTGAGAGAAAGGAGGGGAGAGAGAAAGAAAGGCAGAGAAACATTGATCTGAGAGAGAAACATTGATCGGTTGCCTCTCCTATGACCAGGGACCGAACGTGCAACCTTGGTATGTGCCCTGATGGGGAATCAGACTATTAATCTTTTGCTTTGGGGACCATGCTCAACCAAGTGAGCCACACTGATCAGGGCTGGTTTCATTTATTTTTTAATTTAATTTTTAAAAATTTAAGGTAGTTGCTATACAATCCTATATGGGCTACATTAGCTTTGAGTATACTATGTAGTAATTTGACATTTGTGTACCCTACAATATGACCAACCCACTAATTCTCGTAATCGTCTGTCACCATGTAAATTTATCACAATAGCACTACCTTTTCTAATGTGCTAGTGGAATTGTGAATACTTTCTCCTCCTTTCCCAGCATACACCTGACAGGATCAGGCAATCGGTGGCCATGAGGCAGATTTCTATTTAGGAAAAGCTGTTCTTACATTGTGATAGCACTGCAATGTTCTCTGCACAGTCACACATTTATTTAGAAATGACTTGAAAATATAGTGCCCATGCCAACTAAGAAATTTGAAAACAAAGGTACTTCTTGGTAGCAAAAGATAAGAATATGTTTTCTTAAAATTGTTAGAGTGGCATAGAAAATAAATGGTCCAGTCTTTGAGCCTGTCATGATATGACCTATTGAAATACTTTACAGTTTTTGATAACTTTAACAATGTAAATGCTCTTATGCATTAGCTAATATGATGTGTTGTTATCAGTAGATGCTTTATTGAAGACCTATTCCTACTTTACTTTAAAAACCAATAGTAATGATTTTGTTCTTTGTGCCATTGCATATGCAGTTTTCATGCTGATATCGCTAGGCTAATTTGGTGGCATGTACAATTTTGTATTGTTTACATTGTATAACGGATGTTGGTCATAGCTTCCTCAAACTATATTTAGAGCAACTTGGGCATTGACATAGGGAAATGAGAGAGCAAAATGAAGCCCATGCACTTTTTACCCAGAAGGTTTCTATACCTATGTGGATACAGATACCTGTGTATTTCATATATATGTAAAATATATATCTATAACTGACTTGTTAGGCTGGCACCCAGTCCGCCAGTCGGCTCATTGGCCTGGCTTCTGAAGCAAAGCTTGGTCTTGCCTGTTGTTGCTGAGAATCCGAGTGCCAGCCATTCAGAACCCAGAGGAGATGAGATCCCTGCTCTCCCTGCACCTCTTCCCTGTTCGAGGTGGGAGTCAAAAACACGTGACCTGGTTAGACAATGGCAACAGCCGAAGAGATAGTTGCTATTCAACTAAAAGACAGAAGTGTGAACCAGCGGAGTAGGGAAGAGTTGGTGAAGAATAGAATGCAAACTGGGTGGCAAGTGGGGAGACTGATGTAGAGAGACCCTCCCCCTTCTCCCCTGACCACATGTAGCATCGGGGGAGAGAAGCACAGCTGACCTTGAATGGCAGTACCTAGGGGAGTGAGAATCATGTCAGGACGTAGCAGGAAATGACATTTGAAGGAGAGAGTGCATTTAACTTCAAAGAAAGGGCTATGTGGAGGGAGAATGCCACCTTTTGATGGAACGGCAGTGTAGTAAAACTGCTTTGGGGTCAGCCTGTCCCTGGACTGATGCTAAAATGGAAGGAGGATGACTGTACAACCAGGAGACCCTCCTGCCAGTGTAGGAGTGGTCTAGAGTAGCATGGCAGGAGTTGGGCAGAGGCAAAGATGTGAAGCAGAGAATCCGTCTGAATGCAAGACCTAGAGCTTGGGCCACTGGGGAAGTTGGGGAGTGCTAAGAGCGGCACAGGATTTGAAAAGGGCTACTGCAGTGTCTTTTGTCCAGTTGCTAAACCCCAGAGCTGGCTGCAAGTCAACCACAGAAGTGCTTTAAAGGCTGGTTTCCTAAGGGGCCCCTAAAGATGAGCAAGCAGAAATCTAGAGACCTGATACTGCCTGGAAGGTTTTTGTTAATAGATATAAGCATATAGATATATCTAGATCCGTGTATATGGCTTCTAAACTTGATTATTTTATTAAGGGTGACATGGAAGTTTGTCATTAAGTGTGGTGTAGAAAAGAAAGCCTAGTTTATTCTCATCCAGGAATAAATCAAATTTATTTATTTATTAAAAATTTTTATTCATTATTTTCAGAGAAAAAGGCAGAGAGGAAGGAAGAAAGGGAAAGAAGCATCAGTGTAGGGTTGTCTTTCACCTGCCTCCAGCTACAGATCTGGCTGGAGACCTGGCTTGCAACCTGGTTATGTGCCCTGGCTGGGAATCAAACCAGCAACCTTTGGGTTCACAGGCCAGTCAAATTTATTTTTTTTAAATATCTGTTTTATTGTTGGCCTAACAACATAGAAATAACATTTTGTTGATTTACATGTCACAGATGGCTTGTGGAGTGTTTTTTTGTTTGTTTGTTTGTTTGTTTTTTTAATTTTGTGTGGAAAGAAAACAAACAAGTAACATTTAAACCTAGTTTGTGTAGCAAATACCATTACTTTGAAGTTAAGCTAATGTGACCCCAGAAAATGTAACCAAGAACTACATTGTAACTGTAGCAAATTTTACAGAATATGTGTAAGAGCTTGTGATACTATGCTGTGAAAAAATAGAAGAGCTCCCCTTTTAATGTTTATCTGTGTCCCTTTTAGCATTTATAACCATCCTAGCATTCCGTAGGACTGGCTCTCCAGATTCACTGCTCTTTGCCCAGACCTTATTATAGGAGGTAGAAATGCTACAGGAGTCCTAGAGGGGCAGCTCCAGACACTGGCTGGTGCCTGCTTGTTGCTTCTTGACAGGCCCCTCTGTTGCTTCTCTGGGAGACATGGGCAGAAGTGAGCTTCCCTCTCTTGGCTGAGCAGCAGTGTGGGAGTTCCCTGGGCAGGGCCAGTTACCTGGTGCAGGATGAGCTTGCGGGGCTCCTTATTTCAAACTTGTGAAGAAATTCAAGACCGCAACATCAGAACGGCAAAGCCAGTGAAGGGCTCTGTGCCTGCACAGATACACCGGCGTGGGGGGTAAACTGTTGGAGTCCTTGACCTCTGTCACGGTCTCGTGAGGCATACGGAGGTGAGCTGCCTTGCCTTCCACTTAGCTGGAGAAGAGGCAGAGGTGGGCCTCCTCTGCCTCTTCTCTTCACCTGCCTGCCCGTGTCCAGTGTTAGGAGAATGGCCGCTTCCTCCAGCCCCTCTGCACTCAGGTTGACTGTGTTCCTAGTAGCATCGCTCCTAAAGGGTTGGTTAACTTGTGACAGCCTAGTGCTAGGTTGTATATTACCACCGCACACAGAGGGAAATTCAGGACTCTGGTGGGAAATGAAGGCTGGGGAGCAAGGTGTGGGGAGCAGTGCTAGGGTTTGTTTTAAAGAACAGTTGCTAGTTTGGGGAGCTTTCTCTGCCAGGGATGGTACCATTGATTCTCACCACTCACTGTGGTTAGGTTCTATAAAGTAGCTGCAGACACCGAGTTAGCGAATTCAGATTTGTTATTCCTAGGGGCAAGGTAGAGCTAGGTTCCCATGAGGTGTGGTCACAGCTTTGATCAATCAGACAATATATAATCCTGTTTTATGTGTGTCTCTGTTGAGAGATACCTTGTTTAATACATACATACATATATATATATACACACACACACACACACACATATATATATATATATGTAGTCTATATGTATATATGTATTCAATTCATTTACACAAACTTAGAGCCAATAGCTCTGCATCTCATGCCTGAATGAATTGTATCTGGAATGTGTATTTTCTCCATAAGACACATCACAACCTTCTTGGGCTTAGAAACACTAGACAGCACTGCAGCACTATGCTGAGGGTCATTTAAAGCAGAGGATCAACAAAAATGCAAATTGTGTGGCACCACAGAGATCCCAAGTGTGGGAGCTGAAACCAGCCCCACTCTTCAGCCTCAGCTTGGGGAGCGTATTCACAGGGCAACTCTCATTCTCCACCACTGTGTCAGTGTGGCAAAAAAGGTTTACTGTTTGCTGGTAAAGGGATAGCACAGCAGGATGCAGTGCGTTCATTTATGACAAACTAAGGCGGTGCCCACCCCCAGACTTTCTAAAATAAACTTGAAATGCATGTACTTCTCTGATAAGAGAATGTAAAGAGGTGTTATGGGTTTGATAACTGACTGTGTTAATAACAATCATTAAGTGTCAACTAATTACAATGTGTAAAAATAAAATGTCCAACTAATAGTAGGTTACATCAGCATCAGATCAGGTCATCTTGTATAAACAAGGGTTGTAACGAAGTGGGGATGAGAAGAGTTCAAATAGGAGTCCAGTATACGAGCTTTTAAAAGAAGCTGATGGAGCCCCCAAACGTGTCCAGTCTCTTAATTATGTCCTAATTAAAGGAATTACTTTGGAAAACAGACTTCAGTGAGTATTTGCGATACAGGGTTGACATTTAGGGAATGAGATGCTACGTTTTGAAAGTGTTCTCTCTTCTGAATGTCACTTTTGTATTCCCAATATTTTGAGGCATCCCTGTGGTAGGAACTGTTGTGTGAAGTGAATTAGAGAAGGCAGCACTTCCTGTGTTGATGGGAGACCTGAAAATGTCTTGAAGAACATTTTAGCCACTCATAGGAAGCATTTGATTATGGGAATAAAAACTATTAAGTGAAATGTAAGCCTAGTTTATGCTGCAAACATCCTTATTTTGATGTTAGGCTAATTTGCCGCAGAAAAACGTGACAAAGAACTACATTGTAACTGTGTGGATGTGTGCAAGGAGGGCGTACATGTCAGTGGTTTTTGTTTTTAGTTTTGTTTTGTTGCTGGGGTTTTTGTTTGTTTGTTCTGTCCTCTAAGTTGCCTTATCACCTCTGAAACAATTCCGTGTTGTGATGCTGTAGTACCTGAGTCTAGGTAGCATCTTTAATAGTGTTCTTGCTGCAAAGGCTTTAAAATATTTAAAGTTTTTGTGGGTTTTTGTTTGTTTGTTTGTTTTTGCCTTCTAAAGCGCCATCTTGTTTTCTAAAGCCTGGTGTGCTATTGGATTACAGTTTTGTTTTGTAGTTATTTTTCACAGTCATTTCTTAAAATCAGAGTCATTTTTTCTTACAGCCTTCTGCTTCCCACTCTCCCTTCTGATACTGCTTTTCTCTTTCAATGAATGCGTCTTTATGTTTACTGACTTACAGAAACCAGATGATAATGGTAGACTATTGTTGACTGAGGAGATCCCAATTTCACTTACTTTATAATCAAATGGTCCCTTAGACAGCCTTAAAACAATTTATGGACTAAATTTTAGAAGCCTGTGTTTCTAAAATTTTTCTCTATTCTCTGAAGAAGCAGTTAAAAACAAGTAAAGCAATCTTTCTCTTTTACTCTAATTTTTGGAGATTCATACCGCAAATCAGCACGTTAAAGGCTTTGAGATGTACTGCAGTGAAGGAACTGTTAGACCATTTCCCAATTATTTGGTCATCAGCCCTTTCATGCAGAATGCCTTAATAATACCCCCTTGGACCAGTGATCTGTAAAATGCTACCCACTATTTGAAAAATTGCCCCATTTACCGAATGATCATTCCCAGCTCTCCATCTAAGATCATATCAGGCTCCCTGCACCCACTTCCCAACCACCCACCATGCTCCTTCCACCTCTTACCTCCCTCCGTGGTCCTGACAGTGGCCAGACTTTCTGCATGTCACCCTGGAGACCTTCAAGAGGTCATTGCTTCTAACGCATTTTCCACAGAGTTGTTGTGAGTGCTACTGGTGTGGAAATAGTATACTTTAGAGATAAAGAAGGAGAATTCGACAAACCTGAATTTGATTCCTGGATTCATCGTTTAGTTAGTACAGTGCGGCCTTGGTCCAAGTACCTATTAATGTCATCTATCTCTTCTAAATGTGAATGAAGGAAGATTTACACTAAAGCAATTAGCCTAGAGCCTCATATGGGGCACCTGACAGGTTGGCAGGGCTCTCATGAGCTGCTCCACAGGTCGTGGGCATGATCCCTGCCAACGGTGCCTGGAGTCACCTGGGAGTGCCCGTGAGGGACACTCAGGATCTGTTGTCCCAACAGGGTGAGACTTACAATTGCTGTGCTTCACTATGAACTTGACACACCCTAAATCCCACTCCCCCAGTGACTCCGAAGCCCGGCGGAGAAATGAAAGTGAGGCAAAAATCTGGGCTATGAATAAACTGGGTCTTCCTCCTTCGGGGTCATCTTAGCCACGACTACAGAAATCACACCACCTGGGGAACTGTTATCTTCTGTTTTATTCTAAACCACAACAGCACAGGAAATGTATGCTGAGAGTCTCTCAGCTTCTAATGGGCAGACCTTGCACATCTACCCGCATGTTGTGTCTTTAAGCACAATTCTCTTTTTACCAATTGTCACCTGTTTTTCTTTTTTCTTATTTTTACATTTTACTTATTTTTCACTGTTTTATTACAGTGGTCCCTATTTTTACCTTGTTGCTCTCTCCTTTTCTGCCCCCACCTCTTGGGCCTGTGGGACTTTAAAAGACTAGATTCATAGACTCCGTACCCCAGGAGATTCTCATTCATAGGCCTGGTACAGGTTGTATGAATAGTTTATACACATACAGGTCTATGTACTAACTGGTAGACTGAGAAAATAGGACTAATAAAACCCTTCCAGAGTTGTTAGGATTCAGTAAGGTGTCCATGAAATTGCTTAGCATATTACTGCAATTGAGAAGTTGTATCAGTTATAGTTTATTGCGTCGTAAATCACCGCAAACTCCAGGGCATTCATGACTAGGCATTTATGTGTCCTTCTTTAAATGTTGGCTGCAGCAGCTCCGTGGATCCCAGTGGGCAGCAGGGGGGCTGGGAGGGCTCCGCTGGGCAGCTTTCCTCTGCATTCTTGCTCTCCTCCCACCAGCGGACTGTCCCAGGCATTCTCATGGCACAGCAGGCCCTTGGTGAACGTCTTTTCATTTCACTTCATTTTGTTACAATGTTCACAGGACATGGAAATCCATTCCTGACTGGAGCCACTGTCAGTCCCAGTCCCGAGTTTGCGAATTCTCTCCCATCTGTGTGGGTTTCCTCCAGGTGCTCTGGTTTCTTCCAGCATCCCAAAGGTGTTAGGTGAATTGGGGTCCCTAAACTGCTAGCCCGAGTGGGGATATGTGTTGAGTGGTCCCTGCGTGGAAGGGTGTCCCGTGCAGGGTGGGGCATGCCGTACGCTCAGCCCTGCTGGGACAGTCTCCAGCTTCCTGTGACCCCAAACTGGAGTAAGAGGGTGGGGAAACCGTGATCTTACTTGGTTTTTATTCATCTTTTTTAAACGCATGTGTAGCTCACATTTATTTCAGTGTTGAGTATTGACTCTTTATTTGGAGGTTTCTGATGTAGGCTGTAGGAACTTAACTCTTACATCATTTAGCCTATGGTAAAGCTGGATTTGTTATACATTGTTTTACTTAGAGTTGTCATTGTCTTACTGACAATATTTAAGTGAGGACTTAACTGTATATCAAAGTACAGGGAGCAAGTGGAAATACATGGGTCTTGAAGCCTGTATTCAGCATGTTAACTCAGCTTCATTCTATTGGCCAAAGTGAGTCATGGCCATGCTCTACTGTCAAAGGGTGATGAAATATATGCCAACCATGTGTACAGGGGGAGACATGTAGTCCAATTTGTCACCAAAGCCTGAACCATTGAATTTTAAGACAGACTAATTGGTTAGTACATCTGATACTTCTAGTTCCTGACCCCAATGTAAGTGCTCAATAAGGGTTACATGTTTTTGCTACAATACATAAAATATAAAGTGGTTGTTGGGCCAGCTAAATGCTCAAGGATCTCTCAAGCAAGTCTTGTGAATTTAAGAATCTGAATGAAAAAGTGTAGAGGGTTATATATACAGTACTTTAAGATTTTTCAGGTCTCTGTTATTTGTGAGAATTTTTTTGCAAAAAAAAAAAAAAAAATCCACATCTATTATGGACCAGCCACATGTACAGTAATGTGTTATACCTAGCAAAGACCCTAAGATATGGTCTCAATCTTCAAGAAAATAGCAAGCACTTGGGAAAAGCAAAATTTGTCACATCTAAGTGAGGCCAATGTTAAATGATACAGTGCAGACTAGCTGTCTATCCAAACTGCTGGTCAGGTACCAGTCAAACGATATCCTTCCCTTGAGAACATGGGTTTAGGTGACTGCTCAGTGGTGAGCCACAGTATATGGTGTGTATCCACTTGCACAGGGACACAATTAAATCATGGTCTTGACCAAATGTGTTTGCAGTTGAATTGAGAATCCACAGAGGGCAGTTTTATAGTTAATCTTACAGTGCTTCTGAACACACCTCTTTCCAGGAGTTTGCAAGAAAACGCCAAATTAACACACACTGTGGGTCTCCTTACAGGACAAATGCATCATGGGTCATTAACGTGACGTGGTGCCTGGAGAGGCCATCTGGGCCTGGTATGTTCAGGGATGGTGGCTCTGCATTGCCAAAATCCATGCCATTTGGAGCCAAAGGTATACTCCAGTATATGCATTTAAGCACAGTTGTCTTTGCAATTGGTTTTTTAAAAATATAACTTCAAAGTTCACATGAAATGCATTTTGTTTGCCTATTACCCAAGTGATGTGGTTTGTATGTTTTGGCAAATGTCACCAGCAAGATAAGCCTCTAGAATGTCACTACTTTGAGCTTAGCCTTGTAACAGTCTATAAAAGTTGGTGTGGATTTATATCTCAATATGGCCAAAAAAATAAAAATGCTTCAATGAACAACTGTGTCTAATAGAATCAAAGACTCAGTGGCCCTGGCTGGTGTGGCTCAGTGGATTGAGCACTGGCCTGCGAACCCAAGGGTCGCTGGTTTGGTTCCCAGCCAGGACACATACCCAGGTTGCAAGCCATGTCTCCAGCCAGGTCTCTGGCTGGAGGCAGGTGAAAGGAAACCTCACATTGATATTTCTCTCCCTTTATTCCTCCCTCCCTGCCCGTCTCTCTAAAAATAATGAATAAAAGCTTAAATAATTTTTAAAGGATCAAAGACTTGGAAGTCAGAGAGGGAGATGTAGAATATAATTTCCCACTTGCAAGAACCATGTACACAATAGACATTTTTCATAAACTATATTAAACTAACGCAAAAGAAATTATAAAGCTAGGCAGAAAAACAGTGATTTGCTGGTTTTTCTTCTGTTGGCTATATTTTAGTTCCTTATTTCTTAGAATTTTAAACTCTTGACACAATAAATTAGCTACCTTTTACCTTGTTCTCTCCAGCTGAGTGGGGCTGAAGAGGAAATAAATATGGAATAGGTCTCCCCGCAAGGATGGGGGTGCCTCCTGCAGCCCCCGGGGCCCCCAGGAACACGGGCCTGTGGCCACAGCAGCAGGGGCTCCATACGGTTGGAGTCAGGGTGGAGATGCTGGGTGGCAGGAGGGGGTGTCAGAGTGGCTCACAACAGTCTCTGTGGGAGAAACTGGCTTTTTTCACATAATGTTCTGTAGCGTGTCTGAACTATGGACTGGCATGAGCTCAAGAACTGGACATGAATCAAGGTGCTAGTAGGAAATTTAATATACTTTGTGCCGTTCCTATTCTCTTCCTGTTGGCTTTTCACAGAAATCCCTGAAGGTGCTGCTGCTTTTTTTTTTTTTTTTCAGAAATGTTTTATCATTGTTCGTGTGTCCTTTTAGATATTGAGATAGGTGACTATAATTTCTTGATAATAACAGTGAAATGATTGGAATTGGTAACAAATGTAACCTGCATTTATCATAGTTTTGTTCCTAATGGTTTTCAAAACTTCTGTAGATTGAAGTTATTATGTATTGTTTAGATTATTTTTTAAAAGATTTTATTCATTATTTTTAGAGAGACGGGCAGGGAGGGAGGAAGAAAGGGAGAGAAACATCAATGTAATGTACGATTGCCTTTCACCTGCCTCCAGCCACGGACCTGGCTGGAGACCTGGCTTGCAACCTGGTTATGTGCCATTATTAGGAATCGAACCAGCAACTCTTAGATTTACAGGCCAGTGTTCAATCCACTGAGCCACACCAGCCAGGTATTGTTTAGATTTTTAAAGTGTTTATTTACAAAACCGTCTACCAAATCATGGGAAAGAATAATGCTGCTTCATTCTGATCCATTCTCTTCAAACACGTAGATTCAGCTAATCAGCTATTTCATTTGTGGATTTAAAGCAAAACTACAAACTGTGCGTGGCTTTAGGGGATCTGATGTGAGGGTGGCAGAAGCTGGCCTGGCAATTCCTTTGCCAGAAAGTTTGAATTACACCGTGTGCCTTCTTTCTTAAAGCTGGACTGCATTTCATTGAATTCTCTTGAGATTAATCTTGCAACAGTTCTAGGATGATTCATGCTAGCCTTTCTTCCCCAGATCATGGCTCATTTTCAAAGTTGTAATTGAAAAGCCTTGTGAGTTCAGGCGACGTATTTAGGGCTGGACTCTCTCAGCTGTTGTCCTGAGGGCTGAGTTGGTCTCAGCCAGCAGCGAGTGAGAGTGGTGACAAGGCGAAGGGTTCTGTCTCCGGTGCTGCTGTTGGTGTTTCATTTTGTAGGTCTAAGGAGGGGGTTAAGGAGGGAGTGCTGAAACAGAAGAATAAGCCCCGAAGGGTCAGGTTCTTATGAGATGGAGACCATTCCAGATGCCTAGTCTGTAGGCATCTGTAGGGTTTTGTTAGTTTCTTAGCCTTTGGCTGTTACATTTTTATCAGCATCTTTACAAGACTTGTCTATTGGGAATGTTTTCCCTTTTCTTCTCAAATTTTCATTGAAAGTACCCAAACAGCATGGCACAGAGGAGAATCTTAAAAGATAAGAAGTTTAAATTGGAGGGTACACATCTATTTCCTAGCTGCAAGGATGTGAAGGAAAGGTTACTTCAGGACGAATGCAAACTACCTTACAAATGTTTGAAATGTATTTGCTGTTGTTGTTGTTTTGCTTGTTTGTGCGGTTTTGTTGACTTTATTTTCCAAGGCAAGTCATCTTTCCTCATGAAAGCAATGCAATTTCATGCTGTAGACTGTGGTTGCTATGGTGAAACACACAGCTAGGATTATAACACATGAAATTGGCTAGAATTCCAGTTTAAGGCTTAATGCTTGACATGTTAAATGCTTCAGTCCTCTTTTAGGAAGAATTTCTGTAACAATGAAATCATACTATGCACAGTTAAACTATTTTAGCCTCTATCTTTTAGAAAGAAAATTGTGACATGTCTGCATTTCCCCCCCATTAGTAATGAAAACAGTTTATGAAACTGTCATGAGCAAAATAATTATTTAGTGTAGTTTTCATTTCATTCCCTGCATTGGCACATGTTCTGTGACTCTTTCTTTCATCGTTCCCTTCTGCCTCCCTTTTTCAATCTGTAGTTTTCAGGAGCACATCTGTCATCATCTTGTATAAAATTAACACAGTGTCTTAGATGGTGTCATCTGAATTACTCAACATGGATGATTGGGTAATTTGAGATGTCACAGTTGACCTCAGACCTTCCTTCTCTGAGATCATGGTTTCTCAACCACAGGGCCATTTCAGTTGAATAGAATGTAGGGGAAGAAAAGGAAGAAGGAAAGAAGAGAAAGAAATAAAATAAAAAAGTGTTCTTTCTTCACTCCTGCTCCAAATTAGAATCAGTTTCCTCTTGGATTTGTTCACATCAGAGTTGACTTCAGGCATTTTCTTTGTGGTGTCTGTGCCGGAGTTAATAATGAGCCAAGCTTCAGGGGAAATATGGGAAATCAAGTTATTTGAGCACCCTGGAATTCATGATTCTGTGCTTAACAGATGTAAAAGTCTCTAAGATGTACTTCATAACTTCAGTGAACTTGTGTTTGAATTGTCAAAATCAGTATAAAGAAGCAGTCTCGTAAAGAAGACTAAAACCCTCAATTCTGTGTAAAGGTTTTTCTGAAGAAGAGCCTTGGAAGGAAGAAAGACAATGAGAATATGTTTCAAGGAATACTGGCTCCGTATCTTTTTAAAAATATTTACTCCTTATTGTATTTTTTCTATTATCATTTAGTCCCCTTATACTCCACCCTCAGCAATGGCCAACACTGTTGTCCATATCCATGCTGACTCAGTTTCTCACTCTCCCCTTGGGGCTGCCCTTGATTTCCTCTTTGTCACCAAGCACCACCCTTGTGGATTCTTGGGAGGCAAGTGGTTAGTGGTTATAGAAACTGATGGTGGAGTCATGGTGCTGGTTTGGGATCTTAGGCTGGGTCCTTAATCTTTCTGAACCTGTTTCTTATGAAGAGGATGGTAATAGAAACATCCCAGAGAGTGATGGTGCTCTGACAGATGTTGAGTAAGTGTTAGCCATTATTACTTTCACACTGTTTTCCCTTTTAAGCCCATGTGTTGGCAAAAATATTTTGTTCTTGTCATTCGTTTTTGCCACCTGGGACAGACTGGCATAGTAGGAAATAATTACTCTTGATTAACCAAACAGTTATAGAGTACCTACAATGTGGCAGATGTTGTGTTACTTGGTTTAGATATATTATTTCACTTAATTCTCATGGCAGATTGGAAAGAGGTAGGGAGGCTTAGCCTAGGTTTATTGATAGCAAAGTAACTTAACCTCTTTGGAACACATTTCCCTGATGTCCCTCAATCAATATGTAGTCAGAGCTGAAATTGGAATGTCAATTCTTGACTTTTCTTTGACTCTAGAAGCTCATGTTTCTTCTACAGTACCTCCTAGAAATAGTTACAAAGTGACTGTCAAAAATGTAGATTATCAAAACTTTCTATTGAGAATTTTCTTTAAAATGCAGAGTATCAAAGTTTCTAAGGCTTCTGATCCTAAAGAGCTTGTACAACTTCATAAGCAAAATTTACTTATTCAACTAATGTTTTGGGATAAAATTTTGAGCAAAACACATTTCTCCTTCCTAGCCTTTTGTTCATCCTCAAATAGCGGGGCATCTGCTTTATTGCCCTTGGTGATGTCAAGGGTGCTTGACCTATCCTGAGATAAAAGTGGACAAATATTGAAATAAGGTCATTTGTTTATATCAAAATTTACTGGACCCCTGGCTGGTGGCTCAGTGGATAGGTGCCAGCCTGTGAACCCAAAGGTCGTTGGTTCAATTCCTAGCCAGGGCACATAACCAGGTTGCAAGCCAGGTCTCCAGCCAGGTCCATGGCTGGAGGCAGGTGAAAGGCAACCATACGTTGATGTGTCTTACCCTCTCTAACCTATCCCTTCCCTTCTCTCTAAAAATAATAAATAAAATACTTGAAAAAAATTTACTGGAGAAAGGTAGCATGGCATGTGTTTTAGAGTCTAACCACTCAAAGTGCAGTCCAGGGACCAGCACCAGGATTATTTGGAAGTTTCCCCAAGTGCAGAGTCTCAGGTTCAGCCTCAGCTTCCTTGCATCATACTCTCTTCTTTTCCAGTCTCCAGCTGATTTTTATGCACACATTTTGGACTGCTTTAGAAAGCAACACAAGAGAAAATTGTCTACAGATGACCTGGCCAGTTGTACCAATTACAGATATTCAGAGAAGAGGAATACAAAAACATAGTTTATCTCTTCCATGAATTTATAACTAGCTGACCACCAATATAGTGAAGTAGTTGAGAGCTGGGTTGTTGGACTCCCACTGCTTGGCTCAAGTCCTGGCTCTCCTACTGAGATGCATGAACTTGAGCAAGTCCTAGGTGCTGTTATGTATGGCTGTTGCTTAACATAGCACCTGCTGCAGAGTGAGCCCTCCGTAGATCTTGGTTATTTACTGTTAAAGCAGCCTTAGGTATAGTAAAAGTTTGTAATTTGATGAAAGTTCAAGTAACTAGAATGTGGCATGATTTGATGTATTGGGGAAGGGAGGTGAGTCATAGAGCGAAAATAAGTTTTTAAGGCTTGCAGGCTAGGTCTGGCTATATCACCAACTGGCTACATAACTTTGGGCAGGTTACTGAAGGCTCAGCGACCCCATATGCAAAGTGAAGGTAGCGACACATGTCTTGCCTACCTGATAGAGCTTTCTGAGAGCCAATTGAAATAACGGTAATGGTTGTACACTATAAGACAGCAGATAGGAATTGGTACTCTGAAGACATGTTCTATACAGAGAGCTGGGGCTGTGATCTACTTAAAGCTGGGTTTATGAAAGGCCAGACCCAAAGCAATTATTTCTATACCATAGTTATAATAAACAAAATGGTAAGAAAGCATACGCATTAAAATTAATTATTGAACTGTTCTGTCCCATGTGCTTGCTGGCTTCTGACTCTGATCTGGTCATAATGGTTTTATTTCTAGTAATATACATTGTACATCCTTCTTACCTAACCCCCTTGTGTACAGTTATTTGTCACAGCATCCTGGGCTATAGAGGAAGCACCTGTATTTCATAGGCAGCTGTCTGCCCATGTGGCAGTGCTGGCAGTGCACAGGGTCAGATGCACACACCTTGCGTGCTCAGTGGCAGGTGTGCCCAGTTTGGGGAGAACATGGCTAGGTCACTGCCTTTCTTTGGAGCCATGATGCTTTTACATTTCATGGAGAGTTGTAATAAACAGGATAAGTGAAATATCAATCTGGGCAATATTTATTGAAGTGTTGAAAAAAATATGTTGTCCAATGACGAACAGGGTAGATGGTGAAATAAGGTTTACCCTGGAAGGTGCGTTGTAATTATGTTTAAACATTGTTCGTTATAAGAACTGCATTAGAAAGCCTCTTATTTTATTATATTGATATAATGGTTGATGAGTAGATGGAAAGTCCTACCTGAGAGGACCATTAAAACTTACAAGTTTTTATGGTGGTTCTTAAAACATCAAATCCACTTCAAGTTGACAGATACTTGATATACAGCCAAGGCCTTTGCTGGGAAGGTGAGATCGGATAAAGCAAACTCCACCTTATTGCTCCTGTACAAATCACATCTACAACGCAGACCCCATAACTGGTAGTTTCGATTCTTTGGAGTGAGAGCCTAGATCCTGTGGATCAACCTGAGGGCAAGATTCATTTAAGTTTTTATTAACCCTCATCTCCCAAACCCAAGATGTCTGGAGAACATTCAGTAGCCATTCATTTTAATAACCTATCGTTATGCAGCATTTCCAAATCATGCAAACTAATTCCCATGGAAAACTTTGTTTTTGTACTCACATTAATGATTTTGACCGGCACAGCTGGCACAATAAGCATGCTTGGGAAGAAACACAACTGACTTAGTATGTACTCCAGTCAGCCGGAGAGGCCAGTGGGTTGGAGTACAGGGAAGTAGCGTGAGTCGGGTGTCCCTCTCATTAAGCCAGTGGCTCACAGCAATGAAAGCATCGTGGAGAGAGAATCAGCAAGTTTTTATTGTTGTATGTATTTTGGCAACTGCCTGTAAGATGCTTGGCGTGAAGTGAAGTGTTCCGTGTTCTGGTTTTTGGGAGGGTTTTATTGCTTGACATTTTGTGAAGTTTAAGATCATTTGGCAAACACATGCTGTTTCACAACATAAAAAGCTTTTTTTTCTCACGGGGCAGGAAGCAAGAACACATTTTTCTTTGCTACTGTGAACATCTCTCACTCTTGGCTTTGGAAGTGTGTTTAATATATAAAATCTGTAATGACTTTGGACTTGAGGGGGAAAAATCTTGGTAGGTGGGTGGGGGGTGCAAATGAGATGGTCCAGTGACTTAAAATGCTGCTGAATTGTGCATGTGGTTCTTATAAACCAAAAGAATCCAGTTTCAGTGCAAAAAAATCATTTACATTTTGAAGTTCCTTGTGTTTTCAAATGAATGTTTTTGTTTTTTTGTTCGAAGAGCATTTTGACAATAAGGACAGTTGAGGTTTCTATGAGTGCTTATATGTAATATGCTGCCTTCTCAAAAATGGAGGGTTTTTTTAAAAAAATTCACTCCCCTGGGGTTCCATTGTTTAATGGGAAGGTTAACTCAATGTGTTTGCGATTAAATTTTATGATTAATCCATCATAAATTGAAAATACGTAATACACTTAACCTACCAAATATCATAACTTAGCCTAGCCAGTTTCTACTGAATGTCTTTCACTTTGGCACTGTTGTCAAGTAACAAAGTCCTCAGACGAATCATTGGAATTCAGGTGCAGTCCGCTCAGTAGTCTTTCCCTCTCTCAGTGATGGAGAAACGCGGCCCTTTCACAGAAAGAGCACGGGAACTGGATTTCAAACTTGAGGCTGGATGGTATCTGGAGTGGCATTTAATCACTTTGAACCATCATTTTTTCATCAGTAAAATGATGGCAATAAGGCCTATTTTATCCAAAAAGCAGGAGTGATTATACCAACTTGCAGGGCTTTTGACAGGATTAAGTGAGATATAACATATTAAAAGCATTTAGCACTGTGTTTGGTACAGAGTAAGTGCTCGATAAGGGTGACGTTTATCGTTTGAAAAATACAGTGGTGATTGCTCCAGGCCTTTACCCTTGAGCCTGACACTTCTATTTATGTAGGGCTTAATGCCCTCTTGCTGAAGAATAGTACTTCTGCACACATCGTGCAGGCCCTTTCCTTCCATCCCCTGCCTAATTCCCCAAAATAGAGTGACATTATAGCTAAGGGCCTAATAACAGCCAGTGGCCCACTGCATCCTAGCCTTTGTTGTCTGGTGAGCGGCTGCCCCTTATTGAGCTGTGAACTTCTCTCAGCCTGTCCTGGGGAGCCCTGTGGAGGAGCCCTCCCTGCTGACATTAAGGCTGGCAGAGCTGACAAGGATGGCCAGGCCCCTCATTCCCCGCCCGTCCCCCTCTGCAGCTCCCAGCGGTGAGATGGTGGCAGCAGTCTCCCTGACACTAGCAGCGCACGTGCCCTCATTGGCAATGGGTGATGAGACAGCTCTCAGCCCTCTCTGCCCTCCGGTCTGTCTCCCACTCTCCTGCTGCTCCCCAAGTGGTTTTTGTTCTGCATTGAGTATGGCTGATTTTATCACTAAGAAACTGTTCCCAAAGGAGTTGTTTGCCGATCTTTTCTCACCCCAGCTCAATTGGAAGGAGGGAAAATGTTGTGTATAAAACAATGCAACCCTCCTTTCAAGAGAGGGCAACCAACAAAGAATGTGCAGAGCTGAGTCATGTGTGGGTCAGGGGAAGCATCCTTGTGAACCTAGCTGAACCCATGGAAGAGCCAAGACCTTTACGTAGATGGTGGGAAGGTCACATCCAACCTCTTACAGTGCAGACAGGCCAGCTCCTTGCCTGAGGCTGCTGGTACTTTCTGCAGATAAGAACCCCTGAAGTAGGTAAGTAGCATTTTGATTGCTTTCATTCCTCAAGAAGCTTGAAATGAAAAATGTGTCTCCAGATAAGAACTAAAAAGTGTCAGTGATGTTTTCCCAGTAATTATTGATTTAAAAGTGTGTTAATGTGGCTCTGTTGAGATGTATAGATAAATAAAATGAGGTGCTATGCATAATATCAATATTGTTGTTGTAATACCAGTTCATTAAACTCACATATTTTATGTAATTTGAATCCTGTACAAACTGTTCAATGGAGTGTATAAAGTATTTATATATTTATGTATTTTAATGAGAACAGGAGGAAAAACCATAGGGAACAGTGTACACAGCAACCACAAGATTTGGGTCCCATAGGTCTTCAAGATCTCAGAACTGACTGGGCAGTATGTATGCAATTTGAAAGCACTTGTGTGGTGTAAATGGTTATCTTTTATTCTATGTGTACACATTTTATTCTATGTGTACAAGAGAAGGTGAAAGTCCAGTGACTGGTGCAAACCAGTGAATGCCCCATACACTGCCCTCAGAGTAGCTGAATGGAATCTTAGATGAACTTTTTGAAAATGACTATAATTAGTGCCTTAAAATATAACCAAACATTTGTATCATCACTGCCCAAAGATAAATATTTTTTAAAACCCACCTTTTTATATTTAAAAAGGCAGAAAAGTGGCCCTGGCTGGTGGCACAGTGGATAGGGCACCGGCCTGTGAACCCAAAGGTCACTGGTTCGATTCCCAGCCAGGGCACATAGCCAGGTTGCAAGCCAGGTCTCCAGCCAGGTCCTTAAATGGAGGCGGGTGAAAGGCAACCATACATTGATGTCTCTTTCCCTCTCTGCCTCTCTCCCTTCCCCTCTCTTTGAAAATAATAAATAAAATCTAAAACAAAACAAAACAAAAAAACAGAACTCCTGTGTTGCTGGTGTTTGAATATTTAAAATAGTGCTTTAAATGCAGAAGGCTTACAGGGCAACTTCAAGGCCAGTAGTACTCATTTGACAGAGGAGCTGAGTAATGAGCTTGGCAAATGCTTGAAGATATTCAGCAAAGTACTGCAAAGAAAGAAATGACTCATTCTGACTGAGAGGATCTGCCCTCCTTGCAAAGGCTGGAACATTTAAATTGGTCTATGACAATGAGTAAGACTTTAGCTGGTGAAGGGAAGTTTAGGTGATCTGAACAAAGGTATCCAGGCATGAAAGTCCATGGAGCATTAGGCAGTTGGTTGAAGAGTTCGCTGTCTCTGCGTTCCTTCTCCTTGTGGCCCTGGGGCAGCTTCTGGGCTGTTCTCCCATAGATCTGGGTTCCCCTTCATTCCTTCTGCAAGCATCTCTAGAGGAGCTCTACCATCATAGCCTAATTTCAGAATCAAAATATACTTGGAGACAGTGCTTTAATTATGCTTATCCAAGGTCATCCTGGATTGAGTGGAGAGAGACGGTTCCCCAAGGAAGAACTTTGTTATGTTTTGAAGTAATGTGCATATTTATTAATTCAAACTATTTTCATTTCTCCCTAATGAGATCAATACTAAGGAAAAAATTTGTCGGGTAGGCTTTAGCTCTCTGGAAGGCTGCAAATTGTTGCAATATCTAAGAAAATTTTACCCCACTGCATTAATTTGCTAGGGCTGTCATAGGAAAATACAACTGACTGGGTGGCTTAAATGGCAGAGGTTTATTTTCTCAATGTTCTGAAGGCTACCAGTCCAAGATCAAGGTGATAGCACACTGGGCTTCTCCTGCGGCCTCTCTCTTTAGCTTGCTGATGGGCTGCCTCCTGGCTTGCCCATCTATCCTCAAGGCACACATCCATGGTGCTTCTTGTTTCCACATTTTCTCTGAAAAGAGCACCAGTCCGTTTGGGATAGGTAGCACCCATATGACCTTATTTAATGTTAATGACCTGTTTAAAGGCCCTATTTTCAAATGCAGTCACATCTTGAGGTACTTGGTTTGCGTTTCAACATATGAACATTTTTTGGGGTGAGGGGACAAAAATCAACCCATAAAACCCTCCCCCAAAACCTGTTTCGCTTTTCTTGGGAGTACTGTTTCCTGTTTTGAGAATGCATGAACTCATGGATAAAGATGACTCTGGATTTTGCACCATAGACTGAGTGATGGGGATGTAAAGGTGCATTGCTATTGGAATTTGAGCACCTAATATGTGTCAGGCATCGTGGCAGTCTGCAGAAATATAAATGACCTGCAGGAGTGCTCAGACACAAACTGAAATACTGCAACGTAATATGATAGCTGCCCTCCTAACAGACTGAAGCAATGAATGGGTATTTGTTGCACGAATAATCCAACTGTTAGTGACTAATTCTGCTGAAAGGAGGTCAGGAAAAGCTTCCTAGGAAAGGGACCATTTGAGTGGGATCTGGAAGGGTGAGCTAAGCTATGAGGATAGGCAGCAGTATGTCCAACGGAAGAGCTGAATCACGGGCACAAAGAGTGAAACACTTGACACGTTAAAAGGTTCACAAGCAGCAGGGTGTGTGGAAGCCTTAGGAAATTGGAATGGGAAAAGAAGAGCTGTGTTGCTTTGCTAAAGGGGTTAAATTTTGTTAATGAGGTAAGCAGGAAGGAGGTCACGTGGCATGCTTAGACTGTGCCTTCAGAATGATGCCGCATCGGAGGTGTGAGCCTGAGAGTGGCTACTGGGGAGGCACCTGGCTTCTCCAGGGAGCCCAGGACCAGACAGCCACCTCGCCTGAAAGGCATGGACCAATGGAATGTGCGCACTTCTAGCACATGTGTCCCGGCATTTGAGGGGGAGGGGTGTTGTGAGCAGATGAGACGATGGGCTTTTATGGGTACAAAAGCTGTGGCCCACGATAGCTCCCCTGAACAGAGCTTTCATGGTGAGCAATAATACAGTAGATTACAATCTTCATTGAAGAATGGGAACTGTATAATTTGCATGAAGGCCAACTGGGAAATGGTGGTGAAAGGGATGTGATCAGGAAAGTGTTTTGGAAGAGGAATCCTAGCGGCAAAACAAATTTTTGAGCAGATAGGAATTGGCCTGTGGGGTCAGGAGGTGGCTAAGAGATAGGAGTGTTTCTTCTTTTCTTCACTAGACAGAACAAAAATCCCTGGGTGTGGATTTAGGAGAGAGGGAAGCATGTAAAAGTCACAGTGGTCCAGCATATTAAAGATGGTGAACAAGTGTGATTTCCTTTTACTTTCCTCTCGTTTGCAGACCTTCCCTCAAGACTTTCATTGTGGGACATGCTTTCAGAGTAGTAGTTTTTTTTCCTTTCAATAATCAGGTTTGTTATATTGCAGCTTTTAAGATAATCTACATTCAGTATTCAGGAGGCCCTGAGAGTGACAGAGAATGCATCCAGATACCTGAGGATTCTTGATGAGTCTTGGTGTTTAAAAACCCCAAAACTCAGTTAAATGGCTTGTTCCAGCTTTCACAGGGGTGTTGTGAGGCTGAGGAAATGGCAGCATTAAAGAGCTAAGCAAGTTGTTTTGTATCCCAGTGGATTGGGATAGAGCCCACGTGGATGATCCGGTGTGCTCAAAGACTGGAATTGGAGCCAGACAAGGTGCTGATGGGACTGATGGTCCCATCCACCCAGGAAGTTTACCAGTGGGCTCAGTTCTGAGGGAAGGAAAAGGAAGGGGGATACTGTGTTACCTGGTCATAGATGGGAATACCCTTAGAAATCCTCTGTGTTCCTTTTATTGGGGGAGATCATTAAGATCCAGAGAGGCTGTAACTTGAATGAAATAACAGAGCTATTGGGTGGCAAGACTTCTGATTCCAAATTGTGTTTTTCTTTTATTCCTTCCTTTTGTTTAGTTGTCTCCATTGCTTTTAGTTAACAAACAAACGAAACCCGTAAGATAGAAAAGCTCGCTGGTCTCATGAAAACCATTTACAAAAAGGGAAATGCTTAAAAGGAGGGAAGCAATATTTAGGTCGAACATCTGATTGCTTTGTAGGAACTTGAAATTGTACAGATTGTTGAACAGGAACTAAAAAAAAATCCGTCACTGAGGTGTAGAGAACTTCATTTAAGGAGCAATGGGGTCACTCCCTTTTGTGATGTAAATCAGCAAAGAACTACCTAGGTGTAGGCTATCTTTTAACTCATAAGGGTCTTGTAAAACAGTAATAAATGTGCTTTCTATTTGCAGTTTCAGCTAACCTCCATAAATCAGAAAAATTGATGGGTCCTGGAGAATCTGAAGCCGCATGAACCACTTGAAAGGTCTTCCCTCAAGAGCTAGTTATCAGTCTGTGTTTGTGTGCTCAGAGGGTAATATATCTAGGATGTGCATTGCACAGAAACAAAATACAAATTTTTTAGTTCCCAGAGGTCCAAGATCTTTTCTACTTCTTTAGATTATATCAGATAATTTATAAGATGTGAAGCTGATAAAAGGCAGTGTAACGCCCCATAATTCAGTACAGTACCTCACAAAAGATCTCTGGAATCAGTTTGGTTTTCTAATATATTAACAGTTTGTGAGAAAAGGAAGGAAACCAGATCACATACATTTAAAAGTATGCACAGATGCTCCCAGAATCCACAGAGAGGCGCTTCCATGTGTAAGTATTTTATTGCACCGGCAAATTGCAAAAGGCTGGGAAAATGGGAGATGAGAGGGAGTGATTTGTGAAATTATTTTTGAGCTGAATTGTCCAGGGAGCTTAAATTAAAAAGAAGATCATAAGGTACTATGCCTGACTCCTTCCATCTATAGTGGGGCCCATTCTCAAGGTTGTGTCCTGTATGTGCCTGGGCTCATGGTTTGTACTTTTCCCAGGCTCCATCAAGCCTCAGCGGTCATGAGCATTTCTTCTACTGGGACGTTTCTTCATCTCACCACCTTCTGTTTATGAATGTTCATTTACTTTTAACATATGAAAGGTAGAATTATTAGGGACAAAGGAGCAACTCCAGACTGTGCCTTTTTCTTTTTTTTAAAGGTGGGGATTTAGGGCCAGCCTAAATCAATGAAATGGTATTATCCTCCATAGATATTTGTATGGCCCGCCTTCTAAAAGGTCCATTCCATATTATGAAAGACTGGAATGTTCATTTTAGTTAACATGAGAAATATCTAGATGTTTCTAAGTATTTTAGTAGTTATGGTTTCAAACCAAATGTACAGATAATTTTAAGGACATTTGCTGAGCTTTTTCTCCCCAAGGCCATTCTTGCTATAGATTCTTTTCATTCTGAGGGTATTGATGCAATGTTGGCCTGGAAGTAGTTGTAACATAACACTTAGGGTAATAACTCAGCCCCAAATTCGGAAAAAATCTCACTCCCTTACTCTGCTTTCTGCTTCCATCATTCAGTCTATTTATTATGACAGTAGAACTGTCTAATGGATAGTGGCACGGACAATGAACTGTGGCTGTGTGATACCTGTTTCTTGCAAAACTGGCAAAATATCAATTGCTTAATTATTCTGTAGGACAGTCACCTCATCAGATGATCCTTGTGTTTGATCCTATCTTATGAAACCAGGCATTTAAATCGTCCATTCCCTTTTATTTAATAACAGCTAGATCATATACTGCCTCACAGCCCAAGATCTTAGCTCATCCTGTACTTCCATGCTGTGTGACTGACGTGGTCATAGAACTTAACCTCTAAGTCCCTGATTCTCAGGATATGATGTTAGTCCATAGTAAGAGCTCAGTAAAAACTAGTTATTGTCAAGTCCTTTCTGTGTAACAAAAACATTGTGTAAATAAGCTCAAGAAGATTATAGCGGGTTTGGGATATGCACTTCGCTTCACTTGTATCAAATTTTTCTGTCTCTAAAATACTCTGATTTGCATTTTGTTACAATAAATTAGATGACCATAATTCAAATGAAGACTCACCAAAGTTCTCATTAATCTTGGGTAGTTATTTTATTTTAAAATTTTCTCAAATTTCTGTAGTTAAAGACAGTACCAAACCATGAAGCCACCTCTCCAGCCCTTTGTCATAACCATTTTGTTCCTGACATTCATAGGTTGTATGCCAGCAATGTACAGGTAACCTTTAGTTTCGTCTTGGAAATGAGGGTAGAATGTATAATTCTTTAAGACAGTGGATCAGAACCAGAGATGCCTATAAGAATCCCCTGGGGGAGGTTTTGAAGCCACTGATGAAATCCAGATGCCTGACCACATGCCCCCAGGAGGTCAGGTGGTCTTGGGTGAGGGCCCAGAACATCAGCCTTTTAGTCAAGCAGCTGTGGTGGAAACCACTGCCCCAAGGAATACTCTTTAGGACTCATGTCTTCCCCTCCTCCTCCACCTCTTCTCGGTTAAAAGCCTGTAACTCAGGAGCATATTGAAGTTAGTCTAGATAATCTATAGATTCACAGCTATTCATTGAAAGACAGTGAAAAAGTGTGTATACTGTTTAAAAGTGAAGTCTGGTTGCATCAAGTGTAGATTATCCATAAAATGTCTCTTGGGGTAGTTATGGTGAACTGTGAGTGTTAGTGTTGTATAGAAACAAAAAGTATCTTGATTCTTGTCACTGTAAGACCCTACTGCCTCTTTCAAAGATTTTTATCACACTGAGTTATGAAAACAATTGGTTTACTTGAGTAATCTCTTACTTTGTTTTTTGGTTTCTTTTTTAAAAAAATATTTAATTAATTAACTTATAGAAAGAGGGGACGAGAGAGAGAAAGACAGGGAGAGAAACGTCGATGTGAGAAACATCAATCGCTTGCCTCTCTCATGCTCCCAGCCACAGCCCTGGCCCTCAACCCAGGCCTGTGCCCTGACTGGGATTGGAACTGGTGACCTTTTAGTTTGCAGGATGGCACTCAACCCACTGAGCCACATCAGCCAGGGCAATCTCTGGTTCTGAAAACAAGACATGGGTTCAGTCGTCCTGAGGCAAGTTCATTCATAACCTTCAGGGAAGATTCCCTGAGGGCTGAACATCCTTCCATCTCTGATGATGGAATATACCTCTGGGAAGGGAATTCCTTGTTTAAACACCTAACTTTGTAACAACTCTGGGCTGTGGGGTTTTGTAATGATTAAACGAGAGTGGTCATTGAAATTTGAGTGTTTATTCTGTGGTTTCATCTGATCTTTTCCTGCCTTTGCATGCTTCAGCACTGTTTCCATTCTGTGGGCCTAGCTGCTAATAGAAATACCACGGATGTTTGCTGGATTTAGGCGGTAATTTTCTATACAATTACTGCTGATTGGATTGCCTATGGTTGGGGTTTTCTTTTTTTAATTTGTCTTCCCCCATAAAGTTAGATTGGGGAATTTGCTCCAGTTGCTAACGATAGCTTTTAAACACACAGCATGTAAGCCGCAGTCCCTGTCGCAAGCAGCTGTACACTGGATCAGCTTGAACACATGGCAAAAATTTTATGGATGAATGAGTGAATGTTGCTTGGAGACAGAGGACATGAATTGACCTGTAAGAAAATGAATAGAAACCTTGCACTTGAGGATGTTGTATTTGCGAGTCCCCTGTTTAGAACCAACAGAGGGTTACACAGAATCCTTTGGTTACTTTATAGCGTTATCTGCATTCACTTGAATTGGCTCACCCGATGTCTGAGTCTGGATTCTAATCCTTGCAGTGAGTTTAGATGCTAATACCAACACCATATTTGTTTTTAAATCTCACCAGTGTTCCACTTGTTTCGAGCATTCTTGGCTGCTTGTGAAATGACGATTATATCTCCCTGGTGTTTTATCTCTGAAGAGAGCAGGTACTGGTGCTGACTTGTATGGAGAGTAAACATTTTCCTGTTTTCTTTGTGTGGCAAATGACTGCCTAAAATGTATATGTTAATACCTATTTTATCTGAGTTTGTAATTAGAGTGAGGCCCCAGGCAGCGATTACAAGACCTCTCTGCTCACACAGTCTTTGTGTGCTGCCAGGAAGAGTGGGGCCCTCACTGGGCTGATTGCTGGTTCTTTTCTGATTAGGAGGCACCCCTCAAAAAGTGGCATTTCTGATTTTTTTCAGATCCCCCTGGATGGCAGGGAGCCTTGCCTCCTTTTCAGAGTTCTTCCTTGTCAGGGGGATAAATGGTGGGCAGAACAGTGCCTAATGATGACTAGGATCGTGTACAATAGGCCTGATTAAAGAGTAGCTCAGTGGGCCTATCTGGGTGCATTATTCTCCGGGGAGGCACATTACTGGGGTGGGGTTGAGGGAATTCTCTTTCATATTCAGGAGATAAATTGCACTCATCACAGGACTATCAGTTAAAGCAATTTAGAATGTGCATGTCTCGTATCAAGGGAAACATGCCAAAAATTATCTGTTTCAACTGGAAAGAGGAGAGAGGAATAAACAGCTCAGAAGCCAGCAGACAGGGAGCTCTTTTGGACTTTGCAAGAGTTAAATTCTTGGTTTATGAAGGGCAGATGTGGCTCTGTGGCTACGCAAGTCACTGGGCAGGAGCCTCTTTTCATGTATTTAATACTCGTGGAAGGTTTCCTATAAAATGGCAGAAGAAAATAGTTTGCATCTGCCTTCTAACCTTGCCCCAGTCTGGTTGTATGTCAGCCAAATGATGCAACAAACCTTAGTTAAGGTGTAACAGAAGTTGATTGGAGACTTAAATCTAACACGGGAGTGGAAAAGCTAGAAAGGCCTTGTATCTTTTAGCTTCCCGCCACCTCCCATGAAAGGCAGAGGGCTATATTCCTGTGTAGTGCTACCATTAGGTTATTATTCAGCCGGGACAGGAACCAAGATCTATAGTTGGGTATGTGTGGCAACTATTGCAATCCTAAGACTGTAATAGCTCTCCGTTAATGCTCAAGGTTAAAACTCGATAACGAGTTGGCAGTGATATAGCAGGTATTCATCATGTAATCATTTAGTGCTCTAGAAATGGCTCATCGACATTTCTCAGTGGTCAACTCCAGAGTTTAGCTTATTCTGACTATTGAACTGATGACCAAGCTGAGCTATCTCAGTTTCTCCGAGGTGGTGTTGCTTTTGAAGGTCAAAGATAGATGATCTTGATTCAGAGATGTAATGTTTAACAAATTTTATGAGCTTTCTGGGGCTCAGTAAGAACATGTTCTACACACAGGAAGCAAGAGGGTCCCCCTCTACAAGTCACTGCGTTTGTGTTGGTCAGATTTCACACATCTTTGTTTTTAGCTTTTGACTCAAGGCAAAGACTTCTGGCTCCTGTGTGCCCTACCCAGGCTCCTTCCCCTGCTGTTATAGATGGAGGGAGAGAGTGGTCATTGACCCCCAACACTGCTAACCCTGATCGGAGAAACCTCTCATCTAACATAAGTAGAGCCTTTCCTGATGGAAAACTAATAAGGTATTTCCAACATAAAAATTAACTTCTTAAAATCTCTGTACAGGACTGAAGAACGATATTCATTGATCAGTGCTGATAGACTTACCAGGTTTAGGGAAAAATTACATAGGATGTACTTATACTAAAAAGTGATTTATTGTTTATCTGGAAATTAATTTTAACCGGGCATTTTCTGTTTTTATCTGACAACTCTCGATGTAGATAATGTTCAAAGAAAAGAAATATAAAGAAAAGAAATATTCCTGCTGATATTTGGAGTGAGGAAGGGAAGGAATCAGTAAAAGTTTCCTGATTACTGCAATTGCAGGAAAAGTTGACTTTAGTCCAGTTTACAAGAAACTAGAAGTTTTCAGAGTTAGGCTAGAAATTGAGAAAGGGGAATGGGTAGAAAATACATGGATGGAAGGAGTTGCATGGTCCGTAGAAGATGAAAGTATCTCTCTGATCTTGGGAAGTGAAAAATAGCATCTTACAGTGTAAAGGCTCTTTACAGATTACTTGAACTGATATCTTTACTTCCCTTAGAAGGAAATTAGAACTGAAATATTAAAAGGTTAAATTACCTGGTCACATTTATGTAGTCATTAGAAGCAGCACCAAGATCAAACCTTGGTCTCTGGCACTTCCTTTCTGAAACCTTGAAAAGTAAGATTTTGACATAGTATAAATTTAGAGTAAGTCCATGTACCATCAAGTACCTGTGATAATGGAGACCTCTAAAAAGAGCTTTCTTATGTAAGTGATTACTGCATATACTAAAGCATTGATAACCAAAAGACCATCTCAGTCTTAGTAACTACACCTTCCTACTTATAGTGGTCAGGTTCACAATGTACTGAGCATATATTGGGCTTCTATAAGTAGCACCAGTTTTCTTACCAGTGGTAACTTTGAAGTCTGTGACTCAAAAATCTATACTGACGGAATCTCTCTTAAGGAACTTATACCATGTAAAATAGAGATCATTATAAAATTCATCAAAATTATTTTTAGTTAATCTAAAATTTAATAGGTTTGATGTAGAAAGTCAGTGTTACTAAGGATGGTGGTATTCACTGGATTGAATCTTCCCGAAGAATATGAGTAGACATAATTTGAGAGGGTAGAAAAGTTTGAGGATTAGAGTTGGGGATGGTGGGGTGGAGAGGAAGGTACAGCATGAACAAGGTAAAGAAATAAAAATTATGGAATGTTGTAGAAAACCAAACACTGGCTATAGCATAAAACTTATGCTTGGAAATAGTGTCAGATAGCATTACCACAACGTCTGTTGTCCTGTCCCTTCTTGCCTCTAGTTCTTTTGCAATTGTAATTCAAGTTCTCACTTTGGTTAGTCTGATACTTCTCATTACACCTTCTCTTAAGGAAATGTTTTTAGGGTTCTCTAGGCCACTCTTGGATAGACTGAATAGATAAATTGGCAAATAAATCCATCTTATGACACACCCTGAACATGGCTTAATAGTGCTGTTAAACTATTTCTCTTCTCACATATGTGTATTTATCTCTTGCTTAAAGAGATGGCCTTTTATTTGTTACTTCTCTGATACCAACTCTAGTCAAGGTGAGTGTTCAGTAACATAATTTGTCTGAGTTGTTTGTTGTCCCATATTGAAGAGCTGTCTTGACGTAGCACATAATGGAAATGAAAATGTTCTTTTATAAAAGGACTTTCTCTTCTTCATTTTTTTTTTTTTTAATATGGAATGTCTCACAAATTTGCATGTCATCCTTGTACAGGGGCCATGCTAATCTTCTCTGTATCATTCCAAATTTAGTATATGTGCTGCTGAAGCGGGCACTTCATGTTTTTTTTTTTTTAAAACCCCTTTGTGTCCAATGTGTCACCAGGACCATGTAACTGATCTCACCAAACATGTGTGGGACCATGCACACATGTGACTGGAAGGAATCTACAGATCATATACCCCAAGCTCCTAGCTTTGAATGTGTAAACAGACCAGAATGGTTAATATCTTCCTTGTGGTTACCAAACACATTTTAGGCATTAGAATCCAGCTCCCCTGGCCTTAGTGAGTGCTCTTTTTTGAAGGTGTATGCTTTCTCACCCTTGCCTGGCAGTACAAGAAAACTTAGCTGGGTTCAAGGTGCTTGATTTTCCATCTCTTTATGGTATGCCTCTCTCCTTTTTCTATTACAGGAGCAAAGTAGAAGGTGCCTCTAGGAATTAGGGGACCTGCTTCTTCCTAACCCTGCCACTGCATTTCTGCCTTAGGGAATTCACTTATTTTTTTCTCACCTTGTCTTTTCACATCTGTAAAATGGGGTGAGTGTGGAGTTCAGCTTCATATCAACACCAGGTCCCTTCTAGTTATATGTTCAGTAATTCAGTGATAGTTTTGAATTATATTGACTTTTTGAGGATTTAAGAATGTTCTGTCCTCTTCCTTCCCTCTTACGAGGCATTTCCACAGTCTTTGCCAGCAGTGAAGAGTAAAATAAGCATGTGTGGGGGAGAGGGGAAGGGGAAAGGTGAGTCTGCAGATGTGTTGGAGCCACCCTATGAAGCAGCCCTGGTGGTTTCCTCTCTCCTGCCCTTCCTTCTCCAGGGGACGCAGGATGCAAAATTCAACCCACTCATCGAGATGACTGTGGACTTTGGGACGTGAAGAATGTTTTGGGCATGTGAGGCCCTGTCTCCAGTTCCTCTTTTGTTGTGGTCTAGTGTGAAGCATAATAACACAAGGAGCAGAAAGACAGGCTCTTCCCCAGCATCATGTGATGAAACCCAGCAGCTCCCCCGGTGATGAAGAGAAGTGTATCTTCTTCATCTCTCTTTAAGTGCTGAGCCTGCCAGGAAGGATGTGGGGTTTTGTGTTTTTGTTTTTTTCTCCTAGAAGGAAAAGCCTCCCCTTTTGGCAGCAGAACTGGAATAGAAAAATTGAGCTTGACCTATTTCTGTCGCAGTGCGAGACTTGCATTGTCCTCTCAGGCAGCATGAAAAACCTTGACCTGGGAAAGTGACAGCTGCAGTCAGACACTCGTGTTGAGGGAAACAGCGTGAATGCTAATAGGAGCACTGCTCTGGATGAGGTCGGGATAGGAAAGAGAGCCAATGCAAACAAAAGGAAGGGCGGGGGGTGTGGGGTTACATGTACAACTCATGGCAGTGATGAGAGTATGTTCAAATTATTTATCCCACCGCAGTGTTGGTGGTTCAAGAAGGAAGGATTGCTGAACTCGGGCGAAGTGGAAAGGGTTATGAATCTTCCAGCATTATTAATTCTGTGCTGAAGGCATAGAAGGCGGGTGTAACAAAACACAACTCAATAGCAGTAAGTCCTCCAAAGCTGCACTGCAGCGATGCCCAGGAAATAAGCCCTGGGACCAGGGTCACCACTGCACAGATGACAGCACTTCCCCTCCTGATTGCGGATGCCCCCAGCGCACCTCAAACAGGCACAGATGCCTGTGTCCACCCACACAGCCGGTTTCAGGATGTCCGTCCTGCCAGCTCCTTTGTTGTGCACGGCACTTCCCCTCTAAGAAGCCCCCGGCCTCCTCTTTGTCCTGTTTGTCCTGGCGTGGGAGTGGAAGTGTCGGGATTTCTTCCTCCTTGTCCACCTCTTCACCAAGCAGTTGCTCATGGTCCTGTCTCCTCCTTCAAACCTGTGCCTGCTGGCCGCCCCCAGGCCGGATTAGTTTTCAGGGGTTCAGCATTATGATTAGAGAGTTACATGCCTTGTGAAGTGATGCCCTCAGTAAGTCTAGCACCCGTGTGTACTACAGAGTTATTGTGATTCTATGACTGTATTCCCTGTGCTGTACTTTACATCCTGTGACTAGGTTTGTAGCTGAGTTTATACTGGTCTCCCTGTATCACGCCCCCACCCCCCATTCTTGCTTGTTTTATGGCAATGCCTCATTTTAGAAGGGGAATCTGACTTTTTCAAATCAGGAGCATACTCATTTCAGAACACCATGAATAAATCATGAGACTTCTTTTTAAGTGAAAATGGCACTTAAGAAATACATTACTACAAACTTTGTTGATCGAGTCCCTATGTTGCTGAGATTAGCCCAGGAGGATTGCAGCCAAAGACAGTTACCTGAGTTGACATTCCTGGTGCTAGTAGGGAAGAAGATGGAAAAGATAGCCACTTACTGAACAGAAGCGATGACTGTCACCCTGAAATGGAATGTTAGAGATGGAATGCGTTTCTTGGTCTGTGAGCTAGTCCTTGCTCTGTAGACAGAGGGGGATGAGACTTGTGCTCCCATGGTGGGGGACTGGGACTCACTCCAGCCAGACTAAGGCAGAGCACGTGAGAAATGGAGACAAAAGGCATGGCTGTCCTCCGCCAGACTGACACTTGTCCTTGGTCCCTGGCCAGGCTGGTCACCAGCCAGTGCTGAGGACATGGGGGCCCTTTGGCCCAGGCCTCATGTTTGTGAAGGTTTCAGAGCCGGTCTTTAAAAATCATCTGTTGAGTTTATATCATCGCAGATTATGTGCGTTTATGTAATTTGTTGGACCACAGGTAGAATCCATCACAATTACGGTAACCCACTTGGGCGTTTTTCCGCAGTTTAGTAAGGAGGAAGGGGCCCTGCCTTGGAGGCCCTTCCTCCTCAGCCCCTGCCCTGTTCCCCCAGCCTGCTCTTCCTGCCCCCGAGGCTGAGGTGTGCACGGCTGTGCTCTCCATTGTCCTTCCTGGGCACTGGGGGTGTTCCTTTCTTGCTTTACTTGCCAGAGACAAACCAGCCAGGGTGGTAGAGAGGATAGGTGGGTGGAGCTTCTGCGGTAATAACATTCACTTACGTCTGGGACCCGACTAGGTTTCCTTTACTGCTGCGCAGTCATGCCTTCTGGTCCCCCTCACGTCTGTTTGCAGCCTAAACTCCCTGGTTCTTCACAGCCATCCACATGCATCTGCTGGTAGGAGCAGTTGCCCTTCCTCGAGTCTAACGCTGTGAGCAGCTGAACCCCTGAGGCCTTTGCCCATGTGCTACTACTCATCTGTTCAGTAAATACGTCCCGAGTGTCCACGTGGCCATGATGCCGGGGACGATGGGGAGAGAGGCAGTCTGTCGGTGCTGAATGCTTTCCCCATCCTCCTTGGCTGCTACCTCACCCCTGCCCCCGCCCCATCTTGATATTCCATCTGGCCACATCGACCTGTATAGGTTCCCAAGGTCCCTGGCCATGCCACAGGGATCCAAGGGTAACTTCCGTTCACGCTGATGGAGAAATGATGTACCAAAACGCCTTCATGGTGCGAAGCTCAGGCCCGAAAGTCATGGCGAGGCTGGGTGTTCTCTAGGTCATTCCAGTGCCATGATGGGTTGGCAAAGAGCCAGGAAGGAATGAGGCTCCTCTTTGCAGTCTAATAACAGCCTCCTTGCTGGGAAGGCTCTAATCAATCCCAGCTGGAGAAGAGAGACCACGTCCCTTTTGCTTTTCCATTCACATCTAATCTCATGACACGAGTTTCTGACAGTGAGTAGCATTCTTGCCCAGACTTGTGGCCCCAGGGAGGGGGTGGGTGGTTACTTAAGACAGCTGGCTCCCCGAGCAAGACATATCACTTGATGATAAATGCTTACAGACAGCTTCCTTTACTCACTGGTCCCAGTCCCCGTTTAACGGACACCCCTGGAGATTTGCAAAATAATAAATAAATAAATAAATAGCTGTTTCTTTGAAAGACTATCATATCTCTGGATGCAAGAAAAAGATAAGAAATTCTGCATGCCTACAGTTCATCAGTATTTCCCGGCCTACGGAATTCTTTGGGGAGGGATTTCTTTTGTGCCTTCCCCGTGAAACAGGAGCTTCCTGTGCCTATAAAGCCTGCCTTGTGTTATGGTGCAGAATAAATCTGGTGTACAGTTTTGCTTTATCTGCCTGACTTGTCTGTAGAAAGGGACTATTGCTGTGAATTAGTGATTTTAAGTCATCTTGCAGACTTTTTTTTTCCTGAAGGCTTAGCTACAGGTCTGCCATGAATAATTTTAAGTTTTTGTAATTTAAACTTTCTTCTGTAGTTGATATGTCTTTAGGTCAGGAAACCCAGCTCTTTGGAACAACAGTTACGCCCATGTCACTAGGCCTAAATGTCAAGCATGTGCTGTTGCACATTCCTTGGTCATATCTGGAGATGAAGTGTGTGAGCAAAGAATGAATTGCCTCACACAGTATTCTTCCATCAGAGAATTTTGGCACTATAATGGTTATGCTACACAAACATCCTGAGGAAATCACATTTATTTGAACGAATCTGGAATATTGAGGGTATATAGAATTTATCTTTGCAAGTTATTAAAAGTAATCATGTGAAATGGTAAAATCTTTTAAAAACAAAAATTTGAGGAATGAATCAATGAACTAAAACGGGGGTGATTACTAAGGAAAACTAAGACCTGGTTCGGTTTCAGAATCAATACTGAATGGGAAAAAAAAAAAACAAAACAAATTTCAGGATGATATAGTTAGTATGATATAACTTATGTAAAATTTTTACAACGTACTAAACAATATCCCTGGTTGTCTGTGGATTTATTCATTGGTAACACAAAGTCTAAAAACATGGCTTGGAAGGGACCCAAGAAGATACTTGGTAGTATTTTCCTGGGTTGGTGGAGAAGAAAGGCAGGCAGGCAGGTGGGAGGGAGAATGAGGCCAGGGACAATAAAAACATTTAATTTATAATGTTTTGTTCCCATATATTAAAGGGATCTGAGGCAAACATGGAAAAATAATATTTGTTGATTCTGGGGGCTCTTTTGTCCTAAATTACTTAACTATTTGAGTTACCTTAAAATGAAGCCAAAGGTAGATTTTTCTACCTTCATTCTAAAGTTTCACATAAATGTAAGTAGAGGTGCACAGTCAATAGGCATGGCCCTTCTATGGGCATTTGTCTTTCTTAGAGGGGTAAGCTGCCTTGCTCTGAATTCTTCTAAATTAAGAAGTTATTCTAACAACTTGCAAATCCGTCCGTTATGCCTATTCGAGGGTGACAAGTTATGGCTCTGTTTTAGGAGCAGGTGCGTTTTCATCAAAAAAAAAATCTAGATGTGGTCTTTGCCTCAGCTAATATCAATTGCATTTTTAAAATGTCGCCAGGAATAATTTGAATGGATGGCATGCTTTCCGTTTCAGCTGGCCACAGGCGCACAGGTTATTCAAAAGATCTCTTTGACAGTAAAGGTGGCACTTTCATCTGCAAAGAACATTTGCCCTGGGAAGTATTTCTCTCATTGTTCTGCATGTAGGATTTATGTTGGTTTGAAAGGGAAACTTTTGATTCTTGTCATGTGAAAACAGATACAGCTAGAGAAACCAGAATCTTATGTCTTCTGCGACACAAAGCTACAACCCCCATTTATTTTGGCCTCAAATCTAGCCTACTTGACTTAAAACTAGGAACTACTCACAGAGGAACTGTCATTGGTGAAATTTGGGCACTGAAGTTTATTTTCATTCCTTCCATTCAAAGTCTCTAACCCTCACCCAGCTAACTCTTATTTTACACTTAATTTTCTAGCCTAGAAATATTTCTCCTTAAGCCCACCCAATGTTAAATGCAGAAAATTAGAGGTGGGCAGAGCAATGGCTGGAAGAGAGTTGCGGTGTGATCTTTTTGACAAAAGAGGTGCAAGTTCAGAGCATGATGGCAAGGGAGGAGGAAAAAATGATTGAGATAAAAGAAACATAAAAAGAGAACATGATTTTACTTAACACAGGGTTGATTTTCCTATAAACCTAAATAGCCCTACTATTATGTTAGACCATATTGTGTTTGAGCTAATAGTGCTGAGTGGTTGGTGGTTTCCAGAATGAGTGAAGAACTAACTGATGGAGGTTTTTCATGGCACCTTAACTAATAATTCTTAGTCTCTGTTCCAAGGAAGAGTCTTAGCTACCTGATGTGCTCACCGTGTGCCAAACTGATGCCTAAATGGTACACTAATCTGATGATGGGTTTGTGTATGCGGAGGATATATTTCTTGAAAATGTTGGAGATTTTGTCCCTTGTTAAACATTTTAAAGGTTATAATATCAATGAATATTTATACTTTTAAAATGTCTAGTTTGGCAGCAAATGGAGTCTGATTCTAGAGCCATATGATTCTAACTTGTGCTTTTAATTTGTTTTTAAGGTTAGCCAATTGTTTGAAGGTATCGATTTCAGAGCATACTCAGCATTCCCTAAAATATGGTAGGTTAGTCCGAACTTGTACTGACCTTAGGACTTTACTTAGAAGTTGATGCTTAAAAAAAGAAAAAAATTCTAGCTATAAGCTCACATACTTGTCATTCATTTATTTCATAAGAGTAAGAAAGACCTAGAAAAATGGTCTGGTTAGTTGGGTTTTAGACAAGAATAAAAACTTTTCTGAGTTATCTCAATAAGCTGCCTTAACATTGTTTTTTTGTAGATTGTAAATCACACTGTTTTCTTCTTTTGGGAGACAGTGCATGGTCAAGTACAAAAACTAGGTTCCAAGATAGGCAGAGTTCAGGTTTCAACTTCTCCCTCATTGGCTAGTTATTTAACCTCTTTGAGCCTTTCTTTTTCTTTTCTTTCTTTCTTTATTTTTTAAAAATATTTTATTTATTATTTTTAGAGGGAAGGAGAAAGAAAGGGAGAGAAACATCAATGTATTGTTGCTTTTTGCATGCCTCCAGCCAGGGGCCTGACTGGTGACCTGGACTTCAGCCCTGGGGCAGGTATGTGCCCTGACTGGGATTCGAACCAGGCGACCCTTGGGTTCGCAGACTGATGCTCAGTTCACTGAGCCACCAGCCAGTGTGTAAAATGGGAATTGTAATACCAACTGCACAGGATTGTTTGGAGGGCTATGAGGATGTTGTGTAAATCAGACTCATCTGTGTACAGTGTATAGTTAGGTTCCATGCTGGTTCTTCTTCCTTCCTATCGGAAACAGAAAATTGTGCATTGGGAAATTATTGCCTTTTACTTTGGTTGTCAGTTGCCTCTTTTGTAACTCTTAGAATTTCCTTTTTTTGTTCATTACTTAAAGACAACCGAGTCCCAGAGAGCCCTGACTAAGGTTCTCCTCACATCCGTTTGTAGACATCAGGTCCGGACTCTAGGAGTAGAGGGACTCTCACAGCCCTAGAGTAGATGTGGAACTTTTTCCTGTTGGAATTAAGCCCCGGGCCCTCAGTGGTCACCATCAGAAGGTCAGCTTAGAAATCACTTCCTTTGTAGGAAGAGTGGTCATTATGTGTGCTCCGGGAACATTGGCAGCTGACTATCTGTGACTTTTTCAAGATCTTTCCATTCTGTTGATGGAAAAATTTCCTGAAATCAAATCTTTGCTTTCAAGAATCTGATCAATTCTGATTAGGGAACAGTCATCATGAGGAGGCAAAGGGAGGTTAAAGTCAGTATTTTTTTTGATGGAAGCAGACCAAGTGTAGGGAGTTGTCTGTAGATGCAATTAAGAAGCCTTTTTATTGTAAGTGCTGTCATCTTTGAGCTTCAGTTCTGTTTCCATGGCAACCAGGGGGTTGGCGAGGGCCTGGCTGAATGGTTTTACAGGAAGCTGAAAAACATTGCTATTCTAAACAGCTTGCTTTTTGCTGCAGAAAGGGATCCTTCCCTTACTGTAGGCCGGCCAGCATTTACTGGGAACAAAGCAGGGTGTTTATGCTAATTATATTCCGGGGAGAGGCTGAAGCAATGGGGAGAGAATCTCAGCCCCTGCATACTGATCTGTGAATTCGTTTTTCAGGTGGTGTTTCCACTGTTGGGTGGAACCAAATGCCTTAACCTTTTCTTCCTTTCAGATGTGGTTTCCCTGTTAAACCAGATTTTATATTCTAGAGATGGAACTTATTTTTTTTTTTTTAAGGTGGTGATGGTGGGTGTCTGGGATAATATTAGTTAGGGTGAAGCCAATCTGAGTTTGTAGCTTTTAAGTATCTATAAGGGCATTCTACCTTTTGTAAAGTGTCCTCTGCTAGCAATAAATAGATAGTGGCTTAGCAGCTTTAGGTTTATCTTTTATTGCATGTTTTAGAGTTGTCCTTTGGATTTTCTTTACATCTTAAAACACTGCATTTACACTTGTTTACATGATAGAAAAATGATATATGGTAGAAAAGCCTTTGGGGGAGTTCAAAATTAAGAACAGTTCCCCTTTGACAGTTTATGACTTGTAATGTGACCATTTCTTAGGAAGAAACCATAAGGCTATCAATGCAGTTCCATTAAAAGCCTGTATAATAATTTTAGTTTCAAATATAAGCCATTTACTGGACTTCCTTTCTGAGCTCATTCAAATCCTCTTTAGAAGTGAGCTAGAAAATAGGGGGAAAATTTTTCTTTTGTTTACTTTTCAGTAGAGACAACCCTTTAAAGCTGAGTAATAAGATCATGTAATTTCAACAGGATGTGTGGACTTTTGTTCTCAATCTCAGTCTCTCTTGTCTCTCACAGACAGACAGACACAGTTAAAATGAAAGGAAATCCATAAAAAATTCCAAGGTATACTTTATATTGTTGATAGCTATAACTTTTTTTTTTTTTTTAAACAAAATGTGGTCTTTGTTCTGCAAGATACACATTTCAAGGGTGCTAAAATTTTGACCCTTGACTACAGATAAGTTGATGCCAGTTTAGTCTCTCAATGAGATCCAATGATGTTTCTTTTGTATTTTTATCAGGCTTTAGAAATGTTCAACAAACTACAGTTGGAAAGAATCTCAGGAGCCTGTTATTTAATGCAACCTCAAGTCTCTGACTAGCACCAAATGGAAGATGGAATAGCAAATCGCTCTGCTTTGAATCCCTTGTATTTTGCTAGATCTCACAAGTAATTTTTCTCAAATAACCTTGAAATAATGATGAAAGAAGTTTTATCCCCCAAGGAGCTTACATGATCTAAGATGAGTTTTTAGACAGTATTTTAAGGTGTCTAGAGCCAGAATTTGATCGAGTATTTGCTGAATAACTTCTGAAGGACCTATAGGATTTGACTAGTATGTTCCAGGAGTTTATAGATTATCTTGGCATAGAAAACCAACATCATAAATCCTACAGCAGGGGCTGCCTTGCATGATAATGGGTTGATAGGAATTGATAGAGTGTAGATATAGCCTCTGGAGAGGGCTACCTAGAGGCAGTGGAACTCAAAGCATTTTCTAATGCAAAAAAAAAATTAATTGAGCAAATCCCATACAGTAGGTGCTATGTACCCTGCTAGAATTACAGCAATGAGCTACACAGTGGTCATCTGTATATGCAGCTCAGACTGTTGAGACATCTGGACACAAAACCAGGCAGCTACCTCAATGATAGTGTCTGTGTCAGATAAATTACAGAGCATTGAGGGAACCCCTGGACGTGCAGGGCATGGAGGTTTTGTGGAAGATTTCTTTGAGGACATACACAGCCGAACTGGAGCAGAAACAAATCCCAAATGGCATTGCCCTTTACCCCCTTGAAATAGTGTTTCTTGTTCTCCCCTCTCAGAAGAAGGCACTACACTTTTCCAAAGGATATCTCCTAAAGGATAACTATGGAAGCTTTTCTTAGAAACTAAAATAGACCTGAGAATTGTGTAGGCAGAAGTACTCTTAGAGAAACCCACGCTGCTTACCATCAACTCCTTGATAACTCTGGGAAGGAAGTAAAGACAAGATGTCCAGAGTGCCCATGGCTTGGGAAAGGGAGCCTCCTCTGGTTTAGAATGTGGAAAGATGATGCTTCTGTGTCATCTTCTTCAGGAAAGGGTTTATTATGCTCCTAGTATTTGCTTAGTGCTTTTATCAGACCTCAAACCTTTGCATCTGTTTCAATATCCTTTAACAGAGACCAAATAGGGGAAGCAAAAGAAAAGTGATTGTGGCAATCTATTAGAATGAGCACTGAAATTACGGCTGCCACCTTTCCCCCCAACGTAATTAATCTGTCTACTGGACAGAAAAATTACTGGTTTCACGTGGCCCATATTCATTTGGAAAGCTTAGAGAGGCTCCCATAGATACATTTTTTTCCTCAGTTGGATGTTTCCCTGTTAGATCCTGCCGATTGCTTTAATTTTGTACCTTAGCAGAAATACTACTTTCACCTCATTTGTGTAGCTTTCTTTTATAAGCCACATGACATCCATTATCCCTGAAGAGCTTCTTGCATTGAAGAAAGAATTAGAAGCAAACAGTAGGTCATCTAAACTGATACCCTTTTCCTTACCCTTGCTCAGAATGACTTTGAGACATTATTCATGGTATTGATAAATGTTTTCTGAGTCAGATTTAGTGACATGGCCCACAACTCAAGGTTAAATCTCAGTTTAAAATTTTTATGATAAAAAGAAACAGACCACCTGAGTTAAAGAACAAGAAATATGTTTTTTTTTTAAAGATAGAAGTATTTAAGTGTCCAAGTACATGAAATATTCTATAAGTATTGAATATCTTCTTTTATGGGATGCTATTTTTGTCGTTAAGTTCTTTATACTTCCTTATTCCCATAACAGGTGTTCTTTTCAGCATTCTCCTGATGTAACATGTTAAACTGGATTATTATCCAGTTATTAATTTTCTTGTCTTTCTCCACTACTATATTGTATGCTTCTTGTCATCTTTTCATGCTTGGCATGTAGCTGGTACTTGATTAAGGCTGGAATGCATGTACAATATTAAATTAATGTGGCTCCAATTGATGTGAGCTGTCTTAGCTTACATTAGACCTTGGGCATTTTATTAGATGTTTCACTTTTAAAGTAGCAACTTTTGAAGCCACTGCTAGGAACAAATGTAGTTCCAAATGTTCATGAACTGAGGACTGGCTAAACAAAATGTATATGTCTTTAACAAAATATTTATTTAGCAATAGAAAGGAATGAAATACTGATATGTGCTACAACATAGATGAACCTTGTAAACACGCTAAGTGAAAGAAACCAGTTTCAAAATGCCGTGTATTGTATGATTTAATATGAAATATGAAGAATAGGGAAATTCATAGAAGAAAGTATTTTATGGGTATCCAGAGGTGAGAGGAAGGCTTGGAGAGACTGCTAATGAACATGAGATTGCTTTTTAGGTGATAAAAATATCTAAAATAGATTGTGGTTATGACTGTAGAACTCTGAATATGTTAAAAAGCATCACATTGTAAACTTGTGAGAATGGTCATGGCTGACCTGCAGGGAGCAGTGAAGACTGGAGATTACCAAACCCTTTACTATCCAGGTGCCCCATTACTGTGTTCAGGTCACCCTTGTTTTGCTTAATAACAATCCCAAGACACAAAAGTAGTGATGCTGGCAATTCAGACCTGCCAAAGAGAATCTCCAGCTGCTTCCTTTAAGTGAAAAGGTAGGTACTTGTACAAAGAAATCTAGTAAGTAGAGTTTGGCACTAAACTGAGAGTGGAGACCACCATCAATTCCAGCTTTGCTTCCCATGAACCAGAAATCTGGAAAACACCACTTTACCTTGTGTGGCCATTCTTAACTGCCCTGTAAAACAGGAATATTGATGCTGGCTGTAAGCACCTGTCTCTGTTGTTGTGAGTCAGGACGCACTCTGAGATGTAACTGCTCGGAAAAGTGATAGTAAGCAACTTTTTATTCCAACTCTATAGTGTAAGTGAGGCTTGAAAATGTATTTCATTTTGCTAACTTTTGAAAACTTCAATGTCTCTAACTTATTTTTTGGATACAATTTTTTTTAGGTTACTTGCCTGCAGGACTTTTTTGGTGATGATGATGTTTTTATTGCATGTGGACCTGAAAAATTCCGTTACGCCCAAGATGACTTTGTCCTGGATCACAGTGGTAAGGCAATTCTTCGATCATCTCTGTGACCCCAAATGGAGGCTTAGGATTTAGTCACTTGGTGCATGTGAAGCAGTCTTCACGTCATCTTTGCAAAAAAAAAAAAAAAAAAAAAAAAAAAAAAAACAACAACAACAACAACACACAGTGTTGATAGTACTCTTTTTGAATTAATGAAAGTAGAGAATAAAAGTGTTTACCTGGTTGTAAAAAAAGAAAACAAACCTAATTCAGTATAGTTTAGTAATTTTCACTTTTTATCAATTTTATTCTTTGCACTGCATTTTTTTGCTTCAAAATGAGTTTCCTGCCCTCTTTCTGAAAGCAGGCTGGCTGTGCTACCTTCACGGTATGAACAGTGTTGAACCTGAAACACTTAGTTGTACATTTCCCATGTCCATAAAGGGATACATAAAAGCTGTTTAACAGAAAAGAACCACCGGCACTGTCCAGGTAGGGAGCAGTGAAGACTGGAGGTTACAAAAATCACCATTGTTAATAGAAGTGATTTCAGGTCTCTTTTGACCTTATTGTTTTTTTTGCAACTTTGAAAAAGCAATAACATACATTGTTTATGTATGCAGAAAAAATAAGGCAATTTTCATTGATGAATAGAATAATTTTTTCTCTTGATTTTAGCCAATATATGGAGTTTACAACTATTTAGCAATAAACTTGATGCTTTCAAGTGTTATTGTTTCTGGGAATATTACTTTACTTTGTTGTCTTGAATGAATTTAAACCTATTGCAGTGATAGTGACTTTTTAACCAGTAAAGTCAATGTCATCTTTAATGGGGTAAAATCATACAGTCATTACATTTCACAAATAAGATGGATATTACAAATACAATCTTTTATTTCATGAATGAGGAAGGTTGATTTTTCAAAAATTCAACTGAAGATGGAGCTCTTCCAGTTGTAGTAATTCTGACAGTCCAGAATTAGACAAATGTCTTATTAAATTAATCATAAATACCATGATCCATTGACTTTTAAAAATTCAAGAAGTTCCATTCTGTGGTACCAAATTTCTCTGTGTAATTTTTTCTTGTTAAACAAAGTCAGTTGATTTGGGGTAATTTATCTACCTTGTGCATGGGTTTCATTGAACTACTCTTTTTGTTTTCCTGTTTTGTTTTTCACTGCTGCCAAATTTCTTTGAGTGTTTCTATACTCACAGTCTATTGGACTGGTCCAGCTTTAAACTGGTAATATCACTAGAAAGTCCTTAACAATTACAGGTGATGTCTTTTGTATTATCTATGTAATTTTATCCCTGATTCTCATGAATGGTTAAGGTTGACCAAAACATGCATTTACATACCATCTATTATTTTCCATATTTCTTGATTTTACTGTAATTTCATTTCATAGTATTTCTTTAATGTCAATCTTGGTCATTTTGAAAGCTGAGACACTGAAACTCAATGGTATGTTCTGTGTTATAAAGTTAATTTTGATTACAATAGTAATGAAACATTTATTGAGCACTTACTGTATACTCCGTTGACATGTATGTTATAAATTTACCTCCTGTAGTTGGATCATTGGCAGTTCTTTTGTTGTTGTTGGCTATAGATAGACTCCTTACAGATAGATGAAAGCTACTGATTGCTTCCCTCTCAATTGCTAATTCCTTAAGTGTCTGCAAACTGTGGATAATAATAGTGACCTTTTACTAAGATTCTGTGAAGATTAAATGAGTTAATATATATAAAGCAGTTAGAAGTGTACCTAGTTAAAAGTAGTGCTATGACTGTTGTAGTTGTTACTATTATAATTATTATTCATAAAATCTTACAATGAAAGCAGGCCTGAGACCTAATTCTGCCACAGGTACACTTATTAGAAGGCAACATTAAAAAAAAAAAAAAAAAAAAGTCATTGAGCTTGTAACCTTGATGAAGTCCCAACTCTTGGTGCTTTTTGGTTTCTGACAACATCTTGCATTAAAGAGCCATTTAAATCTGTTCACCTAGAGTTAGTCAAGTAACAAAATCCTAAGAGCTGGAAGCAGAACTGTGTCAGGTGCCTAATTCTGGGCTGAGGTTTTGAAGTTCGGGTATTGGCTTCCTAGTTTAGCTCTCCTGCTCTTACAAAAGAGTGGCAGTGCCTTCAAGAAATGTTCAAACCACGCACCACTCCTTGCAACACTGGAATACTCGGTAACATCCATAATTCTAATTAAGCTTGAGTTGCTATGGCCTCCTGTGTAAGGTTTTAATTAGAGTTTTCAAATGCTAACTAACCTCCCTTGGTGTGTATGTCCTAGAGTAGTGAACTTCACACGTTAATTTATTACCCCTGGGGTATACATTAAAATCAACCCACATTTTCGTCCTCCTACATAAATTGAAGTAGTTTAATGTGTATTACTCCTTAGAACAAGCCTATGAAGCGGATTTTATTCTTCATTCCATTTTCATAGGGGAAACCCTGAGGTTTAGAACCTAACAAAGGTCCCCTAGTTTACAAAGCCACACCCATAGTTTATCCGAAATCTGCGATGACTTTAAAAAGCCATGTTCTTAATTTTTCAAATTAGAATCGCTTATTTTAGCTGTAATTAGTTCTGATATTCTAAATGCTATTAGGCTATTTATGGGAAGACCAAAGATACTGTTGAAAGTTAGTTTCCTCCTAGTTCTGTGCTCCACCATTTGGAAGGCTGGAAAAGAAGACAGTAAGAGGTCCATCAACTAAAGCCCTGTGTACCATTTCCACGTACGATCAAAATTTGGGAAGAATAATAAAAGCGTCGCCTTTGCCTATCAGTGCTACTGTCTTTAAAAAGTTGTGCAAGTTTAGATTAGAATGTGTGTACAGCAAGTTAGGACTCTGGAATTTCGGGATCCATCTGGAACAGGGAGATGATGGCCCGATTGTGGAGCCTCAGTGGTACTTTAGGGACCATAATAGAAAAATGATTAGAATGGTTCTAGGTATGTGACTACTTTCCCATGTGCTCTTCCTTTGGCTAGTGTGAAAGCCAGACCCGTTTAACGCCCTTTGCTTCCTTTCTAGAATGCCGCGTCTTGAAGTCGTCTTATTCTCGTTCCTCAGCTAAGTATTCTGGATCCAAAAGCCCCGGGCTCTCTCGACGCAGCAAATCACCAGCCTCAGGTAGTTAATGAAAAAGGGATGATGGTCACAAGATGGACATACCGTCCTCCTTTTGCTTCCTTTCATTATAATGAATTCCTAGTTTTTCCATCACACTTGTGTGCCGCCAGGTTGCAGAACAGCATGTGGATGACATGATTTTTAAAACCAAATATTGAAGTCTGTTTCCCAACCTTATAAGTCATGTAAGAAACTAGCTTGTTTTGTTCTGACATACTTTTTTGAGAACAATCTTATTATCTTGATTCTCCTCCTTACTTTTATATAGAAGGGTTTCACATTTTGACCACTGGGTACTGTATTTTAACTTTTCTGCTATAGGTTGTAGATAGTCTTATTTACTTACACCTTGCATGGACACCTAATGTAATGCAGTTAGTCAATCGTTTCCATAGGTTTTTCCTTTATCAAGCAATTTAATAGTAGCAACAATTATTCTTGGAAAGAATTACTTATTTAAGAGTCAAACTTAACTATAATTCAGTTTCTCTCAGGTCCTAAGGATTTGTCATCATTTTGACTGTTTTGGTGTTTTAAAATATAAAAACACCCATAAAAAATCTTGATACATTGATCCTACAAGCTTTGTTTCTAGTGTAATTATGAATAACTGTGGGTATTATTTCCCATTAAGGGAAGGATCGTGAAAACCCATGATTTTACAGGTGGGAAAGCGAGAGCGCATGAACGTAGAATCAATAAAAATGGTCCGGAGTGTCAAACTCTTTATAAAATCCTGAGTTTGGGGGTCGTTTGCCTTCTCGCTGCTTCCCAGGCAGCACCTACCCACTTTCTCTAGGCCAGGCTATTTCACCCTCTGTTTGTGTGCACGTTTAGACCTGCTGAATAACTGCTCTCCTTCCTGTCTCCTCCTCCTCTGTGTGTACTGACTGTGTACAGTAAAGAGGGGTGGCCACTGCCCCAGTGCCTACTCTACAGCCAAATCCCCAGGTGAGCCATGGTTCTTGTGGCTTTGTCACTCTGCTGCATTTCTGTTGTCTTTCGCCACATTTCCGTTTCCTTTGCTCCATTCCCGTGACTATGTCTGGCTTGGACCCATGTGCATCTGTGCAGAATGAAATGCTTCACAATCCACCAGGTGCTTCAGCCTCTTTTCCTTAACGAAAGAACCAGTTGTTGCCAGAAGATCACCGAGTTCCTGTCTGTGGGCAGTAGCAGTACTGAGTGATCAAGGAGACCTGTCGTCTCCAGGAATTTAGTTCCCAGTTACATTTGGGAAATATTTTATTGTTGCAAAAGGCTAACGTTTGTTGGTAATAGGAGGAAAATGTCACAGATGCAGTTGAGCTCTTCTGTTCTTACCTTCCTCCCCGCCCTGGGCTTCATGGGCCCAACACTTTGTCTTTCTAAAACTGTTGACAATATGAGTATTTTCAACTGAAACTTCTTTCTGCTGTTAAGCTTATACTATGCTCATTGTAAAGTATCTCACACACTGGGAAAGCTAACATAATAGGAAGTTTGCATCAATACACTGAGCTTACCCTATGGAAGATGTAGATTTTTGTCAGGGTCTGAGCTTTTGTTTCAGTGATATGTTTACAGATGTTTATCATATAGTAAAATAAAAGTGGGAGAGTGGTTCAAGAATCAGGTGTTAATGATGATTCTAATTTTGTTTCCCTCAAAACTTGTTTCATAGCCACATTTGTCTCCCAGACAAGCTGCTTCATAACATAGCCTCATAAATGCATACATCTTTTTAACTTGAATTTGGAACGCTTAGTTCCAAAATACGCAATATGAATGGAAATCTCTGTATTCTGGTACCCCCAGATTTTGACTGAGTCCACATTTGGTTATGGATCAGTAGAATAGATGTCACATAAGTAAGTAAAAGTTGTGGGATATTTAAATCCCCTTTCAGAGGGCACATGGCTGTTTTATAAGAGATTAATAACTCTAGTATGTTCATTATATATGGCAGTTATGGGACTTGACTTCAGTTCTAAAGAAAGTTACTATACAGGGGCTTGCAAAAGGAGATTTACAGTTGTTTGTATGGAAAAAGACATGCAGGTTGTGATGAATACAATAGCTTTATTAACTCTGTATTTTGTGTGCTCACAACTGTAAGCATGCTTTGGCCCACCTCTGTATTTATTCATATGGTATTCTCTCTCCACTTCTGGCAAGGAAAGTTTGTATTATTAAAAGCCACAGCACCCAGAAGTGTAACTTGCTTTAATAGACTGCTTTAGCTATGGTCTACCTTTTACCATTTAAAAAATTCCAGGGGACTAAGTGGAATTTCAAGCAGAGCTGGTAACTTGGTAAACATAATATTGGACTTTTTCAATTCTGGGACAGACACACTCCCATAAGTGAAGTTTTCTAGTCGACCGTGTTCCTCATCAAAACTAATTGATCATAATAGCTAAATAGTGTGTCATAAGCACACAGAAGTTAATCTGGAGTACGTAAATGGGTACCGTGATTGCAGTCTTACACATTCTCACTTCAGGTTTCTAGCTTAATTTTTTTTTCATAAGCAAGCAATATTTTAAAAAAGTATTCAGAGCAAACAAGCAAGCAATCAACTCCCCAAGTATATTTCTTACCATATAGTCAGGGGGAGAGTGGAGAGAAGCCTTCATTTGGGAGAGAAAATCAGGGTGTACTGAAGGTGTGGGGGCCTCACGGTGCTGGGTGGTCATCATGCACCTTCCAGCCAGTGGCCCTGCCCCAGGTCCCATGTACCCTCCCAAAGACTCTGGACAAATGTGTAAGATGATATTAAGGACTACTCATTAGACAGCACCTTTTTAGACTCTTCCAAATGCTCTTCCAAATTGAGAGGGCTACATGTGACTTCATCTCTCTTTAGGATGAGATTTATCTGGGGGAAAAGGTGGATGTGTAGTTAGCAACACCAGTTAAATCTCTGGCAGGGTGTTCCGTTAAACTATAGGGAGATTAGTCTGCTACAGTGATCACCAATTGCAGGACTTTATTTTTCTCCTTTAGCCCCATTTCTGTCACCATTCCAAAGCAGCCTTTGATAGCAGTGTGGTGTCTGAATATTCCTGAAAGCTAACATCACTCACTGAGTGGGAACTGGTGTCTGATACAGATCATTGTATGAAGAAAAAAGGTTTCATCTCACAGCAAATTTAGTAATTCATTTTTCATAATAATCTCTTATGTGAATCCTTATCACCAGTTCCCTTTAAAGAAAAATGTAAAAGGATACAATGTTAATTGAAATTGAACTTAATTGATTTAAAAAAAATCAGGGCTGTTGAATACTCTTGTTTTTAATCCTCACCCAAGGACATGTCCATTAGTTTTTGAGAGAGTGGAAGGGAGGAAGAGAGGAGGAGAGAAACATTATGTGAGGGAGGAACATGGAATGGTTGCCTCTTGCACATGCCCTGACCACGGACTGAACCTGAAACCTAGGCAACTGCCCTGACTAGGAGGCAAACCTGTGACCCTTTAGGGTTTCCTTCAACCAACTGAGCCACCCCAACCAGGGTTGTTAAACACTCTTGAAAGTTTCCAATTAATTGGATAGTTATTTGTGTTGTACTTGCACTCTAAATACCCACATACATTTGTTAAGGAAATGTAAGTGATCAGTATTTTGAGTGGTTTTAAATTAAAAAGATTGTGGCAATTCAAAAATAGAAAAAAAATTAATCTTCACTGAATTTTAAAAATGAACAATACAATAAACATGACTTCATAGACCCCTATCAACCCTTGTGTATGTATAATTTATCTAATCACAAATAAACCCAGGATGTGTGCTCACCTTTTGGAATCACCTAGTATAAGGACCTTTATGTCTCCATTTTGCTTTTTATACTTACTGGAATGATTTAAAATAATAGTTATCTGCTCCATTGTATTAAAGAAAAGAGATGGACTTGGCTTTTCTTCCCATAGAGACGAATGGCAGTTTTCATCTACTTTGGGCAAAAGCATTCTAGATGCATGGTAAAAAGGATTATGCATACTCCTTAGAAGAGGAAAAAATGACACCAATCCTAGATGCTGAGTGCCAGCTTTGTGACATTACAGGAGAATTGGATCCAGGGGATACAGTTAGGAACGTGGTTGAGTCGCACTGACCAGCATTCTGTAGCTAGAATCTGCATCGACCTTCCTCTGTGAACAGCAGTGGCTGTTCTTCACAGGGGCTCTAAATTGAATTTTTGACCTACGAGGTATGTGGAGGTTTAGAGGAGGGTGTATAAAAAACCACCAAGATTTGCTAAAGAATGGGGAAATTAATCTGGGAAAAAAGAAAATAGAAGGAATTAGAAATAACTAAATAAACAGCTTGAAGGTCTTTTATGGCCTTCAAACAGGTAGATATTAAAAGGAAAATGAGCATTAAGTTTCCTCTCTATTAAGAATGCACTTAGAAAATGTGTTTACATTATGTTGGAACTGATTTGGAAGAGCCATAGAATGTCTTGATTATTTGGGTTGATATATGAGGTCTGTCCTGAAACTGTCAGCCACACAAACTTTTAATTATATTGGCTCTATACTTTTGGGATGGGCCTCAGATACCAGGATAGTGGGTATTGGAGGTTATGAGATAGTCTTCACAGCAAACCATTACAAAGATAACAGCCATTCATTTCCCTACCCTTGCTGGCAGCAGGAGAGATAGACAAGTTTGTTCACATAGCTAGTTCCATAATGTTCTGTACCTTTGTTTATGTCACTGTTGGAAAGTTATTATTGAAAATATCCTAATTCCTTATTTGTCTAATACTTTGTAATATGATAAGCTATGTTATTTTTGCTTTTTGCGGATCTGCTTTGAGCTTTAAATGAATCAAAGCTTCATGCATGTACTTAGTGTTTTGATATAGCCTGGTGTCTTGAGTGTTAATGATCTCTGTCTTCTTTGTTGTCTCCTGGTCAGTTAATGGAACTCCAAGCAGCCAACTCTCCACTCCTAAATCTACAAAATCCTCCAGTTCCTCTCCAACGAGCCCGGGAAGTTTCAGAGGACTGAAGGTATGAAATAGCCTATGTGGCATGGTTGTGTAATTGTGTTCTTTTGAATTTCATGGTTTAGTAGTTAAGATTTGTTCAGGGGCTTGGATGTGGTAACGTATCAAGGAGGAAAGAGGCCAGGATTTGGAGCCAGGAGGGCATGGCTTTGGATTCTGTATCCAGTTTCATTTTGTAATATTGGCCAACTCACTTAATTAACTCTTTGGAGCTGAACTATTCCAGTCTTTAAAATGGGAATATAAGGTTGTGGTTAGGATCAAACATAATGTGGTAAAATACTGGCCATAGTATCCCTATTATTAACAAAATGACTTGGAGCGATGAAGCTTTGGAGACCTCTATGATTCTTCTTGAAAATCTTATTTTGAATCATGACTTTAATATTGCCAACATATTTTGACTTTGTGGAAGTTCAAAACAGAGTGAAAAATAGCATAATACTTGGATACACAAGAAGTAACACAGGAACAATATGTTCATTTGGTAAAGAACTTAGAAATGAAGGTTAGGTTTTGAGTGGGATGTCCTTATAGAAATAGTAACTTAACATGATTACCAGTTGGCATTTTATCTACAAGGAAGAAGAATGATGAGCGACATCAAATTAGAAACCTTTCAACTAACTTAATTGGACTTAGTAGCTCTCAGTATTTTAAATTTACTAGAGAAAATGTTTCTAGTAAAATAGCAGTAAGTTATTGAAGTTAAAGATTGACAGTTTCCTTCTGTTGAAACAATTAGACTGAAAGATGCAGTGTGGCATCCATGTATGTACGTGTACATTAACTAGTATTCTCCTGGTGTGTTTGGTTGACAATGGTGGTTATTATCTGAGTGTTTTTCCTTTATCTTAAGGATGTTGAAAAATATTTTCATTAGTAAAATGCATGCTAAGAACCCCCCACCCCTGCCTGCCTTGGAGTGAATGAGGCAAGGGAAGCTGCCCAGCCCAGCATCTGCACCCCTTCAGAGCAGTGAGGTGTGTGGTTCCCCCACTTCTCAAAAGGTTTCATTATCCAACCCAACCTGAAGGTTTGCTCATTCTGCCCTGAGAAAGTTGTATCCATCCCAGAATGAACATTCATGGTTCTCATATAAGTGGCTGAAATCAAAAAAATTTCCTCCCGAAAAAGACTGTTTCTGTGTCTCCCTGCTTATGAAGGTGGCAGGATTGGACCTGAGCCAGGATGGAGGTGGGCAAAGGGAGAAAAATGGGGACAACTGTAAGAGTGTCAACAATAAAAATAAAGTTAAATAAAATCCATCTTCCTTTAGGATAAAGGTTAATATATATTACCCATTTGGGACTCCTTTCGATTAAACAGACTTGGGATTTAAAGTACCAAGCTCTCACTGACCTCAGGATACAGCACACTCCTTGTATATAGTACAAACGGGCATTTCCTGAAGTGCTACATGGGCGTAGGCCAGTTCATAATAGGGCTTCGATGGAATTCTTAACTGTCAATTCCAAAATAAATTATATAAATTAGTGTTCAGTAACATAAGCTAAGTATTTTCAGCTTTTTACCCTAGAACAAAGGGGCACTGGTTTTTAATTCATGTCACTTTAAATAGCTAAAGTAAAATTAACCCATGTTGATTTATAATCGAACACGGATCCAGCTGCCTGCAACTTCAAAAGTCAATACTTGAACGACGGGAGCTGGTGTAAAGGAAAAGTCGTTTATTCGAGTACTGGTCATCTGAGAAGATGGGGGACTCAGGGCTCAACGCCCATGTTAACACCTCAGTCCAGGCAGAGGCTTTTGTAAGGAGGGAGAGAGGAAGCAGAACCGAGAGACCGAGGATCGGGGCGGGCGTTGAAGGGCTCTCTAGGTGCAGCCCAGTGCAGTCCATTCCTGTGAGGCAGGTGATGGTTGGTTTGCAACATCCTGGCTCCACAGGCGAAGGTCAGCAAATCTCCCAGAGCCGGGGTGCCTGAAGGTAAGAGTCTCTATCTTTTGAAGTTAGTTCCTAGGATTCTCATACAAAGATGTGTTTATGTAGAAGCAACATATTAGCCAGAGTCAGTATTTACAGGCATGGACGTCCAAAGAATGGTGGGGTGGGCTACAGTTCCTCACTGTTACAGATTCACTTCTATTCTAGTTTGAATTGTTTCATCATTTGCTAAAGCCAAAGCAGGTGGCTCCTAGAGCTGCTAATTGTTAACCCAACATTGCAAACCCAACATGCGCTTTCCAGGAGGCCACATGCAAAGCTCGCTGGGATTTCCCCACAAGCTGTTGCTGCAGGAAAGGCTGGGAGCCCTAACCTGGGGCTGCATGTGGCCTTCCAGGCTGGTACTTCGGTCCCTGCTAACCCAGGGTGGTGGTCATCTTCCCCTTTTTCATTATCAATTGGTAACCTGGACTCCCATCTTTCTTCCTAGTCCATCTTCAACTCTGATCCCAACACTGTCTTTTTCTGTTGATGCTCTGAGGACACTAGGGGCTGCCAAATGCTCAGAGTGCACCCCAACTCTCTTATACATGCAAACAACCCCCCACAAGCTCACTCATGTTTCTGTACTGAAGATTCATAAAATTTTAACAATTTGATCATTTGTATGATTGCTGAGACCTTACATTATCATTCTCACTAAGCTAGGTGCATCTTAATGATTATAGTAACCTTAGCATTTACCACAAAGTAAATTGTGAAGCCTTAATTATTGGTGTCAAAAAATGATAAAGGCAAATGCTGATTACTGGAGGTACAATGAAATTATCAGTAAGATAAAGAGCAGTGAGCTTTCCAGGACCCTCACCTGAGGGCTGTAGGTTTTACTAACAACTGTGACACCTCTGGGTTGTTCATTTGTAAAATAAGGATGCTTGATTTTAAATTCTAAACATGCTAGTTCTAAAAATGCTAAAAATGCTAAATTCTAAAAATGTAGTTCCCTTAAGTTGCCACTAAAAACTAAATACATACATACGTACATACACACACCAACCTAGGAGTCTGGAGAGTCTACTTGTCTTTTCCCTTTAAAGCTGTTGTAGAACCTCTGAATTGCACATTCAATATTAGCAGCTAGATGAGTACCTGCCACGCTGATCAGCTTTCAGGACACATGTTAAACATCTTTATCCCTTCCCAGTCCCAGGGGCCATGCCTTGTGGAAATCTCATCTTCTCTCAGTTCCCAGCAATCTGTGGTGTACATTGTCATTGGGATGAAAACCTGCCTTTGAAATTCAGCAACGTAGTCATGTTACTCACTGTACAAAATAACCCTAATCTTGATGTCATTGTGAAGCTCTCGTCAGCATCTGTCCACATTTGCATTATTTTCTCTATTCAACGACATTGCAAATGGAGAATTATAGATAATTGCCATGTGTTAGTGCTAGGCTTTTTCCTTCCCCTTCATTTGAAATAGCTTATTAAGATCAATTAAGAGGGAATGTCTGACAATGGAGGACTGTTTTTCATGGGCAAGAACTTTTACCACTATTTATCCTAATTAGAAGCTTAATGGCTTTGGGGATAGATAATCTTTTTCCAGAGAATCAGCACCGTTGACAAAAGCCAGCAAGCTAAGCCCAGACAGCATGTGCAGGAGGAGTTGACAGAGTTGCTGTCTCTCATCTGCCAGGACACGGCTCTGGGCAGATGGGTTTGGCTGTTGTTTTCTATCTGGGTTTTACTGGGAACTAAGCAAACACATCAGAGGTAAGCAGACTTTAATGTGGATGTGGTGTCACATTTATCCCTCCTTTGTGCCAATTTCTGGGACTCATTTGGACATTTTGGTGGGAACATGGCAGGAACTGAAAATGAAAATAGACTGACATTGTAATGTTTCATCTCTGACTACCGAGTGTCAATGACATATTTGTTTGCTCATTGAAAATGATGGGACATACAAAAGCAGCCCCCCTTTTACGGAAAGTACTCGTAGTTTCCTCAGTATCCTTGAGAGGAAGACAACTCTGCTGCACTAACATGCATTCATCAAAAGCGCATGCTCTCTGGGGAGCTGGGCCACCCAGGAGAGGAAGCCAAGCTGCCTTCAAATTGTGAATCGTTTTTGCGGGATCGGAGTGTAAGAAACAGGGTGGTGATGAAGTAATTATGTTCTTTCAACCTAAACCGGAGAGACGTCAGGTCCATTAAGAATGAGTCGTACCTCAGTTATGTTTGGGTTTTGCTAGACACTTCCCTAAAACCATTGACTGTGAAACCTGGAAATGGTCTGAGACCTTTTAGTATGGTGTTCATTTTATCTTTGGAGGAACTGAGGCTCAGAGAGATGATCTGCTCAAGATCCCAGTGGCCAGCTGGGATCTCAGAGCCTTTCAGGTTCTGCGTCTCGAATGTTTAAGCCTCCTCCCCACGCCCTGCTGCAACTGCCCCATTGCTAGTGGGTCTACTTCGTGACTCCAGCCAGGCACCCTGGGAGGAAGCTTGTGGGATTATTCTGGAAAAGCTATGCTGTGCCAGCCTTTTGGGGGAAGCATGCGGGGGTGGTTGGTTTGCTGCATCCATGGGTCTGGATATGTGCAAATGCTCTGAAAGACAAGGGTTGAGAGATTAGAAAAAGAACTCGCTGGCCCTATACAGCTTCAGTGAAATGACGAAGGTCACAGTAGGCTAGGGTTATGGGTTTTCTTTGGAAGCTAGTAATGGAGCCAAGTATGGTCAGGATTGGCATAGGTGGGAAGCAGCGGCCCGGGCCCAGCAGACCACGGGTACAAGGGTGTGAAGGGATGTTACCTGGTGGACCTGGGAAGGGAGTCCCCGCGGGGAGGGGTGTGGTAGTGCAGCTGGGATTTTACAGCGGATCTCAGGCACATAGCTTCCAAGGTCAGTCTGTTACACATGACAGTAAACAGACCAAAACTTCATCAGACGAAGCGAGGGCCACCTGGAAAGTCCCCATTGGGCCACTTCCCCAGCAGCTAGACCCTGAGTGTTAGAATTTGGCTTTGCTTTTGTACAGGTTCAGGAATTGAGCTTTCCTAAAGGGCAATGCCGCTCACAGTGACCATAGCCTGGGCTGGAGGCCCTTCTGCAGGCCAGACCCCAGCCAGTGGTGCAGGGCTCCCTGCCACCCTCAGGCACAGGGGAGCCCAGAGGCCTCTGTGGTGAAGCCAGCTCATGCCCGGTTGGCTGTTCTGTGCCTGTGTTGAGGGCAGTAGCTTGTCAGGACTCTGTTTTCTATTTGTCCTTCATAATCAAAATTTCCCAGAATTCCTGGGATGGGGATTTGCTTGGCCACTCACTTAGCTGTGTGACCTTGGGCAAATCACATCATCCTTTTCTGTAAAAGGGGGTTACTAGGACCCATAGCACATAGTTGAGATTAATTGGCCAAATATAGAGAGCAAGCCCGAGAATAGCTTTGTTATTCTTTCTTGGTGCAAGCCTTGGGGTTTTCCAGGTTCAGTTTTCACATGAGCAAGTTTCACCTACCAAAATATTGCCATGCAGCCCTGACCTGACAAGTTTGACTCCGTTGGTGAGTATCACCCCATGAGGCGAAAGGTCGCTGCTTTGATTCCCAGTCAGGGCACATGCATGGGTTGCAGCCAGGTCCCCATTCAGGGCACCTACAACCAATGGATGTTTCTCCCTCTAAAAATAAATAGAAACCTTTTAGAAAATTGACATGCCGTAGTAGCGTAGACAAAAAGAACAAGAGAAGTCAGGTTCCAGGTTTTATTACCCATCTGCTTTTCTCTGATGACTTGCCCTCCCACTCTGTTTTTCAGCCCTGCTCTTCTGCCCTCTCTCCACATTCCAGTCCTGCTAGTCATCTATAGGTAATTCTGTTATCTCTGAATTATCCCAAGACTTAGCTGCTTAACACAATAATAAAAAATATTTTCTTACACAGTGTCTGTGGCTCAGGGATTCAGGAGCAGCTTACTGAGATGGTTCTAGCTTAAAAATTTGGATGAGGTTGCAGTCAAGGTGAACACCAGGACCACAGGCCTCCAAAGGCTTCAGTGGGAAGAGGGGGCCCCCTTCCAGCAGGGCTCATGTCTGTGGTGCAGGCTGATGTTGGCTCCAGGGGGTGGCCTCAGCTCGTCCACGTTGGCCCCTCTCTGTACCTGGCCTGGGTACCCCCCAGACATGGCAGCTGCCCTCCCCAGAGCAAGACATCTGAGAGCTCTTCTTCCTGTGACCCACTGCAGAAGTCGGACACCATCATTATCTTAATATCTTAGCCGTCACAGGTCTCCGCCCAGTCAGCATGGTTAGAGGCTGTGCACGGGCATAGAAACCAGGAGGTGAGGCTCATGGACCCGCGTGGGCGGCTGGCTATCACTGCCGTTCTCTGCGCTTACACCCATAGTCGCCACTCGGGCTGCTCCCGTGCCCTCAGTGGTGTTCTCTTCAATGCCCTTAGCGAGGGCCGGAAGGCTTTCCCCCAGTCAGTCCCACTGCTTAGTTCACCTTCCACTTCATTTCTTCTCCTCCCTGCCCGTTCTTTGCTCTCCCCTTCCAATTCTAGACTCCCACAACACGACGTCTTCTCTTAATCCCTATGTGCCTGACCCTCTGTTTCCTCCTTGACCTCAGCCCACCAACTCCTCTTCCCTCTGCCCAAGGTCTTCGGGACCCCTTCCGTCTAGCTGCTGATGGCTTTCCCTGTGGGACTGTTCCCTACGCTTAAATCACGGCATGTTCTTTGGGACAGATAGGCAATAAAGAGTACTAAATGTGTCGTCAGCTGCCAGATGGATGAAGAAAGCATTCCCCTGAAATTTAATTCATCATCCATGACCCAGTTTAAGTCTTCCAAGGCCATGGTAACTTCAGGTCTCAGTCAGGGGCAGATCTGTGGACCCCGAAGGGTAAAACACCTCCTGTCTTGATGCCCATGTGCAGGCCCAGCGGCTGTCTACGGCAGGCATTCTTGGGGGTTGGAAGAAGAAACAGAAAAGGACATTTGGAACGTTATCCAACATCTTGAGATTATAAACTGTCTGGTGTGCTGATAGTTTATCAGATGGTGTCTCCTGGGTGCGCTGGTGGTGAAAGAGTTTCCAGATTTGTGAAGTGCGATGAAAGGGCTGGCAGTATCGCACCGTGATTGGCAGGGCTAAATGCACCTCTTTGACCCGCTGACCTTCAAAACTTCTTTTTGAAGCTGTGAAATGTAAATCCACGCGGGAGCTGCTGACCTTAGATGTTTCTGCCTTTTCCCTGGGAGCTTTGGCTTTTCTTTGGTATTTAAAACTAGTTAATAATCTTTGGTACTAAGAGATGGACTATTTTTATATCCTTTTTATTACCCCAGAAAGGTGGGCTGGTAACTTCATCTTTGAATGTAATTGGATTTCATTAACCGAATCAGAAAAAAAAAAAAAAAAAAAAACAGAAAAAAGGGACTAAACAGTTTTGAGGACTACCAAAATAAATCGTCTTAATGAACCTCAGACTCTGGTTGAGGACAGTGATTTGCGCATTTTAATTGCTCAGTGACTAGAGGCATTGGTGGGTAGTGACTAAGTGACTCAGCCAGGCTGAAGCACACCTTTTTGGAAATGGAGAAAGAGTTTGCCAGTGTAGAAATAGAATCATTGCGAAAACTTGGCTACAAGCCATGTGCATTCTTTCATCATAAAGGCATGAAAGCGATGCCCCCAAACACTCCTTGGCAGAGTGTTAGTCACCGCTCAGAGGTAAAGGTTAAGACTCAGACCTTATTGCAGTGACGTGTCCTGTGTCTGTGAGCGACCCTAGCAGCCTCCACAGCCGGGACGGGAGAGACGGCATCTCTCCCGCCACCCGGTGTCCTGGAAATCAGTGACATCACACAGTGAAAGCACACAAACATTTTTAGCAGACAGACCTGGCCAAGCCACCTGACTGTTGCTCAAGATCTAATAAGCCAACGCGGCGTGTGAAAAGCTCACTTGCAGGGGTGTCCTGAGGTCCTGCACTGGTCTGGGCAGGCCATGCAGTCAACTGAGGCGGCAGCCATGCTCAGAGGAAAGGAAGGGCCCCGTCAGCCGGCCCCAGAGCCCGTTTCGTAGACTGTCGGGCTGACTGCTGTGCTAGACCTTGTACATGTGCGGGTCGGGGTGGGGACCGTATCACAGTTCACTGTTGACCAGTGACAAACCTCAAGGGCCACTGATTTTACCAAATGAATCCAGGTATAAGGTACAGCCACATATAAGAAAACTTTGTATGTTACCAGCCTCTAGGGGCCAGTTCAGCTTAATTGTTGATATAGCTCACTGCCAATACTAAAATATTTCAGAGTAGATTATCTCAAACTCTAATATAAAAGTGATAAAGCTTTCTGTTTTTACATGCCTGCCTAATTCAGCATTTGTAGTTATTTACACTGGCTCTCCTTCTAACGAATGGAGCTGATGTTTCTGAAAACCACAAAAATGATAACGGAAGCAAAATCTATTTGCAAGTAGCAGCTAGCGGCTAGTGTACTGATTAAAAAAATTTAATTCTCTTAAGCACTCTTTATATGAGGAAAGACAGAAAGACTGAATTTATCAATTTGTATATTCTGTGATAAATTACAGGAATGTGACTATAATTCCGTGATCTGAAAACATGTTCTAAATACAGCACAATGAATATTTTGATCAGTGATCCTGCTGTTGGGTGGCACCCCCTGGTTATTTTAAGAAACTTCTCTCTTCCTGTTCTTAGAGGAGGGCATTTGTGAGAGTAGCCAAACGGTCCCTCTGGAGTGAAATCTGGGTTTAAACATTTTTGCTGCGGTATTTCTGCAAGTTGTATAACCTTGCTGAGCTTTCAGTTTCTTCGTACATCAATGGATATGATGATCATAATTCATAAAACATTACTTATTTCAGGACCTGCCACAAAGTAGGCATTCGACAAATTGTAATGAGTGTCATCTTCCCCTTTCTTACAAAGAAGCAGTTCTTTGGCTGTAGATGGCTGGCTTGCAGTTATTAGCTTATTGGATGCATGGCAGAGAGAACTTAAATTAAGGTAGCGGAATGGTTAATTACACTTGCTGCCAGAAACTTCCTCCACAGAGGTCCTCAACCTTGGCTGCATACCAGATATTCTATGGAGCTTAAAGTAAGGTGCCTGGGCCCTGCACCCAGGGATTCTTTAATCTGGGATACAGCCTGACAATAGAATTGTTCAAGTCTTTCCAGGATGTACAGCCTTTCTAATGCATAGCCCCAGACTGGGAGCCACTGTTTTAAAGAAGCAATACCCTGAGGGCTGTTCTGTTCTAGACTTGAAAAGCATTACGTTGGAGGGAAAGCTTTCCCAAAAGTTCTTGTAGACTAGAGGTTTGTCTATGATCAAATTTGGCCCATGGCCTGTTTTTCTAAATAAAGTTTTATTGGAACACAGCCATGCTCATTTGTTTACATATGGTCTGTGGCTGCTTTCCTGTTATACCTGCAGAGTTGAGGAGTTGTGACTGACAAAGGCTGAAATATTCCTCTCTGGTGCTTTGGAGAACATGTCTGGCCCCTACAGTGGGCCACTTAAGAATGGAATCATAGTGCCATTTTCCAAGATGCATTCAAGAAAGTCAACCCACAAAAATATTTCCTAGACTCTGTTCAAGTTCTTCCTTCCCAGGGGGAAAAAAAAAGGATGACTGGCAATATCTCCCCAAGCCAATAGTTACATGCTGTAATGCATTGATATAGCCATTTTTTACTACTCTTTAAAATGTAGTACTTTCCATTTCTCTTTAAATTTTAAGTTTTGTAGAAATTGTAGTGATCTACTTACCAAAGAAATTTAATGTGGGACACTTGGACTTAACTTGCTGGCCAAAAATCAGAACACTGAAATGTTGTTCCTCATTATCAAATGCACTCACTCAGCCATGAACGCCTTTTTAAAATGATGCTGGCGGTTGCGAACACTAGCTTTCCCTGCTCTGTTTCAGGCAGGGTTTTGTGCATTCTCTCTCCCGCTTTCTCCTGCACATAGAGCCACTCCGCTGAAGGGGAGCTGGGGGGCGGGGTGCAGGCCGCAGAGAATGGTGCCCTGCCACCTCACCACAGTCTTCTCATCGCCTTCCCTCCTTGGCCAGCCAGGGCCTCATCGGGAAATAGGCCCCCCTTCCCCCACCCCCAAACACCACCCCATCTCGTTGAACCGCTTGGTAATTATGGAAGCTACCCTGAAAGAGCCCAGGCGCTGTCACCCGTTCAGGCTCTGCTGCAGAGAACCCCTCTCTCCTGTATCCTGGTGCTGGCTTTGTGCTTCCTCAGCATCAGAGCTGCTGATGGAAGCAGGAAAGCTCATCCGCCTTTTCAGAGTTTAGTAACAGTTCTTAGTTAGACAATAGACAGGGGACAGGTGTCCTCAGGAAGGCCATACCTGAGCCTCTCTGGGGCTAATTCCGTCCTCACTTTGATAAGAGAATGCTTCTCTTGCGAGGGGCAGGGAATTAATTAGGTAGGCCTAGCGTTGTTCCCTGGGTTTCCCTGCTCTTTTTCTGCATGTCTCTCAGGACACTGGGAACCCTCTGCCGTATAGCTCATGATAGATGCTTCCCATGTGCTGGGATGTGTCCAGAGACCTTGTGAATACCCAGCCTTTCTGTGCCCTGGGACCACCTAGCTTCATTCTGGGGGTGCCGAGCTCACCTATTCACTGGCTGTAGGATTCAGGCCACCCAGGTGCAGGTCCGTGCCTTGCAAAAGGGCTCCCTCCCAGGACCTCCAACTCACAGAACTGTAGAAGCTGTGGCCTAGAGTGCAGAGGTTTTCTGGAGGGGGTTGAAGTGCACACAGATGTAAACCCTTCATATGTGCAGCCTCTAAAAATCCAGCACCACTTGCTGCTGAGGGAGGAAAGGAAAACTGTCCCTGTGTCTAATCCTGTGACTGGCGACTGGGCTGGAATGACGCCATTCCCCTTCGTTTTTCATGTTTTCCTTTGCTTCGTGAAAACTTTTCTAATGAAGGAACATATGTGGATAGGTAATTACATGTCACACCTGTTCACTGTACTTCTTAAATTTTTAAAAAAGATTTTTATTATTTTTGGAGAGAGGGGAAGGGAGAGAGGGAGAGAAACATCAACGTATGGTTGTGTTTCACCTGCCTCCTGCCACAGACCTGGCTGGAGACCTGGCTCGCAATCTGGTTCTGTGCCCTGGCTGGGAATCGAACCAGCGGCCTTTGGCTTTGCAGGCTGGTGCCTATCCACTGAGCCACCAGCCAGGGCTAAATGTTTTTTAAAAATTATTTCGTTTGAGAATTTTGAAAAAAAATTTTCTTTTGTTTTGCCATTATTTGCAAAGAACGCTGCATTTCCTGGTAACATAGTGAAACCTTTGTCAGGCATACAGGAAAGTTGGCTCTGGCCCTGCACCCCCTCCTCTGAGGCTCAGATGGCCGCCCGGTTGCCCCTGTCTTTTTGTCACCAGAAAATCAGCTTCTAGCACCTGCTTGGTCTCCTGGTGTCTTTCTCTGGGTGGGGAAACAGTAGTGAAAACAAATTGGAGAGGTAGGGATGGGACAACTCATGAATGCACCATGCTGAAGATTTGGGGGTGAGCTGTAGGTAATGAAGACCCACTGAGGTTTCTAGTTTCTTTGCAGCCATGTGGGGAGTGGGTGGGATGAGGAGCCCTTTGAGGGACTGCCAGAGATGGGACTGCAAAGAGAATGGAGCGGAGAATGGGGTTTTCATTCTCATCCCCTTGCATCCCCTCTCTGGGCCTTGGCTTCCAACAGCCTAGCTTTTAAACATTCTAGCATAGACTCCCCCTTATTTTGGGGTTGTCCAGTATTTCAGTGGCAAAAAGACAAGAAAATCACAAAACAAATGAAAATGTTGAATCTTCCTCGTCAACCAATGACCTTGCCTTGTGAGGAAGCAGAATGATGGAATTCCGAGGAGTCGGGCGTGTAACTGAGTGGAGCATTTCCATCAGGCTTGGGGCGGCTAGAAAGGGACCCCTCTCACAGCCAGGCTCCTACACGTCCGAGTGAAAGACGTAGACACCTGTGAGAAGTGCGTCTGCCACCTGGCACAGGGGCTGGTTAGTGGAGCTCAGGGATGCGTTCGTGTCTCTTATTCTCATAGTTTGTATTTTATTCCAGAAGAACTAACTTCTGGATGATCCTGTCTGAATATTTCATAAGTATTGGGCTGTCTTGGGTTCTGAACCAAACTCAACTTCTGAGAAGTCGTTCACTTTACCCAGAGAAGAACAGACCTAGGATCTCCAACTTGTGGAGGCGCTTGGTAGGGCGTCATTTAGTCCTTTGTGTAGCAAGCATGAGTTAAGAGCTGGGTGTACCGACACCGGGCTGCCTGTAGGGGTGCAGTGAGGAAGAAGGCAGAGGGGTCATGGGGCAGAAGCTACCAGGACAGTTTGGGCATAGAGGCAAGTGTGGAATCACCCCAGTCCCCAAAATATTGATGATGCTTCTGAAGAGTTGGTAGGTCCTTTGACCTTGTAAGCTCCTAAAAGGTGTGTGTATATGTGTATGTGGTTTGGGGGTTGGGGGCAGAGAAGAGAAATTTAAAGATCAAAGAGAACAGTTTGAGTTAAAAAACCTGAGAGCCCTTGGGGATTAAGAAAAAATTCTGTAAGCCTACAGAATAATGAACTTCATATGAATAATTGTCACAATGTGAGATTGTTAGTTTACCTAAGAGCTAGAGATATTTCTGTGTTGCAATCGGGGCTTCAGCTTTTTGTTAAGTTGGAACCTACCTTTTCATTTTACCTTTTATATCCCCTATGGTTCCTAGTAATGAAAATCCCTACAGTGCTCAAGAAGGACTCCTGCTTCCTTAGGGTCTGCAAAGAAGAGAGTTAAGCCAGGGCTCCACGCTGGGCCCTGAACTCATGGGAGGGTGTGGAAGGGGACGCAGTGTGGGGCTTGGGGCTGGACTTCAGAGAAGGGGTCACCCTTAGCAGGGACTCCCTCCTGTCAGCCAAAGGGGTGGCTGTGACACCTCTCATTCATTGCTGACCTTCTGGGAATAATGTATAGTTCTAAGCCTTATTTTGCCACTCAAAAGCAACTTGTAAAGCCGAGATGCTCCTTTAATTTATTTCATTGAGGTAAAAAGTAATTCAATCTCAAAGAGAGTAGCCCGCTGTCAGTTTTTCTGGTATCTAATTCTAATAGAAAATATGGTATCTAAGGGAAAAAATGCATTAATGTAGTGCCTCTAGGGAGAAGGGAGAGATGAAGAGAAAGGCAATGCTTCCTATGTTTCTAATGATACAGAAGGCACTTTCTTTGATCTACGGGCTAGCTAGGTAAAGATTTGTAAAGTTTTCCTGAAAAATTATGGTCCCTCTCCTCTTTCAGCAGATTTCTGCACATGGCAGATCCTCTTCCAACATAAATGGTGGACCTGAACTTGATCGCTGCCTGAGTCCTGAAGGTAGTTCTCCATCTGATGATTACATTGGTAAAGGAGGTTACCCATGTGGACGTGGTGGCCACCGCACATCTACTTGTGCTCAGTCATCTTCCTAAAATGGGATATGGGCCTGTCTCCACCTTAGCCCCAGCGGGTGGCTGATTAAACTGCTCCAATCTCAGAGTTGAGACTTGAGCTTCCTTTCTTTTTCCTTAGCGGCAATCCACTCACAGTTCCTGAATGTGCACTTTCTTCTCAATTAGTGGGCAGGAGTGCTTCTTTCTATGATGTCTGCAATGTACTGGCTGGCATACATGGTGCAAAGTAGTTGATCTTAATGACTTTCCTCCTCCTGTCCCCCACCCCCAGCACCTGTTTGAGGAGACTTGGAGCCAGGAATCAACTTTAACAAGGCATCCTAGCTGGCTGGAATTTTCTTCACTAGAAAGTCATAAGAAATCTTGAGAAAACTCCTTTAGATTAAATCCCAACTTGACAAAAAATGTTTAAAGTTTTGGTTAGAAGTCATTTTTACCCAGAGCTGATCACTTATTTTAGCTGATATTTCAGGGATTTGTTATGTTTATTGATGATGTTGGTTTCTGACTCCAGCCAGTAAAGTCAAAAGAAAATCAGTGATTCAGGTATTCTAGCAGACAATATGCTTAGAGCTTTGCTTAGTTTGACCATAGACTTAGAAATAAATGAATTGTAACTTGTTCTTTGGCAAGTATATAGGAATCTAGATGAAATGTTGATGTACTCTTTCGACTTTGCATTTTTCCCGTTTGGTAGGACTGAATGGAAACAGGTGCTGTGAATCATCGACTCTTCTTGAGAAATATAAAATTGGCAAGGTTATTGGTGATGGCAATTTTGCAGTGGTCAAAGAGTGCATGGACAGGTGAGTAGATTATGAGGTTCATCATTTTACCACCTGCACATACATTTCTCCTTGTAGTTTATTTTTCGCTGAATGACAAAAGGCCTCTTGAGAGAGTCTTCCGGTAGGGCCGGCCCTTTTGCATGCCCATGAGCAATTTGACAGGAAAACCAAGTATGAAAATAGAGTGTGGACCTGCTTTGCATTTGGACTGAACAATAATCGGGTCTCACCCATGAACTAGAGAAAAATGAAAAATAATACTTATTTTTTAAAAACCTCCTATAGCATTTATCTTTACCAGGTACTGTTCTCAGTACATTAACTCATCTAACCCCCACAATAACCCTCTCAATTAATTAATACTTAATTGCATGTACCAGTAGTTCAGGATACATGAGCTCTGACTTCATTAAGAGCCGTATCTTAAACTTTTGCCTGTATTTAAATTACATGTATTTTTTGTCCAGCTTTAAGATCCTAAATTCTCAATAATAAGAAATCCATTTTATTAAGATCCAGACCTTTCATGTTTCTATGCTACTTTCCTACTTGAGCTAAGTGGCCATTTTTACTGTTTGTGGGAAATTTCCCAGAAAGCTCTGGTAACTATAGTTTTTCCTTTCCGCTCCATCTCCAATGAGGCCTCGGTGCTCCTTTTGTTGGTGCATAAAAGCTACTTGCCCTCTCAGCCAGTTCATGGCCTGTTAGGAACCAGGCTGCACAGCAGGAGGTGAAGCGGTTGCGGGGTGAGTGAGCTCTGCTTCCTGCCCGCTTCCCAGCCCAGGGAAAAACTATCTTCTGCAGAATCTGTCCCTGGTGCCAGAAAGGTTGGGGACCACTGTTCTAAGCCCTTTTACTTAGCTCTGGTATGCAGATTGCCTCAGAAGTAACACACGAAGCATCTCAATTATGACTTAGAGAAACTTGTTAGAAATCTGAGGCAGGGTTTGGTTTATGTTACGGGGAAGCAATTTAAATAAAAGTTATTTTTCCAAGGGGGCCTCCTCAGCATGGACTATGATCCCCCAGCAAAAGCAGCTGGACTTGAGAGAACCAGCCAAGTTCAAGAATATTGCAGTATCCTGTGTTGAACTGTTTCCTACAGTCAGAGATAGCTTTTGGTGTGGTCAGATTAAAATATGCTAAATAACATCAAGAGTCGTGTCCCAGAAAATGATCTCTTTAGTACCAGAAACGGGCATTTGAAGGTTTGGGTTCAATCGCACAGAGATTGGGCTCAGAAATAGATACGGAAAGTCTGGTGACTTCAGTTTTGAATTGTGAACTAGTTGGTACCTAATAGAGTAATGTGAGATATATTGATAATAGGGAATTTTCAGTTACTTTGATTCCTTAATCCTAATTCTATTCTGCCTCCTAAGAGAATTCTTTTGAGATTAAAGTATGAAAACAAGTGTTTTGTCCATGTCTGATACAACAGAGTTTAAGTACATTTCATATGTAAGTTATCTAATATTATAATTGTTATTATTTATAGGAGATTGACAGTGCAACTTTTTATTTTTTTCCTTTTCGGGGGGTACCTTCCTCCCAGACCCCACTCAGCATTTTCTCTGATGTGTGGAGGAAGGAGCCAATCTCTCATCTCCGGATCTGTGCTGGAGAGGAAATCGGGACCATGATGCCTGATTTATGTCTTTAATGGCCTTCCTCTGATTATTCCATAGGTCCACTGGGAAGGAGTTTGCCCTAAAGATCATAGACAAAGCGAAATGTTGTGGAAAGGTACAGTATCCGTAAGTGCTTTGTAAAAGAAACTGAGAAACCTTGGTAAGACGTTTCTAGTGCTGAAGGAAGCTAAGTAGGGATTTGACAAGACCAGAACTATAATGGCAGGGACACTAGGAAGCTTTCCCCCTGCCATGTTCAGAAACCTTCATCCTAACACAGTACATTGATTTGATCTTGGTTCTCGCTGTCCACAAATATGCGTCCTCTTCTCGGGGAGATGCATCTTTCTAAATGAAACCCAGCAACACACAAAACATGTGTCGAGAGCTGTGAGGAACCTAACCCACCTCCTGCTTTCTGACTAGCAAGGTAGCCTGCCTGCTTCTAGCTGCTGGTGGAAGACATGGCTCCCTGGGTCAGAGACAAAACAAAAATGAAAACAAAACAAGGTGCACAGCAGGTGGCATGAGGGCCATGTTTTCCCTGGTTCCCCCCAACCCCTGGTCCCACAGGTGCTGAAGCCCAGGGGCCCAGCTGGAAGGTGGGTGCTGCGCCCAGACCTGGAGCTGTGTCCCAGCAGGGTCCCCAGGCTTAGGAAACCCCCAGTCTTACTAGGGCAGCTAGTCAACCTGACCAACCTTTGCCCCAGAGGACAGTGTTAGTTTTGTTCTCATGGTCCAGAAACCTGCCCTCTGCCCCTGAGGGAGACCCTCCGTTCCAAGGGTGTTTACTGTACAAACATCTTTGAAAAGAGAGTTTATAACAAAAGCTGTGCAGAAACACCAGGGTTTGTCTCCTCAGCCAGATCAACTTTTTTCTTCTGTCCCATGCTCAAGCTGGAGCTGAACGTGCTGCTAGGGTACTGATAGATTTTTTAAATAATTTTTATTAACTGTGTTGGGGTGACCTTGGTTAATAGGAGCATAGAGGTTTTAAGTGTACATTTCTATGATGCATCATCTGCATATCACATTGTGTGCCCACCACCTAAAGTCAAACCATCCAGGTATTTTAACTGTGTTTGAAAAGATATATATATTCTATCACAGTGACAACAGAGACCTTTTTAGATTCTAGTAGCCTAGCAATTAGAGCAGGAAGTCACTCTGGCACTGGGACCACCAGCCACACATGCTACTCAGGTCTTGAAATGTGGCTGGTCTCCACTGAAATATACTGTAAATACAAAAACATATAACAGATTTGATGACTTAGTACTGAAAAAAAAAGAATGTTAAGATGCCTCAGTATCTTTGTGTTTGATTATATGTTGAAATTATATTTTTGATATGTTGGGTTAAATAAGTAATATTAATTTTACCTGATTTATATATATTTTAATGTGCCTTTTAGGAAATTTAGATTGAACATGTGGATCTTAATTATTATTCAGTTGAACAATGATGCTATATAGCTGTATTGTGTAAAGCTTAATTCTTGCTCTGCCTCTTTTTACTGTGTGACCTTGGAAAAATTACTTAACATCTTCGTACCTATGTTTCTCTTTCAAAAATGTGATTATTACTAGCACCTTAGATAAAATTATTGTGAAGGTTGATTGAATCAAGGCACGGAAATCATTAGAAAAGTATATAATATAACATGTTAACTGTTAATATATCTGAGGAAATGGTAGTTTGTAATTAGGAAGATTTTATGTGATAGTAGTGATTTTATATTTATGAAACTCCTAGTCCTCCTCATCAGGCATTTACAAATTTGTATATTTTTACCAGAAAACTTGAAGTATTATGGGAAAGTTTTAGAAAAATTTTCTAAGAATCTCAGAATGGAAAATTTAAGAGGCAAATTTGTCATATGCTTTTTTTTTTTTTAACTACACCGTGACAGCTGATGAAGCAGTCTGTACATATGCTCTTCTTTTCTTTGAATAACTAAGGTTTTTCTTAATTTCCTTTAACTCTATGTGCTTTTACTTATTGTTCTAACAATAATGTTAAGTTTTTCAAGTGCAACGCCCTTTCACCATATTACAAGCAAGTGTTACTCTTTGTATCTGGCATTGTGTGACTTAGTAGAATATGTCACAATTTCACAAGTCAAGTTCTAAGCAACTATTTTTTTTTTAAAAAAAGGTAAAAGAAAATTGCTGTAGTAGGGATATTGATTGATTAAAATTTAAGCAGCTGTTTTAGTAGTTGAAAAAATCATTCTATGCCAAAATAAAAATCAATTTCTAGCTCACTAAGTGTTGTGGCAAAAGAATACGTTACTCTCCTGGAACTTGTTTTCCTTGTTACTGAATGGCATTCTATTTTTATGACTCCTGATCATATACTTAGTTTTATCCTCACAGTTTATTTTCTTTTTCTTTTTACTTATTTATTTTTAGAGTAGGGAAGGGAGGGAGAAGGAGAGGGAAAGGAACATTAATGTGTGGTTGCCTCTTACACACACGCCCTGCAACTGGGGACCTGGCCCACACCCCACATGTGCCCTGCCTGGGAATTGAACCAGTCAGGGATTCAGTCTACCAGGCCACACCAGCCACACAATCCTCCCAATTTTTGAACAAGTATTTCCACATTGATGCCATAAAATCATAATTTTAAAACTTGATGTGTTGCAAATAAGTTGATATTTTCTGTTAGAGTTTGATTTTAGAAAAAAAAATGGGTAGAAAATTTGATTTTTTACAACAAAATTCAGAAGGAGGCATTCAACCATCGTTCTGGAAATAGTTGGTCACATTTACTTTGTAGGTTGTACACAGAAAATTAATAATGCTGGAAGTAATATCAGACCTTTATTAAAATGTAAAATCTACCCAGACTTGGCCACATAGGAACTTTGCACATTACTTTTCATGACTTGGAAAACAGATGTACCAGTTTTACAGGTAAAGAACTAGAGGCTCAGGTTCGATAGCTTCCCACAATCCCAGGCAGGGCTGGGAATTTCAGGCCAGTTGGCTACTCAGCGTATACCTCAGCCAATCTCCTGCTCCACATTAAAGTTACTCATTTCTTCATGCAGTGACCACGTGGGGAAAAGTTCTTAACCTCTCTGGTCTTCTGTTTGCTTTCCGGTAACATCCACGAGCGTTATTAAAGTTACTCATTTTCCTAAAATCTGACATGTGTGCAAGATGCAGGGAGTGTTGTAGGAGTTTGGGGGCAGCTCAGGAGAGGGAGCAGGCGGCCTGCGAAGGCGCCGGGGGCGGGGTGGCGCTTCAGGAAGCCTGTCGGGGTCCCCTGAACAGGAGGTGACTGGAAGCTTTGCCTTGGGCTGGATTTATGGGGGCTGATGAGAAGGCTGTGGTGCTGGTAAATTTAAGAATTCTTCCACATCTAATCTTCTGAACAACATTCCTTCTAAAGGTACATGCATTGACTTCCACCATGTCCGAAGCTCTGAGGTTTTTTTTTTATGGTGCTTAGAAGTGACCCATCCTCCTCTCCCCACAGTGTTGCATTCAGTACCGGTGGGTTATGAGCACAGACAGGACATAAGTCCAGAGAATGTTGTAGGAGTTGTGTAGGGATATTGGACTAAGTTACCACAAACTTGGTGGCTTACCCCAGCACAAATGGCTTCTCTCCCAGCTCTGAGCTCAGGAGTCTGAGACCTGCGCTCTGTCGGGAGCCTCTGGCCAGCAGCCCATCCTTTCCTCCAGCTAGGCAGCTGCTGAGGGCCCTTGGCTTGTGGCCACACCCCTTCCACCTCTGCCCCACCGTGACCTCACTTCCTCTTCTGTGTGAGAAATCTCCTCCTCATAAGGTCTGTTGTAATGGCAGTCGAATGGCCAGAATTATCCCCTGCAGGATCCTTAATCACATTGGTAAGACCTTTTTCTCCCAAATAAGGCAATATTTACAAGTTCCAAAGTCTTGATATCTTTGGGGGTCCCATTATTCAACCTACTGCATTTCTCTACCACAGATGTTCCATACATCGCTTTAACTGTTCTGACTATTACCCTCAGCAGTGCTCACGAAGCAATAGATACCGGCTGTAAAGCCAGCGATGGCCAAGAGCAGTGCAGGGTGAGTTTCCTCACTCACTCCAGCACGCCAGGCTCACTGTGCTGGTTCTTGGAGAAAAAGATAAATAATACAGTGCAGCACAGCCAGACGAGCTGTGACGGACAAGCACAGAGGGCAACGAGAGCAGGCAAGAGGTGCACCTAACCCAGCCAGGGTTGAGCAGGAGAGGCTATTGAGAGGAGGTGAGAGCTACTCTGGTCCTGAGAAGTGGGGCAAAGAAGTTCCAGACAGAGAAGCTGCCCTTGCAAATGCCTAGAGATCTAAGTGAGAGGTTGCAGTGGGGAAGGAGGTGAGTAGGTGGATTCAGAGGCTATTGAGAAGGTGGATCCGGTGGGGTCTGGTGATGGTTGGGCTGTCCTGGAGGATGAGGAAGGGAGGGTCAGAGGGCCATTCCTGCCTGCTCTGGGCAGCCAGGTTCATCCCCTGAGACAGGGCAGGGAGGAAAGGGCTGTTTGATGGGGCTGGGAAGTGAGACAAGATGATTAGTTTGGTTTGGGAGAGATGTTTATTCCCTAATCCCCCTCCCTCCTTCCCTCCAGCTCCTCCTGCTCCTCCTCCTTTGTCTATCTCTATCTTTCTAGTAGGATAACCACCACCAAGGCCAAAGATAAGGCGCTGTCCTGTGCCAAGTTAGCAGTTTTCTGTCATTTACCCTCCCTCACAGCGGGGAACATTGCCATCAGATGATTCATATGTAAATCATTTGCAGTCAGAGCCATGAATCACTTAACATAAATCATGGCAGATGATCGAATATTGTAAGTTCAGTGCAGTTCAAGACAAAAAGTGATATTTATGTTGTCTTTAGAAATGTTCTCCTGGAAAATGTAATCTAGAGAGTATTTTTACCTAGGAGAAGCCACGATGACATATGGGCTCCGTAAGAAAAAGGAAGGTAACATTTGTAAAGGTTTTCAAGTGTGGCTTTCATTTGGCTTCTGATGATGATTTGTTTCTTCATGGACAGCTGGGCGGAGGGTGGGGACGGAGGCTGACGGCCCCCACACCCGACACCAGCATTGGCCACGTGCTGAGCAGACCAGCCACTGTCCAGTAGGCTGGGTGAGCTGAGAGGATAAATCGTACAGAAAAGAACACTGCTGAGCTGTTTGCAGTGTAACGCTGCTGGTGGTCCGGGGGGAGGTCCCCCAGCACATCCCAGAAGGCTTTCTGTTGTACCTTTTGTTCATTTAGCTTTTAAAAAATGCCTTTTAGTACCGTCTAGTGACTGCTGTTGGCTTCGTGGCATGCCCAGAGAAGCACAGCTCACTGCTCTTTGGTACAATGAAGGACTTTGCCGGCACTGATGACGCAGGGGCTTCCAGATGAGCGTGCAACATGTGGAGTGTTTATGGGGTCTTGGTCTCTGTGACCACAAGGGGCTGGCTGCAGAGCTGCACCCCTGGGGAGGCACCAGGGGACTGCTGGCTGCTGGTGAGGCTGCTGCTCTGTGATTCAGACATAGGGTCGGGGGACAGGTAGGTGGCCCTGTCCCCACCTTCCAGGTGTGGTGAGTTAGGGTCACAGAACCACTGTTTTTTTCCCAGGTTTTTTTTTTTTTTCCATTTTTTTGGGAAGCATTTGCTGAGTCCTAAGCTGGGCAAAGACTTCCCAGTTCTGCTCATGAGGGGAATCAATTTTCTTTCTTGCTCAAAGCCTGGTGTGGGTCTGCAGCTCAGTGTGATACAACCTCTAGTTCCTGTCTTTTCAAAGAATTTAAAATATGCTCAGCCTTGCAGCTATTATTTTCATTTGGAAAAATTCCAGCTTGACCCTTGGAAAGGTGATGCTGGGGAGCATAGAAAAATGTGAGCTTGGAAGTCAGGGACCGTAGGTTTGCATTCCGCCCCAGAGGACTGCTCTGAGGATAAAATGTTAGGATGTTACACCAGTGCCCTGCACAGAGCGGACAAGTTAGTGACTCTATTCCTGGCCATGGTGGTTCTTCCCTGTCCCCTTCCCCTGACTAGCACTGGCACTGCTGTTTGCCAACATTCATTGAGTGACTTGTGGGATGAGCCCAGAGCATTCAGTGCCCAAGAAACAGCCCACCCTGTGCGGGAGCTTGCAATGGAGTTTTTCTGGATGTTACTTACTGGAATTGCTTATGCTTCCAGTGATTTTCAGAAAGCCCTGAGATGGCTTACAGTAAAATTACATGCACACGTGGGTGCATGAAGATAAGAGAGGAACCATAATTAGGTCCCTACTACAGTAGAACAGTAAATTGAGTTCTGAAATGTGTGATACCAAAGGCAAAAGGGAAAGTATAAGGAATACACACACACACACACACACACACACGGACATATACATATGTGTGTATTTAGGTAACAAATGATGTCTCTTGTAAGTTTTATATAAAAGCTGTATTTGAATATCTAGAGTGTGTCAGACAGCAGTTAGCAAATTTTACCGAGTGTACCCTAAATTCAAAATAATGAAGGTTGACAGATGTGCCATTATTGAGAGGTTTCCCTGTCTCATGATAAAATAAGGGAATAGTAGTTCATGATTCCTGGTTGATGTATTGAGAATAACTCCTTATGCGGTGAGTAAACATTTTGCTAGAGGGCTGATTCCAGCTGCCTGACTCACCAGGATTGATGAGCAGGTGGTATTTTTGGAGGAGGAAATGAGACTAGGAGACTGGTGGTCCCCATGGCACTTACTGTTATGTTTCCTCATTTCTGAAATACAAGGTGGTAAGGAACATCCTCTGGTGAATCATTTAATTGCCAGTCGTAGAGGAAGAAAGGTTTTGTTTCCTGAATTTCAACAAAAATTTCACATTCATCGTAGTAATGGTTTAACACTTTAACGCCCAAGTCCTATGCCTTGAGCATGCCAGCGCCCCTGTGCACCTGGCCTCGGTCTCAGGGTACCTGAAATCAGCGTGGGCGTGCAGCTCCCTGAGCTCACAGCCTCCCACGGTAACACGAAGGCAAGACAGCAGCCTGTTTTATGTGCCAGGGCAGAACCACTGAGCCCTTCAGAGGGACGTCTTGACGGATGCCCGTTCCTTTTTGCTAGTGACAATGAGATGGCACAGTGACTTGTCCCCGAGGAAACCAGCGAGGCCAGGGTTCGGTTTGTCTCTGCACCACGGGAGGTGCTTGCTTCAGCATCCGGCGTGTGGACCCTGCCGTTCTCCAGAGCCGGGGCTGGAGCAGAGGGACCTGCGGAGCCTGACCCTCCTCTCTCCACCCTCTGCTTGGCAGGAGCACCTGATCGAGAACGAGGTGTCAATCCTGCGCCGCGTGAAGCACCCGAACATCATCATGCTGGTTGAGGAGATGGAAACGGCTGCTGAGCTCTTTCTGGTGATGGAATTGGTCAAAGTAAGAGGAGGGGTAGACTTGATGAGATTTCCATAGGGCCGCACCCCAAGACTTAACCTTGGCTTGAGGGACCTAATCAGAAAAGGGTTTTGCTGCTGGAAACTTTGTTTTTAATCACCCGTTTGAGTGACTTTTTAAACAATCCACTCCAGTCTGGCGAACCCTCTTTGTTACCATCATGGGTTTGCCATGGTTGATATTTTGCTGTGTTCTTTTGCCCTGTAGGGTGGGGACCTCTTCGATGCCATTACCTCCTCAACCAAGTACACCGAGCGCGATGGCAGCGCCATGGTGTACAACCTGGCCAGCGCCCTCAGGTACCTTCACGGTCTCAGCATCGTGCACAGAGACATCAAGCCGGAGAACCTCTTGGTACGTCACCTCTGCTTTTGCTACTCCTACCTCTCTTCCTTTAAAATGGCCCGACTCACATGCCAACAATGGCATTTTAGAGTCCACACTGATCGTGCAATAAGGGACGCTGTTTAAGTTTCAAAAATCAAATGGTGCAAGCCTATGACCACGAAATATGAATGAATTTCTTCAGTTGATCTGCATTTCTGCAGTTATTACATTAGAAACTGTGTTTTCACATACATTTTGTTGATGGTACTGACCGAAGGAAGGTGATGGGGAAATTATGGTGAGGTGGAATATTCTGAAGAATAAATTGGAAACCAAGTCAGGGCGTGAGGGTTCATTCAAGTGCGGGACGTGACTTTGGACATCGAGTACATGCACCTCAGCTTCACAGAGGCGGGCATGGAGATCCAGAGATGCTCACCTTTTCTGGCTTGAAAGTCTTATTTGCCCCATTGTTCTACAGAACCAAGTCTTGTACTGTGGGACGCAGAGCAGTTTATAATCTGGCCCCATTTTACCTTCCCAGCCTCTCCTCTGTTACCAGCCCGTCCTCGCCCACCCAGCCCGGTGGCAGTCACCTTTAAGCCACATTTCACACGCCTTCCAGGCGGCCCTACTAACTAAACAAAGCTGCTAACTGGGCCCATTTTTGTATCTGCACCGTAGAGACATTTTGGAGGAGCTGACTGGGGAGTTGCGTGTGCACCCCCCCCCTCCCCAAAACATGCACGGACTATGTTGGCTTATCCAGTCTGACCTTTCAGGGCTGAGCTGTTGGCATCATTACCACTTGGCATGTGCAGTTATCCAAGCCTTCCATAGCATGTTAATCCCAGCGTGGGTTTCCCCAGACCCTTTATATACAGGTAACCCCTGTATAACACGGCACTTCTGTAGAGTTTTGCTCTAACATGGTTTGAGAATTGGGGGGAACCCTCATACAACATGGCATCCTAGAATGCAGCTTCACTCTATCGTGGTTTGAGAATTAGAGAAATCCCCAAATAACACAGAACCTAATAAGAGCAAGAAATATCTCATTCACAATTAGGGAAATCCTTGAACAACAAAGAATGTAATAAAAGCTTTTAAGAGCAAAAAATAGCTTATTTGAAGTATTTATTCGAGTGTGGATGTTGTGTCAGATTTACCTGCATAATTTTTAAATTTATTAGAATTTTAAATCCATTTTGTTCATGGAGTATTAAGTAGTAACAGATTTTTCTTGCAAAAAAAGTACAGATTAGAAGTCAAGAAAATGCTGAAGAAAGTTCAGAAGATGAAGATGTCTTGTCAAAAAGAAAATGCCCTTGGTTAATGGTGCTCTGTAGTGATGACGAAGAAAACATTACTTAATATGTGTTAATATATTTTTGGTGAAAATTATTTTAATAAAGATATTTTTCTTAATTATAAAAATACAATACTATGTTTAAAAAATTTTTTGAACCTAACCCCCTTTACTGCACTAGTTCTTTGTTTCCTATAATGTGGATTTGCATAATATGGCATTTTTTAGGAACCTAACAACCATGCTTAAGACTTGACTTGATCAGCGGTATTCTACCTCATTTGCTCTTATGTCCAGACTGGTCTCTGCACTGTCCTGCCCCTGAGCAGTGTGACAGACACATTGATCTTGTAAGACAGCTGAGTTTCTGAAAGGCATGTCTTCTTTGACCTCACCCCTGGGCGGAGTTACTTGTGGCCACCTCTGGTTTCTTGCCACAAGGTACTGAAGTTGCCATCTACTTGTCTGTCCCCGACTGGAGGTTGTATGAACCAGCAGGGGCAAGGTTTGCGTCTCAATTATCTTTGTACCCCCAGTGCCTTAAGCAGATCCAAGTAACACCACGGTGGGCGTGGAGAAAGTGTTTGGTGATTGACCATAGATGGCCCCCTCACTAGCGAGCTGCTGGCACTTGTGCACACGTCTTTATAGCCTGTGACATGCTTGCACGGTGCTAATAATTACTGAAAGGAGTAGGCATTGATGGACACGCTTGGAGGCTGCGCTGGGGACTTCTGCCTACTCAGAATCTGGTTCCCCCTTATGGTAATACCATTTGATTATCTCAGAGCATCCATTTGTATATGAGTCTTTTTCCTTACAGTTTTCGGCTTAGAGGGAACCATGTTTCTTTGCTACACGTTCTGGTAGGAGTAAGTATCCCTCCTGTGCACAGTAAGATGCAGGAAGGATTCAACTACGTGACTTGAAAGAGTCCTGGAGACGGAGTTGTAACCTGGGTCTCCAGTTGAAAGTGAGGACGTCATGTTGTCTCCTCCAAATAGGCTTCTCACCCCCGTGACCTTGTGGGATCTGTCAGGCCCGGCTCCTCCACCATCTGACAGAGTCCAGCCAGGGGCCTCACAGGACAGTGATAGGACTTTCCCCAAGTGTGGCCACACATGGCACTGTGGTGGTAATGAGGACGTCCCCAGGTCTCTCCCAGCCATGCATGCCCCTCTCACCCCCGTGGCTGCAGTTATAGATGCTCTGGGTGGACAGGGGAACCACAGGCCCCTGAGGACCCGTGGCCACAGCGGAGCCAGCCTGAACAGCATCTGATTGTAAGACCCCGCGAGGAACTGCTGAGGCTTCCGTGAACATGCCTGCGAGCCACCAGGGCCACCTCCCAGTTCACCGATTCAACTCTCACCCCCATTTCTTCTCTTCGCCACTCACCGTTGCACATGCCCTGAGAGTCTCAGAATCGGCTACCTGTCAAGCATCAAGGGCAGGCACCGTCAAGGGGAATGAGGTCTCCAATATGGTACGTCTCAGGATGGAGGCAGGACATTGGCATCCAGTGTCTCATCTGCCTAGCTGCCTGTTCACCCGTCCTCATGACGTCACCCCAAGAGGAGGAGAAGGAGAAGGTGGTAAGAGACACGCCTGGATGAACTCATCTGTGAGCTAGAAAGGACCATCAGGTCAACCTTCCGACGCCCCTAACCACACACATCTAAGTAAAATACGTGCCTGCTGCTGAAAACCCACCTCGGCCACTCAGCCCATCCTGGATCCAGGCCGCAGGTTGGCACTGGCCGAGGGTGAGGAAGTGCCACCATGGCGCTAAAAGTACACACAGGGACCGCCAGCCTCTGCCTGCTCTCAAACCAGCTTCAGTTTTTAAAATGCCAGAGCGAGCGTTCAGACATCTGATTTGCATCCCCTTCTCCAGTGGAGGTGTCAAGATTTAAAACCCTGCTTCGTGGGTCGCCGTGTCAGGGAGCACAGGGCTGCCCGTTGCCGCGTGAATTACCGCGGCTGGTGGCGCCCTGTCACAGTTAACTATGAGGGACAGTGATAAATCCGCTTTCCAGGGCTTCTGGGGACAGCAGAGAAGAGGGCTGGTTTCTCCCCTCCGAAGTCCTTCTAAATCATCACGTTGACGTATTATTTAGAGACCATGTAGCGTTCGCTTTGTATGTGGCATCTGCATGCCTCCCTTCTTTTTTTTTTGCATTCGGAGAGTGACTGGCCACGCAGCGAGCCTTGGCCTGTGGAGGGCGCTGGAGCTGCTGTTCACACAGGGGGCCGCCCTGGCCAGCGCACTGCCCCCTCTGCTGCTGCTTCCAGAACGGCTGTTGCGGGTGCAGTGACGGACCTTCTGTGTGGACAAACCTACACGCCCCTGAGAACCATTGGCCGCTGTGGAGCCAGCCAACGGCAGTGGTATTGCTTGGAACTTGTGACTAGAGCCCTCTGTGCCTCAGTTTCCTTGTCTGTAAAAGGGAGGCAACGGTGCTCTCCCCGATCGCCCAGTGGGGTGACTGTAGACCTCCAGGGAGAACACTGACAGCTCCCAAGACCTGCGAGAGTGTCAGCTCCTGGGGAGAACTGCAGGCTGCGCCCCAACAGAAGCCCTGGAGCCCCTGTGCACTGACTCACCCCTTTCTTACAATCACTTGCTTAAAGCAGGACCATCTGTGTGTGTGTCAGCATCAGTCTCTTCAAGCCATGTCCTCGTGTGTGTGTGCGTGCACCATAGACTGATAGATGTTTTCCCTGCTTTGAAGGGAATCTCCAGCTGAGATTTAAAATTTACTCCAATTGTCTTTCACCTATTTGCTTCTGCGTCTAGCTTTGGAGAGAGATGAATCGTAGAGAATATCATTTCAGGCTTGCCTGGCCTTACGACACTTTGCTTTTGATGTTTCGCCAAGGAGCACCACTTGCTCAGACATAACTCAGCAATTCTAGACGGTTCTGTCCCTTTCCATTCCTGCTCCCACCTCGGAGTCTGCATTCCTTACAGGGGCTTGTGGGGCTTCCGAGGCTGCAGCAACAACCTTTAAATACCCCTAGGAGTCTCTAAAGTGAAAGTCTAAAATAAATACCATTCTTCAAAAGTGTACCTCATGAATGTATGTTCAAGGAATAAAAACAAAATAACAACGCCATGAGTGAAACTTCTTGTTAACTCTCATGATACATGTAGAATGATAACGTTGCTTAGAATGTCCTTATCACCTGCCATTATGTTGGGAATTTCCTTCTCAAGTCTGGGTTTCAGTAAATGCGTCATAAATTCTAACTGTAATTTCCTATATCGGCGTGTTCTCGCCGATGTTGACATTAAACATAATGGATGGAATGCCATCCCGGGACTCCAGCAGGACAAGAACAGGGTTTCTGTTGCTTTAGGCGGAATCATTAGTAGTTTTGGATCTGGCCCCGCTGAGCTGTGGGCTGACTCCCGTGATAAACATCTGTGAGGGACTCGGAATCCTCACGGCTCCGCCTCTGACACTTGGCACTCATGAAGTGGTTTGCTGGGGTGTGCATGTAGCACGTAAACATGGAAGCCACTATCGAAATGTTCAGGTGGAAAGCATTCTTCTCAAGCTCATGGGGACATGGCATGTAAAGCAGGTATTTCTGCGTCACCCTGTTTTAAATGCCTGTAAAGATGGGGGATCATTAACGGGGGGGACGCCTGAGGCTCTCGGTGATTTTTATTGATGACTGTATAAATCATTCCCCTCCTGAAGTACCAGACTCATGCGTGGTGTGTTTAACGTGCTTATCTTGAAAAAACATAATTTTCTAAAATTTTTCACCTCCTCTCATAAACAGTAATTTAGGTGAAAGTGTGGTTAGTTCATAGTAAAAGATGAGGAAAAGCAAACTAAATAGAAAAAGATATAACGTGAGTACAGATAAGTTCTCTGGAGTTATTCTCTGAAATGCAGTGTTTTCAAGATGGGCATCCAGGAGATGAATAGACAGCAGGTTAAAGAGGACCGTCACACCTGTGTTGTTCTTTCATACATGCTCGATGGCTTCCAAGACCATCTATTGAGAATGGAACCATCTTATTTTACGTAATATAGTGAATGTTGTCCATATGAGTAATATTTTGGAAGTGCGCTGATTAGTGACTAATTTATTACAAGGACGTACCATGACTTGCATTGTTTTCAGCTGTAAAAGAGATAAGCCCTAGCTGATGTGGCTGAGTGGATTGGCACCGGCCTGTGAACCCAGGGTCGCTGGTTCAATTCCCCAGTCAGGGCACATAACCAGGTTGCAAGTCAGGTCTTCAGCCAGGTACTCAGCTGGAGGCAGGTGAAAGGCAACCATACATTGATGTTAAAAAATAAATAAAAATAAAAAACATAGATAAATGCTGAGTTGGTGTCCTATATAGAACCTTTAGGTCCATTTCAATCCCCTTAGGGTTGGTTCTTAGGAGTAGATTTACTGGAGCAAAGGTGATTCATGATTAAGAAATGTACACATTGCTGAAATGCTTTCCTTTCTAGAAAGGTTGCTTCAGTTTAAGCAAAAACAGTGACACCTTCAGCAACCTAATTAAACATTTTTCCAATATGATGATTTTCTGATCTCATCAGCCAGACTTTCTGGAGAGGGAAGGAACATTCAAGGTGATCTGAGTTCAGTCTCATTTCATCATCACACCAGCCTCCTATGGTCCCATTTCACAGGTGAGGCAACATGCTCAGAGAGGGTGAGTGACTTCCACAGGTCACATAGCCAGAGAAAGAGGGGAGTGCTTGATCACTCGGGTTCAGGCTGCTTGATCCCAAAGTTCATTTTCTGTCTAAAATTCCAAGCCTCCCCACCTCCCCACTCACGTAATATTTATTGTAATATTTATTGACTTCTCTAAATGAAACATGAAAGTCTCCTAGAGAGCGCCTGGTGCTCTAGTGGGCTCATCATAAACATCACGTTTGAGATGCTCAGGTGCAGACCTCGCTGCAGCCACAGGGGCCTGCAGGGCAGGCGGTTCCCTGTTCCTGGTGGGATGCCTCCCCAGCCGCACCAGGTCAGCAGCTGCCACACCACCAGCGTGTGCACGCTGTACGCATGTCCATTCAACTCCTAGGCAAGGCGCTTTTCTGCAAAGGTAGAAATGTGGGTTGTGCGTTTTTTTGTTTTTTGTTTTTTTTGTTTGTTTTCAAATTTCAAACAGTCGTGCAAAAATCTCTTCTCTCAAGAGCAAAATTAGAGCTTGAAAGCATCAGTGATTCATGACAAAGCTATTAACATAAGATTTCTTTTGAATTTATTGGTCAAAGTTTCTGTGCCATTTCTACCTAATTCCAAGGACCCCCTTGGAATCATTGAGATGAAAAACAACTTGTGATGATTGGCTGGTTTCCGTCCCAGGTGTGTGAGTATCCTGATGGCACCAAGTCTTTGAAGCTGGGAGACTTCGGGCTGGCCACGGTGGTGGAAGGGCCCTTGTACACGGTCTGCGGCACACCGACGTACGTGGCTCCGGAAATCATTGCTGAAACCGGGTGAGGCTCCTGCACTTTGGGTCAGTGCTTCATCTCTGGAGGGAAGGGTGTAACTTGCTCCTACTGTGTGTTCATGTGACTCCAGGGAAGGTGCGGGGAGGGAGAAACTATTTACCTGCATGGTAACTCATCTCAGAAATGGGAATGTGTGCTGCTACGTCCAAGAGCCCTGGGTCTGGAATTTTGTCCCAAGGCTGGTCTTGGGAACATGGCATTAGTTCCCAAGACTAATCAGGGTTGGGAGAAAAGTAGATGCCTTTGTCCAAAGAGTAGTTAATTCAACTGCATGAAATGAACAGTTTGATGCTGAGAAGACCCCCCCACACCCGACAAAGGCAAGTACTCCAGTGATGGGGAGAGTCCTGGGGGTACTATGGTTACCCCCCCCCTTTGTTTCCCCAGCTATGGCCTGAAAGTGGACATTTGGGCAGCAGGTGTGATCACGTACATACTCCTCTGCGGATTCCCACCTTTCCGAAGGTCAGTGGCTCTTTGTGTGATGATATTTGAATTGTAAACTTGCATGTTTTAATTAGGAAGCAGACATTTTACTTTTGGCATTCAGGACCAGAAACTGGATAATAAAACTATCAGTAACAAATTATGTAAATACACCTTTCACTATTGGTCTAATTTATAACCTATTAATGTATAGTTCTTGACCATGCTGTTTTGTTGTTTTGTTTTGTTTTTAATTTTAAGAAATGTATTGATTTTAGGGAGAGAGAGGGAAAGCGTGAGAGAGATCTCTGAGAGAGACATTGATTTGTTGTTCCACTTTTACACGCATTCATTGATTGATTCTTGAATGTGCCCTGACCAGGGACCAAACCTGAAACCTTGGCATGTTGGTACGATGCTCTAACCAGCTGATGTGCCTGGCCAGGCTTCTGATGCTTCTGTGCTTCTGATGTAAGGCCAGGGCCTTTGTTTTATGTGCAGTCCTGAGCATCTTGTGGTCATTCTTCTGCAAAACACATGGATGGCCCAGTGTCTCCAGTTCCCGGTCTCAGTTATTTTCAAGGGGAATGAGATTTAAAGATCTTTGTAAAGCCATCTGATCCTTCTAGGAAAACCTTTTCCAGTGTTTCATAGTTGTCTCTCCTGCTTAATTTGGGAGCAGTTTCACAACATACTCTCTAAAGCATTCAACCTAGTTCTCATAGAAACAGAAAACTTGAAAATTTGATTTTATCCATTCACATAATATTTAGCGGGGTAGGATTTTGAATGCTTTCAACATAAACAGGACTGCGAACAAGCAGATTGACTCTTTGGTAAGCATGCGCCTCACCTAGTGGGAACAGAAGTGACCATGTGTGGGTCTGAGTGTGTTACAGAGGGTTTGGGGAACGCTCAGTACTCAGAAGGTCATGGCCGTGGCGTAAACACACCTGTCACCCACAGCACCTCTTTTGGTCAGACTTTGGAGCAAATGAATGACTAATGACTTTGAAGCAAAAGTCCATCTAGGGATACATGTTTGATTTTCTTCCGAGTTTTCTAGAGCTTTTTTCATTTTCATCTCTGTTTACTTGACTACTCTTTGTTGAGTAGCAACTCTGTATTCCAAGCACCAGGAATCAAATAGTGAATCAGCATGTTCTCTGGGGTCACAGTATGTACTGTCAGTAGGTGAAAAACAGGTTTATTTAACCACATCCCAACATCTCATTATGAAAGGTTTCAAACATTCAGAAAAGTGGAAAGTTCTGTCTTTTTGAAATTATCAATGTTCACTTGCATTGAATGTTTTTACCGATGCTATAATAAACGCAGGAGTGACATAGAGGTCAGCCTGTCCTTTTGAGAGTCTGTGGTGTAAAGACACACATTATAAGAGTGCGGATCAAGAAAAATAACCAAAGCCTGAGGTCATGTTCATCTCAGGGCTGGGAATCACAAACATTTAATGGAAGATAGCGCAAGTGAGTGGACCTTGTCCTCATGGCCTATGTTGGGCTTCTGTAGGTGAAAGGTTTCTATCAGGCTCTCAACATCATGGTCTTCCATAAAGGTCACTGCTTACATAAGTTACACAGACTCTAGGACTGTTGCACAGATCCATTGACATTTCTGACTAATAAGTGACCTCAAGAGTTGTTGGTGAGTTGTGTGGGTCAACTAGGTGGGTCTCCCAATCTGAGCTGGCTCAGTTTGGGTCTGATGGTCCAGAGTGGCCTTGCTCACACACTTGGTAGCTGAGTCAGTGGCAGCTGGGATGACAGATAGGACTAGGCCGCATGCCTCTCAGCCTCTAGTGGGCTAGCCTAGGTTTCATATGACATGAGTTCAGAGATCCCAAAAGAAGCTGGAGAGAGGGCAGGTTCCCCCACCTGAGTGCTTTTTAGGTCTCTGCTTGCCTCAGATTTGGTGATGGATGTCCCATGGACCCAATGAAGTCAAATAGCTGAGCTTACAGTAAGCATGGGAGAAGATGAAGAACACATACTGAGAGAAAGGGGAAGGATTTTGAGGCCATGTTTTCAACCATGCGTGCCCTGGCTGGTTTCAGTGGTGGCTGGTTTTGGGAACTAGTCCAGGATAGAGGGTACTGGTGATCTAGGGGACAGTTACTACGTAATTCCCCTCCACGAAGGCTGACCCAAGTTGAGACCAATTGGAAAAGGGTATCAGGGATAAGTGTTCCAGGAATGTGTGCTCACAACTCCCTCTAGTGTTTCCATTTGCCACTGCAGCCTGCGAGTTTTGGCTTGGACTTTGCTTTTTAATTTTTAACAAAAATGAGACAGATTAAACACGTATGTATGTGTTGTAACTTGATACCCAGTGGACAGCAGCTTCTTTGTGGAATCCTGAGATAAGTCTGGCTATAAAAGCTGTAAAGCTAGATTCTGAAATCTGCTGCCCTTGCACATTATACTGGGAAACTGGTTTTACAACTTCTGAAATTTACAGAAATGTTTTCCCTCTTACATAGGTTTCAGTGAAAGGGAATCTGTAATGTGAAATGCTAGTTAGAGAAGCCCCTTCACAGCACAGGGATATTCTGGAGAGATTAGAGATTCCGGAACCTACTACCATATAAACTGCAGAGAGCAAATGGGGGAATGGTACTTTAATGGTAAAGGACCATGATATAAAGTAAACTATACCAAAATTATACCATTTTAGGTACATAAATTTGTACCTAAAATCAAAGTCCCTCAAACAGCCATTTCAAAAACATTTACTTTGTTTTACTAAAGGTAATTTTAACTCACAGCGTCTTAATTGAAATTGTTACTTGGAATTTACAGTTTCAGCTTCTTTAACTCTCATGTCCTTCATTTCCCTTTTTCTGGGCCTTAGTTGTAGCTTGATGTGATCCTCTTCAGTCTTTCCAGCCTCAGATTCGTTGTTACTAAGAAGGATATTGGTTTTGTAAGGGAACTGACATTTTAGTTATTGCCTAAGCAAGTCTGTTAAGGCCACTGACCAAAAAATTAATTGCGATGATCATAGGGGTGAATATTTTTTTGAATTAATGTTTTGAGTTTTTTGTTTTTTTTAAAGATGTTATTTATTATTTCCAGAAAGAGAGGAAGGGAGAGAGGCAGAGAGGCAGAGAAACAGAGACATCAATGTATGGTTGCCTCTCACCTGCCTCCAGCCACGGATCTGGCTGGAGACTTGGCTTGCAACCTAGTTATGTGCCCTGGCTGGGGAATCGAACCAGCAACCTTTGGGTTTGCAGGCCAGCACCTTATCCACTGTGCTACCAGCCAGGGCTGTTTTTTTTTTTTTTTTTTAAATATACCCAGAATTGGGATCACTGGGTCGAAAGGCAGATCTGTCTTTAATTTTTTGAGGTTATCTCCATACTGCTTTCCACAGTTCCCACCAAGTGCCCAACAGTGGCTGAGTGGATAGAAATGCTGTGGTATATTCACACAATAGAATACTACTTGCCATAAAAAAAGAAGAAATCTTAATCTTTGCAACAGCATGGATGGACCTGGAGAATATTATGCTAAGTAAAATAAGGCAGTCAGAGACAAATACCATATGATTTCATTTATATGTGAAATCTAATAGATAAATTAACTAACAAAATAGAAACAGACTCATAGATACAGAGAATAGACCGATACCTGTCAGAGGGGAGGCAGCTTTTTTTTTTTTTTTTTTAATGTTGTTGTATTACATCCATCCCCTTTTTGCTTCCCCTCTGTCCCTTTTGCTCCCCTCTGTCCTGGGAGGCAGCTTTGATGGCGTGTGTGAAGGCATTAGGCAAATCAAAACAAACAAACCAACCCTCAGACACGGATAGCAGTACAGTAATTACCACATGGGAAGGGGGTGGGGGGAGGTAGAAGAGGGTAAAGGTGAAGGAAGGAGACTTGACTTGGGGAAGTGAACACACAATACAATATGCAGATGATGTATTATCACATACAGAATTGTTCACCTGAAACCTGTGTAATTTTAAAAACCAATGTTTTAAAAACCCAGTAGATTAAATAAAGAAAATATTAAGTAATATTTGCATGACTATACTGAGATTTTACTTAAACACAGGCATACCCCACAACTGAAATGTTTGAACATCATTCATGAAATTGCTTACCAACATTTTCAGGTTACCTAACCTGACCTTGACCTTCTCTTAACTCACCATTGAAAAGAGAGAATGGACACCAGTTCTGCTTTTGTTTTTGAGGTTTTTTTTCTGAATGGACCTACCTGATCAGGCTTGCAGCACCTTGTACCAGAGGCTATTTTGTTTGAGAATAAAAAAGTGCCCTGAAGCATCTCAGGCAGATTGTAGAGTATAAATGTGTTAGTAAAGCCAGCATAGATGTAATCAGTGGATTTTTGTATGTGACTACTAAAAAAGATAAATTACATTTAGCCTTCGGCTTTTTATTGAGGGAATCATGAAACTCTTGCAATTCGCAGCATAGATTCTTTGGGGTGAATTCTGAATGCCAGGACATTCCACGGCTTTGTTTGCTGATTCAGCTATGTTGTCAAGAACTGAAACTAACGCTGCAGGCTCACTTCCAACCCATTAGCTGTTGATCAACAAAATAAAAACCATATGTGTTAACAAAACATAAGGCACTTGATATTTCAGGGGCAAAAAAGGGAGATGAGTGGAGCAATGGAAATGACTAAAAGAAATGATTCTAGAAATAGGCGATTTATTTTTCATCTTCAAATATTAGTCTCCCGGGCTCCCCTGGTTTTCTAAAGGTTTTTGTAAAATCTCATTGTTTTAGGTGTGTCCTTCAGTCATTTGGAAGGATATTAACCTGAGTGTAGTCAGTATGGAAATAAGTTGAAAGGCAAGAGAATGTGTAGACTTGTAGAAAGAAGCCGTGTGTACATGCTCAATGAAAATCGCTTTTCAGGAGCATGGGGTTGGGAGGGACCTCTTGCTCGCCAGGTTTCCTGTCCCGACTTCTGACTCTCACATGCATCTAGCCCCAGATTCCATGGACCAGTGTCCACAGATTCAGTGGGGCTTGGGGTGTGTCATGGACATGCAGTTAGTCTTGGACGTGCACAAGTTTCGCAAATTCTCTTGTACAGAACAAGAATGAAGCAGCCACATCATCACACAGCCCCAGAACATTGGCTTTAGGCACTGTCCTTAGACCACACCTGTCCTTGCCCACTCTGAGAGCACTGGTAACCCGACCAGGCTCCTACCCAGAAGGCGGGTCCCTCGTGAGCACCCTGAGCATAGGCTGCAGGGTTGTGTCAGGAACTAAGAGCAATGCTGTACACTTGCCAGGTGGGACTGACTTCCACTTCTGGGCTTGGATCTTGACTCCTTTGGTCCAACCTGAGTTTTCTACTAGGCCTTTGTAATGACCTTGAAAGATGACTTTGTCCTCCCTCTGGCCATGAGTGAGCCACCTGGTGATGAGAGAGGCTCCGGCTATGCAGGTGCAGGTGTCTGGGAGGTGGGGCATGTTCAACATGTGGAGTTTCCCCAACACTCTTCACATTCCCATGGGTCTTCTTTATGCACCAGCCGTGTGTGAATGCAGCTTTGAGTGTGGAGCAGGTGAGCATAGGTTGGGGGCAGATACCCACCTAGGGGCAGCAAGAAGCATTTGTCTCAACCAGTTCAATTCTAGTGGATGTCCTTGGATGGGCTCTTTCTCTCAGACAGAGCTTAACTGCAAGTCAAGTTCTAGTGTGGAGCTAATCATGTCGTTTTATCCAGATCTGAACTTTGGTTTATTCCCGTGTTGGCTGCTTCACTGATCTTTGGCTGTTTGGTTGGAAAAGTGGAAAGAGGAAGAGCAAGGAGATCTGACTCAGATTAGCTGCTTTTCCACTCTGTTGCCACGAGGGATTAACTGAGGGCAGATGCTGAGATTCTTTTCTGAAATGAGGATTTATGTGATTTGTGGATCCTGTGTTTTCTTGTCTTTTTTGTGGAGGCAAAATATACATGAGATAAAATTGAACATTTTAACTCCTTTAAGTGTGCAGATCAGTGACATTGAGCACTTCCACAAAGTTGTGCCACCAACCCCACCATCCACCTCCAGGCCTCCTCCTCCGCCACACTGAAGCTCTGCACCCACTCAGCAAACTTCTCCAGTCTTCGTGTGTCTCCCTTCCCTCTCCCTCCCTGATTCCCAGACCCACAAAAATGCTCTTGAGTTAATATCTAAAGGGAAAAATGGGTCACCACAAATGCAGTGGAGATAGGACATGGCCAAGGCAGAGACGCGACTCCTGTTCCCACTCTTCCTGGGACAGTTTGTTGAAAAACTCTGGTGACTGTGGCTCTTCCTCCGTTTCTTTATCACCCACAGTGAGAACAACCTTCAGGAAGATCTCTTTGACCAGATCCTGGCTGGGAAGCTCGAGTTCCCAGCCCCCTATTGGGATAACATCACAGATTCGGCCAAGGTATCGTCCAGTTTCCATGGGGGTGTGGGGTCTCACTCCCCTGGGGCTCTTGGTCTTGAGCTCTGGACCTGCCTTGACTTTGCACAGTGCCCCTTCTTGAAGTTCATTCCTTAGTCTAGTCTCTGAAACACAACCAAATTCTGAAAGCTAGGCTGGCTGTCTTCCCAGTTTGCCCCTGTCATCTCCCCTAAAGCCCTAAAAATTGTTTTTTTCACTTCTTCAAGAAGTATGTATTAGTCACCCGTCAGAATATAGGAATGGACTCATGGGATGTGCTGAATTGCCAAAAGGAGTCTGATGATGGTGAGCAGAACTGCTAGGGGAGAGCCTCCGGTCCAAGGTAGACTCGGGGGAGAGCCTCCCTCCTCCCTGTGCTGCCCAGGGAGCCAGCTGTCTGCACACTTGCCGTGTGGGCACCAGGACGGGAGGCGATGACTTTTCAGTTCGAACGGCTGAGCAGCTGTGTTCGCTGTTCTTTGAAGTAGTTGGTGCAAACTCAGATTCCTGTATTTATGCTGGAATTACCCCCTTTTGTCTCCTCCCTGGCCTGCCTTCCTTTCTTTGCAGGAATTAATCAGCCAGATGCTTCAAGTCAACGTTGAAGCTCGGTGTACCGCAGGAGAGATCCTGAGTCACCCCTGGGTGTCAGTAAGTACCCCCCTTTCCTGGCAGTGAACCCCTACCTGTGCAGGTGGTGGCCATGGGCTTGAATTCTGCAGGAGTTTCCAGGGCACACAGTAGGCCTACCTTCTCTACCAAGTGAGCGGCATGATGGTGGCTCTTGGGAGAAAGCATTTGGCACTGGATGCGGTAGTTTGCAGACCTGGGCAAGTCCCCTGCTAAAGGAAGGGGCTGGCTGGCATGCTCTCTCAGAAGTCTTTCAGCGTTTCCCTTCTGCAGCTCTGGAGTCTGAGGGTTTTCAGGATTTTCCCAGCAGTGAGCTTATTTTGGACCCTCATCCCTCTGTCTCCGTGGCACGTGGTCCCAAGAGACCTGATGTAGCAGGAGGTGAGACAGTCCCTTCCAGAGCTGGCCAGGAGAGGCATCCTGCTGCCTAGAGCTGCTGTGGGCTTAGGTGGTGCCTCTGCATTCAGGGCAGGCGCGGTCCTGTGACAGGAAAGGGGGGTTGTGCCAAGGACTTGGGTGGACTTGGGGCCCCCCGTGCTCATCTACCACCTCCACTGTCCTGGAGGCCTGACATCAGGGTTCAGCCTACCTCTTGCTGACACACAGCTCTTGGACCAAGTGGCTGAGATGCCACATTACTTTATGAACAACAGAGATGAACAGCTAACTGAATTCTTGATTAAAATAAAAAGCTGTTAGTCCTGGCTGGTGGCTCGGTGGATAAGGCGCTGGCCTACAAACTCAAATGTCGCTGGTTCGATTCCCAGCCAGGGCACATAACCAGGTTGCAAGCCAGGTCTCCAGCCAGGCCTGTGGCTGGAGGCAGGTGAGAGGCAACCAACCATACATTGAAGTCTCTCTCCCTCTCTGCCTCTAAGAATAATAAATTTAAAAAAATAATAAGCTGTTCATTTTGATGTATTAAATTATAGGGCCTCTGTGCTGGAGGGGGAGGGTCTCAGAACCCTGGAGAAAGTCCCCCTTGTGTCCCAGGGGACCTGCACTCTAGACCTAAGGAGCCACGGGCCGGGGGCCGGATCTTTCTCAGGGCCTGGGACAGCTGAGTGGGAGAAATTGCTTGTGATGCATCATTGTGTCCCTAACTTGTGGCTAAGGAGGGTCCATTAGGAGGAGTTGGTGGTGGGGTGGGTGGGGTGTATCTGTTAAACAACAGACACGTTAGCCATACTGTGTTGGCTTCTTTGCTGCAGGACGATGCCTCCCAGGAGAATAATATGCACGCCGAAGTAACAGGTAAACTAAAACAGCACTTTAATAACGCGCTCCCCAAACCCAACAGCACCACGACCGGGGTCTCCGTTATCGTGGTAAGTGGATCACACAGCCTGACCTGTGGGGAGCTGCTGTGTCTGGCCTGGCTGCTCAGCCAGCATTGAAGCTTTTCAAGCAAAGAGCCGAGAGCCTCCCCTCATGGAAGCTGGCGCCTTCCATGTTCCTCTCCACTTCCAGATTGGCTTGGCATGGGACGTGCCCCCTCCTGGCTGACACCCAGGCCTCGGGCCACCCGCCCCGGGGTGATGATGGTGCAGGTACCAGTGAGGCCAGACCTCCCGGCCTCTTCAGGCCCCGCGCCCTCCTGGGCAGGCAGCCCCCCTCCGCTCTCTCCTCGGAGTCCCAAGCCCGCTGGGACCACCAGCGTAAGGTGGTAACGCCCGCCCACCCGGGACTCCCGAAGTAGATGACCTGAGGTGTGAGGTAGCTTTTGGGACTTGGGATAAGAAACAGCCCCAGTTTAGCAAATGCCATTTTAAAAATCCGTCTAGTTTGGCTTTTAAAAGTACAGAATAACGTGAAATAAAATTAGGCTTTTTAGGGTTGGTAGAGTGTTATGAGAAGCTCGTAAACAACGACTGCCCAGTTTTTCCAGACCTTCTTCCTTCCGGAGTGTTTTCCAGGCAGTTTACCTAAATCCACATACACAACGCATTACAGTGAGTGAAACAGCGTCAAGTTCAGTGAAAGGAAAATAAGGACAGGACGGGAAATTCTGAGTCAGGATTGTGCCCGGACTGGAGCCCTGGCCTCTCTGGGGCTGCGCACCGGCTCTGAGCACCGCGCCCGCGGACGGAGCCGGGGTGCCGGGGTGCCGCGGGCCTGATCTCCGTGCTGCCTGCCGCACCCCTCACAGAGCGGGCAGGCCAGTGGGTCAGTGGGGGGCTCGCGGATCAGGCTTTCCAGGGATTGGCTGCCGGAGTCGTCGGTGTCTGGGCCTCGCCCGACAGTGTTGGGTCTCCGCTGCACCCGGGGCCTGACAGTTTAGTCCCCGCAACTCCGTCACTTTTCCTTCCAGCCGCTCACCTGCTGGAAGGGTTCCGTTAGTTTCCTAACCAGCTAGAAGGGAAGCAGTTGCTTATTCTCATGCTATGTTGAGTCTAGGAACCTAAGAATGACAGAAGCGGGAGGAACCCGTCCCCACCTGTGCCCGTGAAATACGCCTGGTGGCCCCCGCTGGCCCGTCGTTCTCCTGCGTCCCCCAGGGGAGACGGCGTGTGCCCGGCAGCCCTCTGTCCCTGCACCTCCCTGACGCCCCACCCCTGACGGCGCCTGCTAACCTTTCAGGACTTGGGGGTGGGGGAGGGGCTCCGGGCCAAAATGTGGGGAGGCCTCTTCGGTTGTGGTTTTCCTGGCATGTTAGCAGCATCCTGCTGAAAGCCTGAGAAAGCCCAGCTGTGTCAGACGCACAGCTCAGGCACTTTGCAAAGGACCATCCTGCGCGAGGCCCCAGCACCAGCACGTTTCCAGGGATTCTGTCCCGACGGCTGGATGCGGCGTGGGTCCCCTTGCCACGTGCCCCCGGGTGAGGCAGCCTCTGGGAGAGTTTAGAAAACCATCAATTGGCACATCTGACATGTAATGAAAAGCCTGAAGAAGAGCAGCTTGTTAGAATGAAAACCAAATAATTGCCTATTAATTCAGGAGAGCTTGCCTAAGCTCTCCTAGGGAGAGCCTTGACAGAGCTGTGCACAGGGCCGATGAGACCTTCGTCCTCCTCGCCTGGGACACCTGTTGACTCGGGGCCCAGACAGGAGTCTCACGGGCCTGCGGGAGCTGTGGAATGATCCGGCCTCCTGCCCTCGCTCCAGCGCCAGCTCCGCGCTGGTCAATGATGTTCACACCCCCCAGACAGCACCTACATCCCGTGGTTGACAAATGGCATTTTCCTGTTGACGGTGTTCCATAGCCCAGTGTTCGACTCCTGAGCTTTAACTGGAGGTTCCTGGGGATGGACACCTGTTTGCGATCCCAGTGGTGCTGGTGAGCGTTGGGGGCTCACCTGTGTGTGCAGTGCCACCGTGAGCATGTTGGCCGGGCCCATCTCACCCCACCTGCCTGCAGGAGGTCCTCTCTGAGGAGCTGCCCAGTCGCGTTGCCACGTTCCGTTCCCGCAGGAGAAATCAGTAGCCCGTCTCCGGAGGTTCTAATTCTCTGCGGCCAGAAAGCCAGCCTGTGATTTCTGGCTGGTCCCCAAAAGCAGGGGCGAGAAGGCCTTGGGGGACGTCATGCTAACCCCCCTCCCCCACCGGCAGACCTGACCCAGGGCATGGCTGTGTGGGGGCCGCTTGTGACGCTCCAGGTCGTTACCCTCATCCTTTTCACCGTGGCTGTGTGTCTGTGTGTCTGTGTGTCCTGCCCCTGGGAACAGTTCTAAATGTTTTTGCACAAAAAGCAATCACAAATGGCCCTCCCTGGCGGATGTACGTGTTCTCATAGCTGGAGTACGTGAGGATAATAGGGTTTCCTACAAATGCAACTAGTAGCGGGAGTAGCACATGCAAGTTTGAGGTGGCGTCCTGATAACTGTCGTGTGGCCTGTAGACAGAACCTTCCTGTCCGCGGTCACCTAGCGCCCTCTGCGTCCTAGCCCAACCCTGACGCCTGAGGCACCAGGGGGAAAAATGAAAGGACAGGGAACTGCGAAAGGAAGTCAAGTTGATGCTGTTGTCTGCGTTTTATTTGACAGTTTGATTTGACAGTTTGAGAGACACTTCTGAGTTTCCCTCTTTCCCCAGCTGAGACTGGGGCGTCCTGATGCGGAATTCTGGTACTCAACACGCTGGGCTCTGCCAGAGCGGCTTCTCATTCTCCGCTACCCCACGTCTGCACGCTTGTCTCAGACCCCTGACCCCCGCGACCAGCTCTTAGCTTATCGGTGCAGGTCTCCCGTGCCCACTGACATCCTTCTCGGCCGGCCAAGCACACTCTTGGGAAGCCCTGCGCTTGCCACGCTGCCTTCCTTCACAGGTTAAACGCTGGTTAAACACAGGTTAAACGTGCTCAGCTCAGAGCAGAGCGCCAGTAGGTCTCCTGGTAAACGCTATTCTCAGGTGAAAAAACATCTTTTTTCGAGTGACAGCATAAGATGGGTACTTTGTGAAGGCTTTTGTTCTTTGCGTTTCTAAAGGTGCATTTTTATCAGTAAGTGTAGAGTCAGGCAGCCTTCGGGATAAGAGAAGTATAGTGGATAGGATCTCGATGTAAGACTTACCTAACCGTTTTTGGAGTGCTCTTGTGTTTCTTGGACTAGCCCTTCACATACAGAGGAAAGGACAGGTCATTTGGGGAGCAGGCTTATTGTCTGTCCCCAAGGGCTCCTCCCAGACCCAGGGACTAGATGGTGCCATCTTGTGGCAGAAAAGGAAAGGATAAGAAACCTGGTTCATCGTGAACCTTGACCTGAGAAGCCACACGTGCAAATGGTGTGCTCTCCTACTCCAGAGGGATGACGCTTCTTTCAGGGGCACGTCTGGGAGTGAGTCGGGCTTAATTTAAGATAGACAAAACTGTTTCAGTCGTGTCGCTTCTGTTGAAAGTAAGTCTAGTTTCTGTCCCCGCTTCTCTCCCGCCTCTCCCGCCTCTCCCGCCGCCTGCGTTTGCTCCCTTCTGACTAGGTCCCAGGCAATGGTATGTACTAACTGCACTGTGATGCTTTGCCCTGCCGCACACATGTTCTCCCTCCAGGAAGAGGAAAGGAGAAATAACTGGTGGTTTCTTCTCCCCAGCGGAAGTGGGAGGTAGAAAAAACAAGGCTGCCTCCCTGCATGTTCAGTGTTCTCACGAAGGGGTGGCTGGGTCTCCTCCCATATTCGGGGCCTGGAAGCTTTTCACAGTTGCCTCCGCTCCAGGTCATTGAAAGTGTTCTTGGAAGGTACCAAATGTTCACCTTGAACTGGGAAGTGCCCGTCGAGAACACCTATGGGACTGTTGACACCAAGTGCCCTGAAGGCAGCCACACGCACGCCCGTCTTAGAAAGCCCTGGTGTTCATTCTGAGTTTCTCCAGAGTTGTTCACTTTTTCAGTCGAGTACTGAAAGAATTGGTGGTACAGTTCCCCCCTGGGGTAGTTACATTGCAAAGTGCCTTCTGAGGGGTTGTACCTTTTAGCTGAAGATGCCTGAGAGCTGGAGGGTCTCACTGGACGAGTAAGAAATACTCAGAATGAGTCAGTAGAGGAGAGACATCTCCCTCCCCAGCTTAGGGTCCAAAAAGAAAGCAGCTTCTTCCTGCCCCTGACTGTTTCTGCACCCACGAGCAGATTAAAAATGTTGGGGGTGGAGTGAGGTCAAGAAAGAGAAGGTGAAGGGATCCTAGAGGATCTAAAATGGATAACGTTGCATGGCCAGGCCCTCGGGGCTTCTGTGGATTGTGTAGCCACATGGACTGCCAGGGGGTCACGTATGAACACTCATGTGACATAGAAGTGACATTCCCATCTGTGCTGGAGCACTTTGTTTAGAAAAGTTGACCATCAAAACCCTAGCGTCCTCATACAGTTTCCTTATGAAACCAGGATTCTTTGGGGCTCAAAGGCTGAGTCTGGTAAGAAGCACCCAGGCCTCAGGTACAGCTCAGAGCTGAAAAATAAAAAGTCACCTGGGGCTGCCACCCCGGGCCACGGACACCAAGCTGGCAGCCCAGACCCGGCCGGGGTGGGTCCCCTCAGCTGCTCTGCTCGGAGGCTCCGCTGGAAGGAAGGCCAGAGGTTATCTCTCCTCTTCTGCTTCTGGGCCCCGTGCATGCCCCGTGGTGCTCGGTTGTGGCCGCTGTGCCCAGACCCCGCCAGGCTAACCTGTCGTCTGTCGGTTTCTCCTCAGAACACGGCTCTAGATAAGGAGGGGCAGATCTTCTGCAGCAAACACTGTCAGGACAGCGGCCGACCCTGGATGGAGCCCACCTCTCCGGTGCCGCCCTCCACCCAGGAGCCCCCTGCCCCTCCGGAATCCCCCACGTGCCCTGCCCTCCCGCTGCGGGCAGGGACCTGGCGCCGCCACCGTGACTGAGCCTGGCACGACGGCCGGAGCCTTGGCTGCAGGTGCCACCCCCGCGGCCTCGGTTCATGCCCTGGGCCTGCCCTCCAGCTCCCAGCGGTGTCACCTGCAGCATCAGCTTTGGTGACAGATACTCAGAGCGGCTTGTTTTACATTATCCTAGTTTCCGTTCAACGGACACTTTGCAGCATCGCCAGGAGAATGTGCAACTGTTTTCCAGGATTTCATGCATTTTTATAGAAACACTTTGGATGAGCCCAGACCCCTCCCCTACTTTCGGAAACTCGTGAAGTGTTCCCTTTTCCTTACGGGAACCTAGACCTGCATTTGGCCCTTGGTGGGTGTCCTGTGGGAGGTGACATGGCGCCTCCCTCTGCCAACAGGGTTGGAGGACTGGTTTCCAGCAGAAGAAACGAGCACCTAAGAGACAATCTGGTTATCGGACGCTACCCCTCCCTCCCCCGACTTCCCGGAGGGCTTTCAGGTGCCACCACACAGCACCACAGGGAGAGCTCACTGCAGACGCACTGGGTGTTTATCTGTACGCAGACACAGGGGAAGGGCACGTTCTTCCCTAGACACTGTTTTCCCCCAACTCTTCCCACACATGAATTAAAAATGCTAAGGAAGCCATTCGCTCGGCTTTTTACGGAAAGGCCTGGCGTGTGCGGCATCAGTGGCTGAGCTGGGTGACCCGGGCGCCCAGCCTCCTTTCCTCACCTGCTCCTCATCGGAGCCCGGGACACAGTGGCCCGGGGGGCGCCCGGCACAGGCAGGACTGGGCACCGGTGCTCCGAGGGCCCCTCTGGTATTCACCTTCTGGAAGGCTGCTGGCAGTTTTTCCTCTTTTCCAACCCCTGCTCTTTTTAATAATTGTACATAATAGCGTATTTGTTTTACCTGCTCATCTTCTCAGTGGGTGGGCCCCGTAGTTCCTTCGCATTGTTAGATTTTTGCCTCCTACAAATGTACCCAACCTGCAATAAAGTTCCTTATTGAGAAAAAGTATTCACGATGGGCAGAGGTTTCTGTGTCGTTTTGCGGAGGACGGGTCATCCAAGGCCCAGGTTTCACCAGGTGCCGATGTCTTTTCCCGAAGCCCTGGGGCCGTGAGCAGAATGGCTCGGGGAGCCTTGTCTTGGTGGAGGTTTATTTGTTACAGGTGCAGAATCTCGCGTGAGAAAACCTCAACAGGGGTCACGGACAAGCGACGGAGGGATCCGATGGGCCCAGCCGCGTAGGAAACGGGGAGTTCGGGTAGGTGTTTCCTCGTCTGTCCGTGTCCGTCGGTCTCCGCCCTGTCCCCACCCCTGCCCTCTGAGTTGGCGTGATCTCCCTCCTGTCTCTGCTTTTGGTGCATTTCAGCCCTTGTTTTCTGTCCCCGTGTATCGTTTGCTTGCCCGAAGCTGCGGTCACCGACGCTCACCTGTCCCCAGCTCTGGATCTCTTAGTTAAATTGCTGTGCAAATGAGCTGGTCACCCGGCGATTTGCCTCTGGGCTGGTGCTGACCCTGAATCTGCAGGCTGGTTGCCAAGCACAGACGGGCTTCCTGGCCCACAGCTGCCGCAGGTTCCGCTTCCGGAGGACGGAGGCTTCAAGAGAACTGTGATGGGCACCTCGAGAATATTCGGCTCCTCTTCTCCCTGAGAGGCCAGAGAGCCAAACTGGTCATAGCTCCCGACGGACAGCCTTTTGTTCACGGGAGGGAAGACATGTGAAGTGGGCAAGGGAATGGAAATGGTGAATGAGGCCTCTGGCACTGACCAGAACCCGAAACCTGACCCTGTCCCTAAGAACTGTGAGGTCCAAAGACAGTTGCTAAAAGCTTCAGAAAACAGGTGGCCAGGGCAGTGCCAGTCAGTGGTGGCAGGATGAAGGAGCACCTTCTTTGTGGCACCTGCTCCCACCCTGGGCAGTCGATGGCCTCGGAAGGGGTGGGGTGTGTGGGGCGCACAGAGCTGACCGAGAAGTTAGGCGACATAGCCCAGATGGTGGAATTGGCAGGAGACAGAGCCACGAGGCTGCTTCAGGTCCTACCGATGCCAGAGCCTGCGCTGTTTGGATCTCCCTGTCATCCAGGGGCAAGTCAAGGTCATCTGAGTAAGGATGCTCAATGACACAGGGGCCATTCACGCACGTACTTCATTCAGTGAAGACGTATTGATCTCTTCTGTCCTCAGGATGCACATTTAGTGCAGACACTTAGTTGCCGGGTAACCCCACTCCTGCAGAGAGATGGCACGTGCTTGTTTTACGTTCATTCCTCTGCTTGAGCAGGTCATCAGCGTCTAAAGACAGCGACCTTGGAACGGAGGTAGAAAAGGGAGCAGTGGCCTGCCGAAGCCATCAAGAGCTGCGTGTGGGTCCAGCAGCTGGGCCGAGAGACGGGGAGTGTGTCTGTCTGTCTTGGTAAAGGTTGCTGTGATGTGCAGATACATGGACTGTATGAACTGAAGGCATTTGGCAAACCTTCCCCAGATTATTTTCGTGGGTCATACTGCGATATGTGACTTAGAAGATACGATAGTTCAGAGCAGATTAGCCACATTGAGAGGTCGGCTGCTGATGGATAGGGTGTCACCTTAGAAAAAATTTCGAGAGCAGTTCGCTGGCCCACAGGCATGTAACGTAAGCCACTCAGTTTCACAGTTCCTGGTGCCAGATTTAAAACATGTAGAGGAACCGGTGAAATGGCATAGTATGTTTTATTTAATGCCATATGTCTAAATATATCCAAAGTGTTATTTCCACATGTAATCAATATTTAAAGACTCCATTACAATGTTACATTTTTCAGGCTGTCTTTGGAATAGGTGTGCTGGCCTTCGTGGCACCTCCGTGTGGACTGGGCACGTGGCCACCCGTGGTCTAGGATGGCCGCCAGGGAGGCCACGGCCTCATCCTCGTTCTTGCTCCTGTTTGGTTGCTGGTCCCGATGAGAATGGTGATGTAGGAAGCGGGCTTCTCCGTTGTCTTACCTGGGGCGAGGAGGACTTCGAGGGTCGCTGCTTCCTTCGGTGCCCCCGGAGCTGCTTCAACACAGCAGCGTCTGCGCAGCCCATGGGCGCAGGAGCTCAGCCCCGCCATGCAGGAGCTGTGCCGGGCGTGCAGCGTGGGCGCACCGGCACCCTGGGGGGCCGCCCAACTGGCGAGGGGTTTGGAGCCCTGGAAGCTGAGGACCTCAGGTTGTGAGGGGAGACCAGGGGCCAGGTGTCTGGTTGTGGGGTGGGGTGCAGACTTCTTTCAGTGGCTCTCGATGGTGGCCTGAGGCCCTTTGGGTAGGAGTCAAGGAAGGTCGGGTGTTGAGTGCAGAGGGGAGGATCCTGGTGTTCGGACACCGGACGGAATTAGCTGCTTGTTCAAGGAGTGAGCATCAGCCTTGTCGGAGCTGGGCCTGCTCCTGGGGCAGCTGTGCTTAATGACTGGGCTGTCCCTCCAAGGAGTCACAGGTGCTTTAAAGGGGTCATTTGTGTCTTCAGGGGGACAGGGCGGAGAGCACACCTGGCAAAGTGGCAGGGAACTGAGGAGGCCAAGAGGTTCATGGAGTAGAAGAGGTCCGGGCGTCTTTCTGGAGGGAGGCTCACGTGGAGAGCCGGTTAGCCTGGCCAGGTGCGTGGGAGCGGGCTGATCAAACCCGCAGTCCTGGACGCAAAGGCAGGTGGCTGTGGGAGGAGATGCCACCACGGAGCAGCTGAGGGGAAGGATGGGTACATCCGGTGTGCTAATAGTCACCTGCGGCTGGCATCCCCCTTCCCAAACACACCCTTTCATGCGGGGAGGAGCTGGGCACCACAGGCCTCCGCAGTGGTCGGGACAGCCCCACCTGGCGGCCAAGCAGGGCCGGCTGGGAGCACCGGGCATCCGTCTGTAGCAAAGGCTGAAGCTGGGTCTGGAGAACGTCTTCCAAATTATCCAAGTGCCAAGCAGCCAGCTGCTTCCTGCCAGGTCCGAAGCAATGGCAACCTTCCCAGGTCCCCCAAATCTAGGTCTTGGCTAGAAAAATATTCCTGAACTTGAGACAGAAGGATAGTTCACGTTTCTGGGACATGAGTGCTGAGGTCTCCTGCTTCACCGGCACATTTGGAGTCTGTCTCCCTCCACTGCCAGGGTGCCCGGCTGTCCTGGAAGACGGCTTGCACGGAGGCCAAAGCACCAGGGTTTCATTAGAGAGAAAAATGTGATGTCCCGTGGTGTAAGCAATCTGCCTCTCCAGGTCGCAGCAGCCAGGGCTGGCGGTGATGTGTCAGCGCCACTCCAGTGGCCATGAGCTTTTCCAATAGTGATCCGGTGACCTGGAGGGAGCCCAAGAAATGCATCATGGACTCCGCTGTTCGAATCTAAGAAAATCCAAAAGATGTTTCTCCTACTCATCTGAAAGGAAATAGAATTTTTTTAAATTTTATTTTTCCAGATTTGCTATTTATGGTCTTGTCCTTCCTTTCTAGTCAGGGCAGCTTGAAATGCCCCAGCTCCCTTGCAATGCTGGCTTGTGACGCCTGCAGGACGGACGTGGCTACAAGGAAGGGAAGTAGCTTGCTGGGCTGGCGGCTGTCCTAGGCGAGGCAGGAAGCTCTCCTTCCCCAGCAGGGGATGCAGGAATAGCTGCGTGGAGGTACCGGGTACGTGCTGATACATGTGTGTCATATGTAGGCCATGTCCCCTCCACTCTGTGTTTGTGAACATGCTTTGGCCCAGTGTAATGTCCCATAGCAATGGGAGGCTATGGGGCCGGTAGCTACTCCACGATCCTTCTGTTTAAAGATGCTCTGCTTCTTGAAGCAGAGGGATCTGGGCTGTTGACCTGCTGTGTTCTTGAGCAGCGACGGAGAGCCAGCAGCACTGGATCAGAAGGAGGGACCAAGCCAGGCCCACGACTTGTGTGGCTGACTTGGAATCACAGCCAGGAAAAACATACTGATGATACCTTGTGAGGAGCCCTCCCCTCATATTCCTGTCTTGGTATCAGTTAGGTTGTCAGCTGTTTGTACCCTTTGCAGCAAGTACAGTCGAGTTGAAAGTGGACATGTGGCCTGGCTCCCTGTAGGACTCCCTGGCCACCTCCTTGTGAACTTGACCCCATGACCTCTGACATCTCGCCGACCCTCTGGCAGTGAGGTAGGAGAGGACACATGACACCAGTGTGTGTGGTCCGACCCCTGGTCCTTTGACTCTGCCTTTGGAGCTCAATGGGAGAGGGCAGCTGTGGGCGGCAAGTTCCCGGCCTGACATTCCACACATGGCATCTTGCGGCTCTTACGTAGGACCCTTGGCATCTTGTCCTGTCCTGTGTGCTAAACTGAAGCGTGATGCTATTTCAAGGGGCACAATGGTTCCTTTTTTTTTTAAAGTATATTTTATTGATTATGCTGTTACAGTTGTCTAAATTTTTCCCCATTTGCCCACCCCCGCTGCCAGGTACCCCCCTTTTGTCTTCGTTCATGTCCGTGGGTCATGCGTGTATAAATTCTTTGGCTTCTCCATTTCTTACACTGTACTTAACACCCCACCCCCATCTATTTTGTTCCTACCAGTTACGCTTCTTGATCCCTGCACCTGCACCCCCTTTCTCCCCCTTCCCTCTCCCTGCTGATAACCCTCCAGATGATCTCCATACCTATGATTCTGTTCCTATTCTGGGTGTTTGCTTAGTTTGTTTTTTGTTTTTTCAGATTCAGTTGTTGATAGTTTTTGAGTTTGTTGTCATTTTAACATTCACAGTTTTGATCTTCTATTTTTGGGTAACACACAATCATTTCTTTGAGTGTCATCCAGATCACCAGCATTCTGAATTCTGCATCTAATAGGCCGGCTCTCTCCATTTCATTTTTCTGCAGATTTGTTTTATTCTAGCACTTGGGCCTTATTTCTTTGCTATCCCAATTTAGCAGCCTCTGCATGTTTGTTTTTGTGTATCAGGCTGAGCTGTTTTGACTCCATCTCTTGGTAGCGTGGTCTAATGTAGAAGGTGTCCTGTGGGGTCCAGTGGCACAGCCTCCCCTATCACGAGTGGGCTGAGTACACCCTCCTCTTGTAGTTGAGCCCTGGTTGCTGCTGGCAAATGAACGGGAGGGACTTACCCAGGCCAGTCAGCTGCAAGGACTGGCTGTGACCACTGATCTCCACTCACCGTGGAGGGCCAGCTGTGCGGAGGTCAGGTGGTGATGCTCCGACGTGGTCTGTCACTGTCCACTGGGTCATCCCAGTGGTCCCTAAGCCTCTCCTTATGTGTTTTCAATTCTTGTTTCCTCATTCTGTACTGGTTGATCATTTATTTTTCCCTTATATTCCAAATCATTGACTTGAACCCTGGTTTCCTTCATTTCACTTAGCATCGCCCTCACTTCTTCCCTTCTGCATCTGCCGTACTCAAGTATATCTATCCATCAAGTCTGTGAGCATCTTTATCACCAGCATTTTGATAGGTTGGCTGTCTCCTTGTTGCTTAGTTCTCCCATGGGAACCTTGATCTGCTCCCTCTTTTGGGCCACACTTCTCTGTCTCCTCCACTCGACAGGCTTCTGTTTGCCTCTGTGTCTTTGGTAGAGCTGTCATACCTGTTATGTTGTAAGGGGTAGGGCCTTAGGTATTCGTCAGTGTGGGGTGACCTGTTTCACCACCTTGTGGCGCTGTATGTGGGGGAGGAGTCTGAGAGGGGACAATGCTGCTTGCTCAGCACGCCTTTGTCAGCCAACTTCTCCCACTTCCCGTCTGGGACTGGCACCTCCATGGCTGTTGCCTTGGCCGTGGTTCCCGGAGTGGCTGGGTCTGCAGATGTTCTAGGATCATAGGGGCCTCTGAACATACAGACTCTGCAGAGAAACCGGCCGTTTCTTCCTCCGCCCCAACCCCCACTGGTTTTCAATGTCAGAGGTCTTGTGGCCGTATTCTCCCCTCCTGCCCCCCAGGCACTGGAACCGTGAGCTGAGCAGTCAGGCCTGTTGCTGCAAGTGCTCCCCAGGTGCCCCTACTTTTTTTGACATGTGACTACGCTTTCTTCTGCCTGACCCCAATTGCCGTCCTGCCACGGCCGCCTGCTACCAAACCTCTGTGTCCTGGCTCTGCCCCTCCCAACTGTCTGGATGAGTATTTCTTCTCCATATTTTTGTTTGTTGGATTTACATTCAGATCCATTTTCTGGAATTCTTGGTTGTCTGTAGTTTTGAGGTAGATGTATTCCTTCTTAGTTGTGGAGAGAAGTGCAGCGTGTCTACCTACACCTCCATCGTGGCCAGAAGTCTTGCAGCTGGAATTCTGATGTGGTTGTGAGAAGCGGTGCGTCGCGTCTGCTTGCGCCGCTTCCTGACTGGATCCCACGATGGTTCCTTTTTACTGAGTTAAGTGATGAGTGTGTGTTTGTGGGGGGGTCTGCTGCACATTGGGACTGAAATGCTCATCTAGGAGTGAACTGTCCACTGTCTGGACTGCTGTGCTTGTCCGCTTTGCACCTTCTCTGTTCTCTATGCCCTCACGCTCTTCCCCAGGGAGCTAGTGGGATTTCTTACGTGACAGAGCCTTAAGGACTTGATGGGCAGTATTTCAGAAAGAGTCAATACTAGCAAGGAGGGAATCTCGGTTTCCCAAGGCGATGCACTCTAAAAGCAGCTGTGTCACCGGCATGGCGCACCTTCAACTGCATATCCTTAGTGAACATGCTGGCACAGTTCCCACCTGGAATAGTTCACCCAGTTTAATCCGTATCAGAACTACACTACACCGGTTCTATCATGAAGAAACTTTTGATGCTAGCTATATTTGTGAGTTGAAAATTCGGTTCATTTTCTATAGTTTTAATTTTAAAAAGCAATATAAAGTAAACGGGTACTGATTTTATTCTTAGGCTTCAGAGGAAGTTGCTTTATTAACCTTGCTTTAGGCTTCTGTTATGGGACAGTTCAAGTATCATATGCCCAGCCCATGACTTAGGTATTCCTAATTTTCTTCTGCCATTTCTCCTCAAGTTTTCAAGGTATAAGGTCACAGGTTAAGATCAATGAGGATGTTTGGCTAATTTACCCATAACGTGAGTATTTCTTCAAGTCTAAGATATACTTGCCCTTTCCCACATTTTTACCATCTATTGTTTTCCATAATGGTTTCTAAAACAAGGGTGGGTTTTAGAGGAAACAAGATACAGAGCTCCTTGTTTGATCCTTTGGGAGACAGAGGTTTAGGGTTCTCATTTTGCAGATGTCTCAAAAGAGGGAGCCATGTGGCCAGAGAAGGCTTGTTTGCACGAGAAGGTTTTTATTCAAAAGAGTCTCTCTCCTGTTGGTGGTTGTTCAAAATCTATGACTCAAATAGAGTTTGACTATTTTCGGGGGGTAAGTAATTATTCTATCAATGTTTTAAAATTAGGAGTCAAAAGTATTTCCAACAACTCAGTGACAAATGTATTTAATTTTTCCTTCCAACTGAGTTGTTCCATTCCAAACCTGTGCTTTCAGGGGAGAGCTGACGTGTGCCGAAAAGCAGGAGGGGACCCTTAGGTGAGCTGCAAGGGAAACAGACGGAATGTCAAAGTTCACAACATACAAAGAATTTATTTATGTAATACAGACCTTTTCTCAAATATTTTCACAGAATTTCCACACAGCCATCTACTAGAAAAGTAGAATTGCACAACACCAAAATAACATTGTTTCTTAGTACAAATTACGAATCAAACAGGGAAGAGAGTTTGGTAACAAACAGAAGGTGGAACAGGTGTTGCTTGCTACAGCGCCTGGCAGCCTCTGTTCTCAGGCCGGGGCGGGATGGGGCTGAGGGAGCTGCCCCACTGCACGGCCCGGCCCGGCCCGGCCCGGCCCGGCCCCAGGGTGAGCTTTGGTACTTCAACTTAAAGGAAAACAAATGTTGTGAGCCCAAGACCATTTCCACATTGCATTTTGGTGTGCTACGAAGACAAATCAGGAAAACATTGTAAATATTTCACACTTGCTGTAACATTAGATCCTTGATGTTAACCACACAATAAAATTGCTTCCCCCAAACCATAATTTTCTAGGTCTAAAACATGCTTGAACAAGAATATTGATAGAAATAACTCATTGAGATGTTTTAAATTATATTTACCATAATTTAAACATTACTATTTAAATCCCAGAAAGTTCAGTGCCTAAGAGGCACCACTGTTTGGAAAAATTACAGGACCCAAAGTACAGCATAAAATTCCCCTGTCCCAGTATTATAACCCATTTCCCTATTGTTAAAATCGTGTAGTTCTGAAGATTACAGATAAATGGGAAATGGTTTTCATAACATAGCTAGAATAAGTGGTTTTACTCACGCCACTGTATATTTCCATAATTGGTGAAAATAGACTTCTCATTATGGCTAAAAATATAGATTTTTTTTAAAACTACAGAACCCAGCAGCCAGTTTTCTGCTTTGCTATAACACCTCCCCCCAAAAAGTCAAGCAAAGTCTACAAAAATAGCAATTAACTTTAAAAAATATTTTGCTTCTTGGAGCAAATTTAAGTTACATTCAGATGTGACAGCCATTTCTAAGGGACGGATGCTCAGGGTACTTCCCCTGGGAGGCGGGGGCAAGGCTGGTGTCCAGCTGTCCCCTTCAGTAGCGCGTCTGGTACTCGTGGTGCCAGCGGTTGAAGTCGTTGTAGAAAACCACGATGCTGCCGGAGGCCATGCCGGAAATGATGCACCTGGCGGAGCCCGGAGAGAAAGTGGGGTTTGTCAGCTTACTTACTTCCTAGGCGTCGGTTACTAAAGAAGGAACTGCCCTCCCCAGATCTACAAGGTAACGTGGAAGACAGAAGTCAGGGCGCAGTTTGTGTGTGTGAAGGTGTGTCCTTGAATGACTAGGATGCAGCCCAGAGGAAGCTCAGGGCACCACCTCTGCTCCTCTACAGGCATCCAAGCCAGAGCTGCCTTTTGACAGAAAATGCAGAGCATGGGGTGAGCTGGTAAAACCCGGGCCAGCTGGGTGTTTCTACGGGGGTGGCCTGGCAAACCCTCACATCTCTATTAGGTTCAACAGGCAAGGATTCCAGTCTCAAAGTCACGGCTGGTAGGGGAAGCTGCCCCCAGGGGATGGAGGCATCTGATGGGTGTAGAGCATGGGCTGGGCTCTGCTGTGAGAGGGAAGTCAGTCCATGTCCCTCACGCTCAGAGCAGGGGCCTCAGACACGGAGGGCGAGCTCCTGGGCTACGCCAAGGCTGCGGTCCTGTCCGGCATCCTCCCTAATACCCGCGTGTCACCACACAAAATCAAACAGGTGAGGGACAAAAAGCTAAGAGAAAACAAGTACGTAATACAATAGCAAAAGTAAGTCTTTACTTTAAATGTGAATAGATTAAATACCCCACTCAGAAGTCAGGAACTAACAGAATGGATAAAAAACATGATCAAATGTATGCTGTCTACAAGAGACTCACGTTAGCTCTAAAGACAAACAGTGAGCGGGAAGGGATGGAAGAACAGTCCTTACATATAAAAATGAAAAGAGAACTGGGTGGCTATCTTAGTATCAGACTAAATAAGCTTTAAGTCAAAACCTGTGATGAAAGGCAAGGACACTATGCATCTATATAAAGCTCAGTTCATAAGAAGATATATTAGAATTACAATTGTGCATTAACCATGGCGGTGACAGTTGTATAACAGCGTGAATGTTCTTAATGTCACTGAATTATATACCAAAAATGGCTTAAATGGTAAATTTTACATTACCACACAAAGTAAGAACTAAAGTAACTATATATTAATAGGAAATGAGACACTAGATACAAATGATCACCCCCCAAATTTACCACCTGGGAAGTTTCAGGAAATAAGCCCAATCTCTGGAAATGGAATCCTCATAAACAGAGATAAAGGCATTTTATTGTTCAGTGCTTAAAGTTTTATTAAGGAAAAGGTACTTTTAAGAAATACTATAAAGAGCGTAACAGCACTGTAACTGGAGCCTCTGTTACTCAAGTGTTGTCTAACCCTGGAGAATTCTGCCTCTGTCCACAGTGGCCGTGCCACCGAAGAAAACCACGCTTTTTACCACGCATCTTGGAAGCCCCAGTATCCACCGCCTTTTCATGGCACAGGGGACCCACCCACCCCGGCCCACGTCAGCTCCGTCGCGGCTGTCCCACCACCCTCGGTGGCCCGTGAGCCCAGTGTTACCTCTGGTCGTAGGACAGAGCCATGGCCCGGATTCCAGCATCACAGCCTGGGTAGGCGAAGAGCTGCCTGAGGTCAGACACCTGCCAGACCATGACCACGCCATTGTCCCCTCCGGTGAGCAGGTACTGCCCGTCCCGGCTCAGCTGCATGGCCTGTGCGACAAAGCAGTGCCTGGTGAGAGGTGGCTTGGGGGAACCAGCCCAAGTGAGGGCTTCCTACTTGAGCGGCTGCTGCAGTGCAGGGTGCGCCGGCCAGCGTGGTAGGAAATCGGGAGTCGTAGGAAACTTGGCCCTTTTCCAAAATCAGAGTTGGGCCGCGCTTGAGTCTTTAAATGGTGCGTGTTGTGGGCTGGGACCAGCACTAGAAAACGGGGTGCCTCCTGGCACCCCTGCAGGTGTCCTGGGGACAGGCTGGGCTCCAGGGGATGTGGCGCCCAGGCCAGCAGCACCTGCTCTAGGCCTGCGGGAGTTCCCAGAAGGACCCCACCTTCCCGGGTCAGGGTACCCCAGTACCCCAGCTTCAGCACTTTCTCCTCCCGGGACTAACTCCTGTCTTGTTTCTCCAGGCCTGTAACACTGACCAGAGCCTGCTTTTATGACTTTCTACATTTTTTCATGCTTGAAAGTAAGAGTATTTCATGACAGGTGAAAATTGTATCACCTGCAAATTTCAGTGCCCGTACGCAGGGCTACTGGAACAGAGCCACCCAACTCACGTCCGGCGACTCCCCCACGTCCCCAGAACAGAGCCTGTGGGGCCTCATGTAGCCCCTGTGTGTCCCTTGACAGAAAAAGTGTACCTACTCCAGGTATCGAAGGTGCCTCCCCACCCCAAGAGCTGAAAGACCCCTTCCTCTCCTGTTTTCCTGTCTTCAACTAGGGACACGGGACTTTGAAAGTTACTGCCAACATCTGTGATCTTCGGTCCTCAGGGACACAGGCTGTGCTGGCAGGCCAGGGAATAAATCTAACTTCTGATAAATGGATTTCTACTCAAGAGTTTTAGTTTAGTTGCCTTAAGTCTTTAATCTATCCTTTGACAAATTTTTTTAAGTCAAAAGGACTGTCTCATAGCCACTCAATTCGCATTCACATAAATGCCAACTTTTTTTTTTTTTTAGTGGTACTTAAATATAACTTACTCTCAAAAATACACACCAAAAAAATCTAAGAAATAAAAGCCCATGTGTGGAAGACAGTTGCGTATGAGAAGTATTTTCTAAATCTAAACCAAATGACACGGCAAGATTTTTTGATAAAACTACAATCGGAATCCTGGTCCTCCGTCATCTGATGAATGGCCATCTCTAGGGGTCTCTGGGAGCTGAAGGGAAGACGAGGACCAGTAATTATTTGCTACACTTACAAAATCCATTAACCTTCTGGTTGTGGTTCACTTGAGTTTTATACCGCAGGCTTCTTACTGGGTAAGTGCTATATTAAAACAAATTAAAACCATTAATCTTTAACTCTGTTCCAGTAGAGATTCTTTAACCCTAGTTCTGTTTGGAATTATGTTAAACCTGGACTTTAGGACTATACTTTTATCAGCCTCCAAAACATCTGAATAAAGCAGATGGCTGCCAAAGTGAAAAACTATTTTGTTGGCCTTTCTTGTGAAGGACTCGTCAAACTCCCCTGAAGGGACACGCAGGCAACGGTCCCCTGCGCGCCCGGAGAGGGGGCAGCGCCCCAGATGCGCTGCCACTAGACACGTGCAGACGCGTTGGTCTCCCTGGCGCCCTCAGTGCCCACCCTCGGGGGCTCGCCGGCAGCGGGCCTCTCCCTTCTCGCCAGTCCTGTCTGCTCTCCTAACTCCCCCTCCATCCTCTCTTCTACCCTGTCCCCCGTGTTCTCCCTGCCAAGCAAGCTCACTAATCACACAGTGCCACCACCTCCAGTTAGTGTGATGAAGTGCAGCGGCGGTGGGGGGAAAGCAATGGACTGTTTACGCCTACGGCCCAGTGGGAACTATTACAGGGGAACAGCAGTGGCTGTGGACAGGGGGCAGCAGTGCGCACAGGCTGCCGCCTCCAGGACCATCCCCCACCCTGGCACGGACGGGCCACAGAGCCTGTGTGAGCCAGCAAGGGCTCTCAAACAGTTTTACAGATTTATTTGTGCAGCTGACAATAAAATCGCAACTCAAAGTGACAGATTATCAACATTATTATTCTAAAGAGGAAAGGAAAACCCTCTGATGTGTACTTGGTTTAAGTGAAGTGTTAGGAGGGGAAGGAGAAATGCAGGCAGAGCCTGGGGGCCGCAGACACAGGAGAGGGCAGCTCTCAGGTCACTGCACGCAGACACTGACCCTGGGACAGGAGCAGCAAGGGCCCTTGACTGCCTCAGGTCACCGTATGCAGGGTTTCTGTTCCAGCCCCGTTTTTACCTGAAGAAGGGGGGTGGATCAGACTCAATCTGGGAGAGTTTATGTCACCTAAGTCGCCCTGGCTCGAGAATAGCCACCGACAAACTGCCACATCGCTTAAAGCCACACACAGTGGGCAGAAGCCCCCGTGCCCCTCGTCCCGCTGTCCCATCCAGCACGCAGTCACGCGCAGCCTCACGGGGAGAACACCGCCAGCGCCGCACTGCACCCGAACCTCCACAGGGCCCTGGGACACAGCCTCTCCTGGAGCCGTCCCTGCTTCTCTAGCCGCCCGCCTCGGAGCCCTGTCTTAAAAGGAAGGAGAAGCCCAGAAGGTTCACCAGCATTACCATTCCTTGCGCAGCAATGGAAAAACGTTGACCTAATTCACACCAGATTTTGAAGCCCAACTCTCTTACCTCGCTGAGTTTGGGTCTTGTTACCTCTGGGGAAGTGAAGTCTGAAACTAGATGTTAATCCCAAATTGCCATAATCCCTACCACTCCCACCATCAGCCTAGAAAGAGGAGACAGTTGTAGGTGTGTTCTACTGTATTAGCTTAGATGTGATACGCAGAAAACGTGTAATGTTTTCAGAAATAAAACAAAAAATGAGCCACAATCTTGAAAGTCACCTTGAACGGCTGCATGTGACCTCAGACGCAGGGCATTAGGCTGAGCCATGCGGTCGGTCCGACGGACATGCCTACCTCCGGGAAGTACATAACGTGTGTCCAGGTGCTACCTGGCTTTTTTTCTTCTTCTATTTTGGCTTGGAAGAGAATCTCAGGGACTCAGAGGTTTCCTTAAGGAACCCACTGCTCTTCACTTGCCACATGTGGAGGTAAATAAATACTCAACTTCTGAAAAGTCTGTAAGGCACTCACCCGTATGTTGTCATTCGTTTCCGTGGTGGCCTGGAGTTTTCCATTCACGCTGAAGGTACAGAAGAACCCGGTCTTGTAGAATATGACACAGTGACCCTCTCTGGAAGCCTGAATGAGTTTTGGTTTCAGGCAGTTTTCGGGACCCTCCAAAGTCCTTAGCAAGTCTCCATTCATGGAATGTATGAGACATGGTCCTTCTAAACAGAGAGGAGAAACAAAAGGCAAAATTCATTTCTTAAATGGAAGCAGTGTGATCACAATCTCAAGCACACATCAGAATGCATTACAGAACCACGTCACTGTTGTAGAAAGCCTTAAAAATGACACTTCTTATGTAGGCCATTTCCTCTGCATGCTGGCCACACTGCAACCTTTCACGTGGGAGAGGAGAAAGCTGAGTCATATACGCTCAAGTTCATGCCCCCACAAGAGACAGGAAGTTACTCTAGGAAAGGCACTAGGCTAAGAGATGATTACAAACTAGAGGAATTCAGAAAGGGATGGGATGAATGTCAAACCCTAGAGGAGCTCCCAGGAAGGCTGGGATGCTGGCCAGGCCCACTATGACCCTCCAGGGGTCCTGGCGGTGGCAGCACTGGGCCCATGCGGGGACAACTCACAGGGCAGCTTCTGCAGGCCTCTGCGGTGCCCCACCCCCTGCTCGCTACTCGACCATGAGAGAAGGTCCCAGTCTCCACCCTCTCGCCACCTCTCCCAGATGAATTCACTTAGGGATCTTTTGCCACTTTTCCTTGGCAACCGAGTCCTCTTCCCTCCTGTCCCACCCCTGCACACAACAGCATCTGAGGCCCCCGGCTGAGACCCCTGGAACAGACTGGGAACCTTGGAACAGCCGCATGGAGCAGAGCTGCGCGTTTCTACTGCGCGCTGCAGGCAATGCAGAAGGAGCAGGTGCTCGGAGGTGTCCGAGTCGGCAGGAGCGAGGGGGAACGGGCACCTGCGCCCTACTGCCCAGTGGGCCCATCGCTGCGGCCACCCGTTCCCCAGGACTGCTAAAAGCAAGCCTGTTGAAAAACAAGGCCCTCGGCTGTTTCCGACCACTCAGGGAACTAACTGAGGAGTTCTCAGTGTTCTCAAACACAGGTGGCCTTGGCTCTGTAGGGCACCAGGACGATGAATTTCAGGTGTCACTGTTTCGTGACACCAGTCCCTCTGCACCCCAGATCAGTGCTCAGCACAGTAACTGCACCGTCTGTACCTTACAGCTCACTCTTCAGAACACACAGATCCCGTGTGACAGCTCTGCCTTGCGACTGGTGACCACGCACGTCACCACTCTGAGTCTGTCGGGGGTGGACGCCGGGTGCGCCTCTCAGCCCCTTCTCTTCACAGATCTCCGTGCTGCTTCCCAGCCCTGTGACATTTCACAGTCAGGGCTTGTCTAGGGGGCCCACCACCATAGAGGAGAGGCACTAAGGAAATGCAGCGTGAGTCACCCCAAAGTGCAAGTGGAAGGGAACACGAATGGGGCTGTGGAGAAGGCGGCTGCAGTCACACGGCGGACGGCGCAGCTCTGCAGCCAGGAGAGCAGCGAGGGTGAACTTCCCGGTGTGAATTAGGCCAGTGTAACCAAAGGGACAATGTCTCAGAAGGTGTGATGCCAGAAAAGCCCTCCTGGGAGAGGGACCCTAGGGGATAGCGCGTGACATTGAAAAACCAGAACCGTGCTAGCTGGTCACGAGGGGGTGTGGGGGGATCTCACCTCGGCTCCTGGTGGCAGGGACCGAAGACAGCAAGCACTGTTCAAATAACACTCAGGAAGTGACACTAATTCTCTATTTCCAATGTTTTAAAATGCAGTGTACGTACTGTGTAAATATGAATCATACTGTTCTTTCTGGTCCATAAGTATGTATGTATATGTGTGTAGAAAGAATTTTTAATGTTTTGGCAATTTCCAAAGGCCATGGACCAATCATAAACTCACTTTGCACGATTTTTAGCTTGCATGGTCATTTCTACGATCCCATGTCACTGTGCAAAGCTAGGGCAGTCTGTAATGTGATGGTTCATCTTACATATCTGATTGGTATCCCATAGTGCTAGCTCGGAACATATGAAACTGCTGGGTGCAAGAAGGCAAAATTCCCAGTTGGTATAGAATTTTTGCTATCACTATTATTATTTTGTTTTGACCAACTAAATTTTTAAACACGATCCTTTGAACCTGGGATAAGTCTTCTTACCTAGACTAAATACGATAGTTCAAAACACAGAGAAGATGACTCAAATGCCCTACGACTCCCCAGGAGATCCACCTAAAACACGTGAGACTACAGAAGTTTTCCACGTGTTCGGACATCGGGGGTGGAGGAGGGAGGCCGCGAGAGACATGCACAGGCTATAACGATGGAATAAATGACGGACGGGCACAGCTCGTTCCTGGCCAGATCCTGACTGTGCATGTGCTCTGGGAAGGCTTCATATCTTTGGCCTACACGTATGACGACATTACTAGGACACACCTCCAGGCAAGCGCTGGAGTGTTGTCCTGAGGACAGACAGGGTCCGCAGTTTCCTTTCAGGCGGGAAGGCAGCCCAGCTGGAGCTCAGGAGGATAAACAAAGGAACAGAGGCTCCCGGTCCTGCCTCCTCCTCACAGCAGTGCTGCCCCACCCGGTAGCTGCTTGGTGCATGAGAGCAGGGGGCGCCTGAGCGAGGCTGGGGTCATGTGGAACTGAAGCCAGACAACACAAGTTGCACGGAAGTGCCAAGATTTACCTGCTGAACCACTTAACACCAGGCCGAGCTCTGCACAGACGGCCGCACAGGTGATCTCACAGTCGTGGCCTGTCAGAATGGCCCGAGGGGTGGTGGTCCCGCCTTCAGGAAAAACACATGAAAAGGACAGATTAATTGAAGTGTGTGCAGGGCATTACCTTCCTCTGTCTACGCAGATGAAATAACCAGCAGCTTATTCCTCATTCCCATCGTCTGAGTCTTTCACTTGTAATTCGGGGATTTGTCCAAAGATGCTACTTTAGAATGACATCCAAGCTCCACGTCATAGTTTGAGGACCACATGTTTGTTAAATTTGAATCCTTGATTATCAAGTAGTAACGGCTGAAACCTCAGTGTAAAATGAGTCAGAAATCTGCATTATAAAATGCCTCACGTAGTTTCCGGATCCAGATGTAGGCGGGGATGAGGGACTTATGGGGGGACAGCTATGCAAGCAGGGACTCAGGCCTGGGTCCCGTTTCAAAGGGAGGCAGCTGCCGGCCCTTCCGCCCTCCTCCGTGGGCCGCAGTGAGGACGGTCTGATTAGGGTTCACGAGAACTCATGGCAGCTCCTTTCAACACCTGTTATCCTCACTGAGCTTATGTGTTTTCCTGATGTTTCCCTATGAGTCAAAGAACAAAGAGAAAAACCCTCTTCCACGTCACCCTGTGGACAGAGCTTGAAGATCGGGGGAGGGGAGGACAGAGGAGCCGCGGGGAGCCCTCGCGGTGGCGGGGCCGTGCCACCCACCCGGGAGAGAAAACTGGCAGCTACGACACCACACCTGACGGGCCTGCGCAGAACTGACCACCACTACCCGCGCCTTTGTCGCCTGATGTATGCCAAGCCCCCAGGGGAAACTGAACTCCGTGTTCAAACGGAAGAAGACGATTTAACACTAAACTAGCCTCTACTTTTGTGTCAGTCAGTCGGGACCACGACACAAAAAGCCTTTATAAATGGGACTGGGGACAGGACTGTTAGTGTTCTTAGATTTCCTTGACCTGGGCTGCTTTCATAGCATTTTTGATAAGTGATACTGTGTAATCCAAATAGGGCGAATGTGCTCAGAAAGTAGGCCACTACTTTCTGTGGAAAAGAATAACTTGTCATCCTAACCCTGGACACTTGGCTGTCCTCGGAGAAGTCACACACTGAGGACAGATTTGATAGGTTGGGGGAAATCCAGCAAAACACTTGGTTTTTGGAAAGTGAAAAATTTTAACTTCAAGGCAGTGGTTCTTACGATGGGGTCAAAGGGTCTCTGAAACTTCATGCAAAGTTCATGCACGTGCCTGTGCTGTTCTGTGGGGTGGGGAAGGCAGGCTTCACTGCGTGCACAGAGGCCCATGGCCAAGGGCAGGTGAGGTGCCTCTGCTGTGAAGACACTTGCCTTCCGGCCATCACACCCCATGGCCACAGTGTGCCAGGGGTCCCCAGTGACCGCTGTGTGCGCAGTGTCCGCCATGGCTCTGGCAGCTGGTACTTGGGAGTGAGCTTGTGGGTGGGGGGGGTGCACAGCAAACTGGGCGCCACGCTGGCTGTGCTGCACCCCGAGACCCTGGCGCCAGCCCCACGGCTCAGTGACAAAGGGAGACCTTGAACAACCCATGAGCAAGCAAAGGGACCGGAAGGAAATAAGATTGGTTTCGTTTCATTCCACGTTTCAAAACTTCTTTGGGGAGGGAACTGTAAGAATTACAAAGCTTACTTGACATTTTCCAAACAGAGAATGTGTCACAAGGGCAACTTCTTTTTTCCTTAAAAAGTACACAAATTTGGGAAATTTTTAAAGAAAAGAAACATAATTTAAGCCAACCTGAACTACTTAATTTTCTGTTAGAGAGAAGCCTTGCCACAAAAATGAACAATAGATGTTATATTTTTAAAAGTTACCAGCACTTTAGCCCTCATTCATGGTTTCTCCCTTTCCCTAAATCCCGCCACATTGCACAAAAATACCTGTTATTTTAAAAAATAATGTCTAATTATATCGGCAACTTATCTAAAATTGAGAATTAAAATAATTAAGATCTAAGGCATACATTTTCGGTGATGATTCTTTTTCTGTTTTCTTAAGTTACCATTTGCTGGGGGGCAGCGGGGGTGAGAGCTGTGTTTTCATTTGAATTCCTCCACAGCAAATGGAGGTTTGAGGGAAAACCGACAGCAACTGAACACAGTCCAAGTGTGAGCCAAAGCAAACACGGGGCAGATGGACGGTGGCAAACCCAGAGCACGCTGCCTCCCAGCCAGATCTCAGACTATTTTCTCAGGAACATGGAGGAAGTGAGAAGCCTGCTGTCAACTGCAGTTCTCCCATGTTGAGTTAAAATGCTGAGAATGTTCTAGGATGATAAGGTTAGAGTTTAGAAAGCCTCACCATTAACCCCATGAAATGGGTTAATGTATAAGCATTCCATTTTGTAAACTTGTAATTAAAATTTTAATAAATATGCTTCACTTGAAAAATACTGGTTTCCAATTAACCACACTGTACCCATCATTTTCCCTCTGCAAATCAGAAGATGCACACACATGTACTATGTAACTTCAATACTGGAAAAAGTTTTCTTTGCCTAGGGCCCAATCCCCAAATAAAGAACTGTTCAATGCTAGGACTTTGGCTTCAAAATTTAGCAAAATATTCTCTAACCCAGGAAGCTGGTCAGACAGTTCAGGAAATGGGGTGGGGGGGGGGAGGAAAAGAAAAACAACAAATTAAAAGCATAAGGGTGGACTTACAATCATTGGATTTTTCTCAGGTAACTGGTTTCACAAACATTGACTGGAAAAGCACACGAACAGCCTTTAAAAATCCACCCACAACACTATAAGAAAAAAATCCACCCACAACACCGTAAGGAGAAATGTCACTTCCTTTAAGAAAAGCTGTTTCCAATCCTGTTTAAAGACTGACCTTTGTATTTCCTCACGATCTGTGTGGACTGAGTGTTCTTTTTATTTTCTCATCAAGAAATCTGTTCCAAATAAATACCTGTTGGATTTTTATAAATGCCCAGAGACCAAACATTTTAAATATTAATGTTTCACTACAGCAATAGAATTATGAGATATGGGATTGAAATCCAATAGGTCCAGAGTAAGTTCAACAGGTATTTTGGAACTACTTAGGATGAAATTACTAAGGGTAGGGCTGTAATGGGAGGCAGATCACAGGTCTTATACCTGGCTCCCAGAAAGGAAAGGCAACCACCCCACATATCTGTGTATAATTCTGCTTGCAAAGCCTAGAAACAAAATCCAGTGACCACGTATAACCCCCCACCGCAGGGCTCACCTGGCCTGCCTCTCCCAGCCACTTGTCAGCGCACAGGTCAGAGCGGGGCATCCCGCTCAGAGAAGGCAAGACTGGCCGCGTGTTACTTTTCCCAAGACCCCACAGTTATCACCATCTCTCACCGAAGTCTCCAAACCAAATAAATAATGTGTGTGGGGGTGTCTTCTCAAAAACATCAGGCTAATTCTTTGATAAAAATTTGCAGTAGCTCATGGATACAAGAAGTCTCTACTTGTACTTTCTGAGATAGTAGGATCTACCAAAAAGTTAGATCACAAAGCAGAACAGATTCCCTTAAGAACCTTTGAAAGTCTCATGCTTGAAAAACCATCATGGCTTTCAATAGAGCTGAGAGAAAAATTTATCTTGTTGCTAGTTTAAGAGGCTACACTTCAAACTCTTCTTAAAGAAAACTAAAAAGAGAAAAAGGATAGATTCTTGGACTGCTTTGAAAAGCTTGGGTAATTACTTCAAAGGAAAGGGTGTCTTTGTCCGGAGAGCAGGTTTATGACTACTGATGCAAATCCTAACCAAAGGCTGAAAGGGATACTTGGTGCATCTTTATGGATGGACTTAAAGGAAGATGAACAAGTCAAAGGAGATGAAAGGCAGTCCAAATCCTGCCATGTATACCAGCACACATCAGTTTTTACAGATGGGCTTTTCCTCTGTACATAGTCCCGCCTATCAGCACTACCTTACAGACACCACCCTGCAGGGTTGGAAGAACCCAACCCTCACTGAAGCAGCACATGACTTTCCTAATGCCATTTAGCATTTATACTGGAGCTGCATTTTAAAATATTAGGTGAAATCTTTTATACCATTAGGCAAATAACAAATGATTTTATTAAAAGTGTTTCTTTGGTGCCCCCATAACACTAATATTTATCTATCAAATGGACTTTGAACCACTTAAAGTTGTACCTGAAAGAACAGAACAGGAAACGGTAATTTCTTTAGTATCCTGCTCATAAATATCCAATGAGAAAAACAGTTCAAAAGCTCTGTCTCCATCAGGTGAAGGGGATTAATAATCCAGGTAAAAATAGATCTAACACATATTTCTGACAAATTCCAAGTCACATTTTGAAAAATGAATCAAGTCCTTGGTATTTCTAGCATCATCTCCTCAAGTCTTATGAAAATTAAATTACTTAATATGCATCGCAAAATTCTCATTAGCTGCTTAAATATGTTATTTAGCAGTGATCTAAATAACATTTACCATTTTTTAATACACAATTATAAAATGAAGGGTAGTTTAACATTTCCATACTCTTAGTTTTGTAGATATAAAAGTTCTTCCAATTAATGATTTCATCCAAAAAGCAAAGGCAACAGAAGGAAAAGATGAACAAATGGGGCTTAAATCAAAAAGGAAAAGCTGTATAACAAAGTAAACTATCAACAAAATGAGAAAGCAGCCCATGGAATGGGAGAAAATATTTGCAAATCAATTATCTTATAAGGGGTTAATATCCAAAATATATAAAGAATTACAACTCAACAGCAACAAACAATGTGATTGAAAAGTGGACAATATGAATATAGACATTTTTCCAAAGAACAGATACAGATGGGCAACAGGTACATAAAAGGTGTTCCACATCATTAATCATCAGGGAAACACATATCAAAACCACAAAGAAATATCACCTAAACACTTGCTGGAATGGCTATTATAAAGATAAGAAATAGTGGCCCTGGCTGGTAGCACAGTGGATAAGGTACTGGCCTGTGAACCCAAAGGTCGCTGGTTCGATTCCCCAGCCAGGGCACACAACCAGGTTGCAAGCCAGGTCTCCAGCCAGGTTTGTAGCTGGAGGCAGGTGAAAGGCAACCATACATTTAGGTCTCTATCCTTCTCTGTCTCTCTCTAAAAATAATACATAAAATTTAAAAAAATAAGAAATAACAAGTGCTGGTGAGGATGTGGAGAAAGGGAGCCCTCATGTACTGTCAGTGGGAATATAGGCTGGTGTAGCCAGTATGGGAAAGTGTATGGAGTTTCCTCAAATAATTTACAGTAGAACTGCTGCATGCCAGCAATTCCACTTCTGAAAATTTATCCAAAAGAACCAAAAACACTAACTTGAAAAGACATCTGCACCCTCGTGCTTATGCAGCATCATTTACGGTAGTCAGGCCATGGAAACAACCTAAGTGTCCTGTGATGGATGAATCAATAAAGAAAATTATTTATATATACAACAGAATATTTTTCAGCCATTTAAAAAAATACAGAAAATGAAATCCTGCTTTTTGAGACAACATGGATAGATCTGACTTATGCTAAGTCAGTCAGGCAGAAAGAATCCACTACTATAGAATCAAGCTTATGTATGAAATCTTAACACCACCACCAAAACCCTCATAAACAGTATAGATTGGTGGTTGCCAACGGTGGGAATAGGGGAAATGGGCAAAGGTGGGCAAAGGGTGGAAACTTCCACTTATAAATAAGTCCTGGGGATGTAATATACAGTGGGGTGGCTATAATTAATAATATTGTACTGTATATGTAGATTTTAAAAGTTCTCATGAAAGGAAAAAAACTGTAACTGTGTGGTGGTGGATGTTAACTAGACATTATGGTGATCATTTTGCAGTATAAACATATGGAATCAGAATGTTGTATACCTGGAATAAATATGTCAATTATCTTTTAAGTAAATAAAGAAAACATTCTGACCCCACTCACCCCAAGCAATCGCTCAGTTGTAGAAAGCTGCAAACTACATGAATAAAAGCTAAAAAGCCCAACAGTCAAGAAGCCCTATGCCTTCCTCGAGAGGAAGAATGAATTCCAAGAATTTTTTTCTTATCAAAAGATCCTACAAATCCAAAAATCAGAAGTCTGACTGAATCTATTTGAATGTGAGAAAAATCATGTTAAAAGATTGGGAAATCACTGCTTTGTAAAAAAAATCAACAGAGGCATCTAGTTTCATGTAAAAATGGGTCTCTTTTAATAAATTCCCAGGATTACCTAGAGTACGAGGTACACATGCAGTAGGCTGTCATATAATTTCTCTAATGAAACCAACTTTTAGAAGGTGATAAAGTCAGTCTATTGTGTTTTTTCAGGAGGTATTAATTAAAGGTATCCCTAGTAGTTCTATAATAATGTCACACACATGCACACACACACATGCACTCATGCAATATTCTAAAATCAGAAGAATCCCAACAGGCTTGCAAAGAGGGAAGAAAGCAGCTTGCAATTTCAGAGTATATTCAGTCTTAATTAAATGAAAGAAGACATTCAAAATTTTCTTTGAGAGCCTATACAATACTTGGTTGACTAAATGGAATCTGTACCATCTTAGATGAATTCCAGCACTTGCTTGAAATTCAGTTTCCGATCTGAGCATAAAGTATTAGACAAACAACTTTCTCTGGTGTGGCACCACGAGAGCCTACATATAAAGACACTCAGTTTCAATTTGAGGGCATAAATCACCAGTTCTTCTGTTCTCATATTTATATGGTTACAGCCTCCGGGCTGAATGGTATAGTCATTTTTCTCTGCAACTAAACAAGGTAAATAAATGTGATATATTGGCACATCACTCCACCACTCTGCATATGGTGCACATTAGGGCTGTATTCATTTGCCATATGAATATAATTCCTTTTACCACATCTACTATTAGTTACAAGCAGTAAATACAGAGTTGTTTTGCTGGAACTTGAGGGCCTGCATTACATCATGGAGCACTAAACATCCTGGACCTTCTGGAGAATTTCATAGACATAGTTTTAATGTCACCTGAACTCGAACACTGCCAACATATTGTTTCAAACCCTACTTGATGAATTCTTCAAGGAAAAAAATACAGGGCGGTCTCAGTGCAGCCGTGCACACCAAGTACAGAGCCGCAGCAAAGCTCCTGGTGAGGTGCACACAAGAACCCGTGTTCTCGACAGTCAGCTCAATGGTCACATCCCACACATGAAAAGGCTACTTGTTGCAAGCACTGCTCTCAAATTCAGAATCTAGTAAACATAAGAAATCTAAAGTTAAGATATCATCTAAACAATTTTCTCCAACTGTACCTTACTGAAGACCTGCGATCAATGAGAAGAACTCACATGTATCTCATGACAACAGTGATGTTTTCTTTCATTAGGCATATATTTTGCTAACTTGTCCCTTAAACAAAATATTTATTATGAAGTTCCAAATCCAGGTCAGCACAAAACAGAAGAAAGTCAGTCGGCTATTTTATGAACTCTTACAGTTCAACACAAATGCATACATCTGGACATTCGTACCCGTTCATAATACTTACATCCCAGGGAATTAAAAACAAAGTACACCTGTCTTATCAAGAACTGATTTTAAAATTTACTGATATTAAGTCCCCAAGTGCATCCAGCAGATGGTGCTCTAGGACATCTACAGTTTGTGTTGTTACATCTACCTTATTTTGGCAAGACAAAGAATAAGGATTTATCAGTGGCTTCAGCAAAACATACTGGGCTTTATGATAAAAAGAATATAATTTCTAACTACGTGCACAAAACTATACATATGCATAAGCCGTGCACAGGGGCAACCGGTAAATATTTCACACCTGAGTGATACTACTTTTGTTACAGACTTGATGAGTAGTCTCTCTCTCTGTCTCTCTCTCTCTCTCTCTCTCTCTCTATATATATATATATCAGTGGTATTTATGGTCATATGGCAAGATCATTCTAAATTCATTAAAAAAAATTAGAATGCCTTAAAGTTGGAATTCATTTTTAATTATAGCAGGAATGTCTCATTAGGGTGATACTAGTAAAATTAACAACAGTAGGATTTACGGTAATGACTGAAGTGATTGATGAGAGTCTAACAGAATGAAGTTTTAGACAGAGAAAAAAAGCAGGGCAGCCATGGCGTACAGTACTTTAACAAACAGCTCTGTGGTCTGTTAGTGCTGGCCTTGTGGTTAATAAAACCTTCTTTCTAATTAACGGTGCTGAAATATTCTTAAAGAACAGAATCCTGGTGTTATGGGAAAAAAAAAAAACTAGTTTTTTTTTTTTTTTTTTTTCAGTAGACGCCATTCCCGTAAAGGAGAAAGCTGACATAGATTAGCATGTCTGATTGCAAAGACGGAAAAAAAAATGCCACCTTTCAATCAAATCAAAACCAGAATGTGAGAATGGAAAACTACTTTACTGCAATACTTCGCACACAAATCTATGCAACACCTTCACAATCAGCAACCATTTGCTTCTAAAGCTAAAAAACTGTTCCTTAAAAAAAAAAAATTACTCAGATACCTAAAATTACTTAAGTCCTTACTATTAATAAGCATTTCATTTCATGATCTCTTACTATAACATAAAATGGTGGGAAATCATTACTATTTCTGTGAATTTTCAGCTTGTTTATAAGATCATTTCTAAGTATTTAAATGTCATTTGAATGCATTGGGAAACGTTTTGTCCAACATTTGGAAATGGACAGTCTAGACAGCCTTATTTTGAAGGAAAAAGGAGTATTTCAGGAAAAGCATTTCAGTGGACAAGATTTGACCCTGAAACAGACCACTAGGGCAGAGATAAGCTTCCAAACCAAAAACATCTTTCACTGAAATGTTCTGGGACAATTTTACTTTAAAAATGCACAACTAAATGGAATCCCACCTTTCTTTCTTCTCATTGTGAAAACGGCATTCCACACAATGACTATCACAAGACAGCAAAGGCAGAAACGAAACCCTATCTATTGCACAGGAAAACAAGGTGTTTGCCCCACGGAGTCTAGGGAGAGTTCACAGAACGTGGGCATCCTTTTACCAATCCCAAGTTATACCACAGATTCCACGCAGTGAGAATTAGCCTGATTTTTCCCAAGCAATTTAATAGTGATATTGGGCGACATGATTTAAAAAATAGAAATAAGGCTATCAACCTTATATATGGCACTAAGATTAGTAGAAAATGGGACCTATGACCCTAGCAAGTAAAACTACTACCTTATTCTCATAATTTTTGAAATAAAAAAAATACGCTTGAATGAGACTGACGAAATGTAGAAAAAGCAGCAGCCTAGTTTTCTTTACTTGTTTTCCTTCAAGCAAGAAAGAAATCTAAATTCAAAAATTAAAGTTTGCGGCCTGGTGTGCATTTACAGGCCACCTACAGTCATGTACGGAAACGCCTGGCCACTCCTGGAAGGACAGTGACCCGCGCCCAGCAGACACAACGTGGGCGTGAGCTGCTTTGGCGGCTGCGCCGTGAAGCCACCACTGAAACGGAGGCCCATAAAACCCGAACCCGCCTGCACGGGTGTTTAAAATACACGGTAAAAAATATTTTTTTGTGTGTCATTTTGTTTTGAAAAGCTTACACTGGCTTGTTCATTTTTCTATTCTGATGTGTGGAAATTCTCATTATATGAAAAAGTACCTATTTGTCTTTCTTCCAGATTCACCCTTCCAAGCTAAAGCAAAATTAAATTGCTACATCAGACGCTAGAAAATAGCCAGAAAGGACAAGGTTCCCTTTGAGAAAGGTAACTTAATTTAAGTCAAGATGCATTACAATTTTCTAAAATTTTTATTAGCTGTGCCGTTATGTTATTCTTTTATTTTCTTTGCATTACCAGCACTGCTGGGAGTTAATGTCCACCATACTGCAGACAATGAGAGGGTACAGATGAAGTGTTTTATGAAAAAATAACATTATAATATATACTCTAATGCCAACAAGATGGTGTTTGTGTGGTGATTTATTTACTCTAAGCATCCAGTGTTTCTGATAACACCTTAAGTCAGTTACTATTGTTGCTTTCATTTTGCAGATAAGACAGAAGGACCACAGCACAGCTTAGAACTCAGATTTATTTTACTCTGAACTCCAGAATGTGGTCAATCCCACTTGATTCATTTTTGTAGACGACATGGATATAAAAAATCATCTCTAGGGCGATTCATAAGGTATTTAAATACATAAAAATATATTTCACCCTTCTGGAAAAGCTGAATCTTTTTAGCTTTAAAATAGAGTTAAATTTGTCTAATGTAACATTTACCTATAAATGTAGCTAGCTATAAGCCTTTAGCAAGTTCTCAGATTACACATTAGTAATAACATATAGAATATGATTAGGTTAAAGCAAGTTACAAAAATTTTTTTTCTTGCATTTGAATAGCTGTATGTGCAGGAAATAACATACACTATTTTAAGGCAAGAAGCTGTTCTTCCTAAATTTTTCAGATAAATAACAAAAGGATATATTTATTACCTAGGTCAAATCTAGGCTAGCCTGAGTTAATTTAGTGAATCTTGGTAACTGAATTTGTGGACATGGGAAAAGAAGAAATTATAAGTCTTCTCTCATCCTAAAAGGCCAGAAAGGAAAACAAGTAGAATCTTAGGATCTATAATGAAAAGAACATGAAGTACATTTCATAAGAATATGAAAAATAAAATCCCTGAAATTTACATATTTTAAAATTTTATAATTATAGATAAAACAGACATGTTTGTGTAAATATGTGAAATAAACAAGTGTGAACTATCCCCCATTTAGACACAGCCTAAAAGTCTGGTCTGATCATGACTGTATTCTCCACAGTATCACAGCCTTCAAGTTATTTTTATATTGTTTGTATAGGGAATTACCTGTGTTTTCATTAATATAAGAAATATATACTAGAGGTTCACTGCATAAAAACCACCTCAAATAAAACACAAACACAGCAGAACCAGCTTTGATAAAAACACTTTGCATGGACATCTTTCAAAACTGTTCTGGCTTTCAATGATCAGGTTTCACTTTCATACAAACATCAGACATTTAATAAGCACAACCTGAAGAAGTCAACCCAAAATATGATAAACTTAAATGTATTCAGACTGTCTCACAATCTGGGGCAGAGTGACAGAAGTATCACAGGATTCAGGTAAAGCAATCAGGAATAACATGGGCCTTCCTTAACCAAATATGTAGCAGCTTGCTTTAAATTAAGAAACTGTAAATATTTAAGAGCAGCTAAAAAGCTCTACCTTGTGAAGTAAAAATCTAAAGCTATTTTTGCAGGGAACTCTTCAGTGTTGTCATACTTATTTTAATTAAATTCTCATTTTTCAGGTGGTCCCTTTAATTGTTTTTTCCTACTTTTTAATGTGTTTTTCTAAAGCCATTTCTTTTCTGCAGCTGTATGCGATTGCTTTTAATGGTAGCTGCTTCCTTTTTTGCCTTCTGTGAATTACAATTTTAAATGGTTACACATTTTTATGTTTTACTGCCTTCAGCATAGTTTCATAAAGATGTTTAAGGCTGTTGGTGAACATTTTCATTTCCCATCCAAAACACCAAGAGCCATTTGAATACTCCATATTGGCCTTTTATGACCTGCTTTACCTTTTAATATGTAAACGAAAGCATATTTTTTATAAAGACTGGTTTGTTTCCCTGAAACAAACATTTTTGCTGTTTTAAAATTTAAACAAGATAATATGTGATTGTACTTTTTATGTTTATCTTCTTATTCGTGAATGCAACACCTCTATTTTATGTGATGATGGCCACTTACAATGAAGAACTAGTATTTTCAGATCATAATAACCTATAAAATGAAAAATGAGGTCTCAAGCTTGGATGTGATTCATCAGTGGTCACAAATTGTCAACAATGAAGCTACCTAGACCTTTCTTAAATGTTAACTAAGAAATTAAAACTACTTGATAATTCAGTTTCACTTTCACCATGATGGAAAAGATAACTTCAGCACAAAATGTTATTGCATGTCACTTGTAAAAGTTTACTTGTAAATTGTACTTACTGCCTGGGTTATCTCCGATCCCATTGTTTTTCCCATTCCAGTACCAGAGCAAAAGGGTTGCATCACGTGACCCTGAGAGAATGTAGCAATTTCCCCCAATATATGACTCAGAACGGGTGAGGCAAGTGACGACATCCCAATGGCCAAACACAACTTGGACCAATTTGCCTGAAAACAAACAAACAAACAAACAAAAAACAACAATTTACTTTAAAACTATTAATAAAAATTAAAAAAAAGATTTTCCAGTGATCATTTCACTTATATAATAAAAAAACCTTATTAACTCAGATTCTGATAATTCAGGTTTTACAGTAATATTTAATTTGGTCTGACCTAAAAGTTTTCTTTGGATAATAATGCCAAAAAATCCAATTGAATGCTGATAACATTTTTAAAAGAAAAAATCTATTTCTTGCTTTTTAATTAATTTATTTATAGAGGTTGGGGGAAGGGAGGCAGATAGAGAGAGAGGGAAACACCCACCAACTACCTCTTGCATATGTCTGGACTGGGGACAAAGCCAAAAACCCAGGCATGTGCCCTGACCAGGAATCAAACCAGCGACTTTTCTAACTTTGCTGGACAACACCCAACCAAATGGGCCATACCAGTCAAGGCGAAAGACAAAAAAATATTTCGATTCAGATAATAATATTTAAGGACCATGATACGGCATCATTATGATAGCTACTATAAATTACAAATGAATTGTATCTACTGATGAAAGGCCCAGAAGAACCCTGATTTGGCACCATTTCAACATTATCTTAAGTTACTCTTAAAACCTAGCTGCCTTGTGTAATTCAGGCTTCACTAATAAAAACCCACCTCTGAATTAGTAAAGATTTAATGTATTTCTTCTTTTTAAAAGTGACCTAGACAAGGACAATGTAAGTCACTAACGGGTGGCTTCTGCTTTTTTTTTTTTAAATCAGGATTACGTAAACTAAGTTTTGATAAAAAGACTAATATATTTTGATAGCAACTTGAACCAGGTCATTCTTTCTCTGACTTAATTTCATCCAAATGATGAAAATTCCTTAGAGGGGGGTGATGATGAAGACATGAGCAGGGCAACTTACGTCATGGTAATGACTGGGGTTGGTGGGAGGAGCTCAGTAAACTTGCTCCATTTTTTGCAACGTCTATAGGATTTAAAAATGAATGTCGTAGAATGTCTACTCTTAATATTCATAATGAGTTTTTTAATAAGTGTTTCAGTGGGGTCACAAAAAAATATAACCCAAATGTTCCAAGGAAAAAAACAGCACTACACTGAAAAAAATTAGTATGACCAGAAAGTTTGTATGTTTAACTTGGAACACACATCATAACCTATTCAAAAACTTAAGGTCTCAAGTATTGGCATCTAAGTGTATTTAACTTTGTAAAATAATAAATATAACTAAGAAGTATTTATATTAAATTGTTTTAATTTTCTAATTTAATAAACCCAAAACATACTATAAATGCTGCAAATTTAGAAAATATTGAAATATACTTTATTTAAATCAGATGAAAAGTCAAGTAGTTTTTACTTTTACACACAGATTACTACTAGTAACTTTAAAACCAGATTCATTTCAATCTCAAGTTGCAAAGTTAATAAAGTATATTATTTTCTCCTGTGAATAGACTTTAGTCAAAGCAGGTGTTTTAACTGCAAAATGTTAAAAATGTTTATTTCTGAATTTCTTCAGTCTTTTAAACTGACATCGAAATGTTTTAATTTAAAAACTAGCTATATCAGCCCTGGCTGGCTGCACAGTGGATAAGGTGCTGGCCTGCAATCCCAAAGGTTGCTGATTCAATACCCAGCCAGGGCACATAACCAGGTTGCAAGCCAGGTCTCCAGCCGGGTCCATAGCTGGAGGCAGGTGAAAGGCAACCATACATTGATGTTTCTCTCCCTCTCTGCCTCTCTCCTTCCCCCTCTCTCTGAAAAATAATAAATAAAATCTAAAAAAAACACATTAAAATAAATAAATAAAAACTAGTTATATCAATAAAGGATATGGTAAGAAGAATTCAAGACTTTCTAGAATAAAAATGGAAAGAAAAAAGAGCAGGTTAAATATAAAAAATGTATAAATTTTCACATCATTTCCAATTCTCATGCAAAACAAAGCAGAGGGGTTCAGCGGTAAAACAGGTGGGGTTTTACCACATTTGAGTCAGGTCTTTTGAAGGACAAGACAGAAGTTAGGTAGCTGAATGCACTCTCACTACAGACCAGAAAACTGGAGGATAAACCGGTGAGTTTCAACTACAGGAGGAACCAGCACCGTAACATTGTGACTGTTGATGACCACAGTGAACACACCATGACTTCTGGCTCACAAGTGATGTCCATTGGCTCTTTAGTGTGGGCTCCTTTAAGATTTGATACCCATCCGCTTAGTGGGCCACAGGACTGAGAATGAGCGACACCACTACAACTAGACATGGGTGGCATGTGGGGCAGAGGAAAGCCAAGTGCGCCCGCCACCTGGACCAGGAAAGAGGCTTGCAAAAGGGCAGCCATTCAGTCGGTAATTGGTGTAATTTCCAACTCATCTGAGGAAAAAGCAAACCGTGTATCTGTAAAAGTGGGATGGATTAATATAAGTAAAAGAATTATTCAAGATTTGTTTATTAATTTTCATTAGTTAAGTCACCACTCTGTATCTAGAACATCAGTGTCAGGAAAATGGATACTGAGTCACTGTGGTTTCTTTGTTTTTTGTTTGAAAGATTTATTTATTTTCAGAGAGAGGGGAAGCGAAGGAGAAAGAAAGGGAGAGAAATATTGATGTGCAAGAGATACATGGACTGGTCGCCTCTCCTATGCCCCCTACTGCAGACCTGGCCTGCAGCCCAGGCATGTGGCCTGGCTGGGAAGTGAACCGGCAACTTTTCCATAGGCCTGTTCTCAGCCCTCTGAGCCACATCGGCTGGGGCTGTGATTTCTTTTTTAACTAAAATTTCCCAAGGTTTTAATTTTTGCCCCAAAAATTATGACAGGATTTTTCATTGAAAAAACATTTACTGAGCATCTACTATATGCCAAGCAGAAGGCCTTCTTACTCTATATAGCAGTCAACATGGCAACTAGAGATGGTCCCTGACCCCCTAGTACTGCCTGTCTAATGGGGCAGACAGGCATTAAGCAAACACAAAGAGATATGCATTGACAACAGTGATTAGTATTATAAAAGTACAAGGTAGGATCATTGGGAATAATAAGGTAGAACTAATCTAGGCTGGGCATCAGGAAAGAACAAAATGAGTGAGTGGCAGTTAAATATTTATATCTAAAGGGTTTCATATTTTAACACAAATTGATTTTATTCTCTACAATTTATACTTTGGGCTCAACTCTGGAAAACATTATTTTTTTTTTTAAGTTTCCTTCTTTCCTGTTCTGGCAGCCATTCTCAGCAATATATGTTATTGCTATGAGGTTGCGGTTCACTCCTCCTAAATAAATCACAGCATATAAATACCTGCTGCTCTTTTGGTAAATTATTTTCTGATAATCTTGTAAGTGTTCCTCAACCTTTATTTTTTGTTTCCTTTAATACCAGTCCACCTCTCCACACACTAATATCAAATATTACCACAAGCACTAGAATATCACCCCCCCTTTTTTTTTTTTTTTTGACAGAACAAATTTTCTAGTTAATGTTTTATTTGACAGCTGTGCTACAAATAAAAAAAAAAAAAATCAGGCTCAGACCTCTGCACCACTGACTCTAAACGTGGCCTGAAAATAATTCCCACCACCCAGGGAAGGTTTCACTGTTGCCTCTGCTGTTCTGGTTGTGTCCCGAAAACATGATTTATGTTAAAAGAATTTCCTGTTACAGCCATGTTTCTTCCCTCTGCCCCTCTCAAATTAATAAGAGAAGTCTTTTTTTGGCTTATGTGCTAAAATATAATTGAATTCAACACTTGTCATAGCTTTACCATTACATATTATTGATCAAACAACTTTTCGCTCCCTTCTCTGCCAAACTTAGGAGAATATATTTAATATATACGTATTGTCAAGAACATAGTTACCCTAACTGAAGTTATTTTAAATAAAACTAGCATCGTTTGTTTGTATAAAGGATACTAAGAAAGATACGAGGACTATCATTTGAGAATTTTTTCATAACTTTTATGGCAAGTGTACATATTTTTAGGGGACAAGCCAAGTCACTGCCATTAACATGAAGTTTAAAATAAGGTTACTTATTATGAAAATGTTTTACATACACGTGTATCTGAGAAAACAGTAAAGAATTTGGAAAGAGAGGAAGAAATGTCTCATTTATTAAGTATAATATAACATGGTAGACACAGTAGGAACTTAAGTGTTTTCCAAATTACCCAATGATTGACAGGTAACACCTGCATGAGATAACATGGTACAATCCCAAAGGATGCTTGCTACATCTCACGTCAGAAAAGTTTGCTCCAATGCCCAGTTCAATCACCCATACCTATGCAAATATCAGTGAGTCACACTTTCTAAACCTCGGTTTCATCATCTGAAAAAATGGGGATAATAATGGCACCTATTTTGTCTTAACTCACAGGATTATTGTGAGGTGGAACAATATGTTTGTTTGAGAATTTTGTAAATTCTAGAGAACTGTGTTTGAATGTAACATTTATGTTAAGTATAACTATTATATAAAGTAAGGCTAGCTTAACTAACATTTAAAATTCAATGATATTTTTAAAATGATATGGAAGGACAACAAACTCAAAAACCGTCAACTGTCGAAACCAGAGCCTGACATAAAACATAAATCCACTTATAGTTCTGGAAAGGGCGCAACCCTGGAGCGGAAGCACAGATCAGTGGCGGCAGAGGCTGAAGCTGGAGGGGAGCGGACTCCACAAGGCAGCACAGGGAGTGCCGGGGCGAGGGGGGGCTCTGCGTCTTTGTTGTGGTGGTGGTGACGGAACGCCATATGCTGCCAGCACCAAGGGGACTGTATACCAAAGAATGAATTTTATGGCATGTACATTGAAAAATAATTCTCAAAATGTATAAAAAACCATATGCAATGTAGGGATGTTTAAAAAAATCTTGTAAGAGTATGAAACAATTTTAATCTGAAAATTTGTGCAAACAGGAGACACACTCTAAGGTCAAATAACATGAGGGTTGTCATTATCATAATAGTCAAAGAAAAGGTTAAAATTTAAATTTGATTATTAAATCAGAGAACATTCATTATGGTCAGATATTGTAGGAAAATGTATCAATCCCTAATGCATTTTTAAAGAATTCTAAAGGAGCTTTATGTTCAACAGTAATCAACCTCCTAGACCTAAACATGTAATGAAAGCCCAATTAATCAGAAAGATTAGAATGATGACTTCTTTTTCCTGGACCTCCAGAATAAAGATACAAATTATTTAAAAAATCACAGTGATCATCAACTTCATGTAACAAAAAATAAATAAGATTGCACCTAAAATCAATTTCTAGGGTTTATTCTATGAACAGTACATATTCAACAATTTTCCCAACTCTTTCATAACTGCTACAATATTGGCATCAAAATATGTACACTTAGGGCAAACTCCTTCAATAACCAGCAATTAACTTTTCAATATACTGTACTTACTTAAGGCAGGATAATGGACTCATACACTTTATAAACATTATTAACAAGATTGAAAGATAACTTGCTGTAAAACAATGAACAAACTAGAAATTTCAATTAAAAACATTTAAGCAAGAGATTTGTAGAGCCCTGACTGGTATGGCTCAGTGAACCGGGCATCATCCTGCAAACTGAAAGGTTGCCGGTTTGATTCCGGGTCAGGGCACATGCCTGGGTTGTGGGCCAGGTCTCCAGTTAAGGGTGGGTGTGAGGCAGCTAATTGATGTTTCTCTCCCTCTTTCTTCCTCCCTTCCCCTCTCTCTAAAGATAAGTAAAATATTGAAAAAGATATTTATAAGAGCTTCGTTTTATTTACTTACACAGGATCTATCAAGTTCTAATGCATTAGTATATAATTTCAATTATTTTAAAATATCCAGCTATATGTTTATTAAAGTTTAATCCTATAGTTTCTAAAATATTTTAAAGAGACTCCACTAAATTTGTCAATGTTTCTAAATTTCCTAGGTGCAAAAATTTAAATATATAGTTCTATTTCCTGGACTGGATTTCCTGTAATAACAGAGTTGAGTTTGGCTTGTCCTTAAGGAAATGTGTTCAAATGAATATAGAGACTTAAACTTTTAAATTTTAACAAGAACTGTCAAATAAAATCAGTAGTCAGCTACTCTTCTTCATGATGGTGTAGATTTCAGCAAGATTCTATGCAGAATTAGGTGGAGGAGGAGTTCTACTCCCAAGAAATACACCTAATGAGAATTTCCAATACGGTAAAGAAATCCTTTTAAATAATACAAAAGTGAGAAAGTACACACAGACACGAGTATGTGCACTCAGAAGATTATGTATGTGTATGTGCATATGGTATTCCCATACCATCCTATGCTTCCAAAATGAATCATCCATTTCATTTGCAAGCATGAAGCTGAGGTGACAAATCTACCATAAAACACTGGCTCTTAAAAACATGAGGACATTAACTTAATAGTAGATTGGGAAGAAGAATCTTCTCCTTATTTTAGAAATTTTAGAATTGTGTAATTTTTGGAAGGAGGAAGAAGACAATGCAGCCTAGGTCTCTCCATGTAACTTGGAGTCGACTTCACTGAGGAAGGAGGGGACAGGTACCTGTGTCCGTAGAGTAGACGCGGAAGCTCTTATCCCAGAAGCCGCAGACGAGAATGTAGCGGTTGTCTGAAGTGATGACGAAGCACTGAGAGTGGACTTGGATGCTCTGGTCTAAAAGGTCAGTGATTTGCCTCCTGTGCAATCCTGTATTGCTGGCTATGAGGACAGAGGAGGGAAAGAAGCTTACTGAACACTACACCCACATGTGCAAAGAAATCTTACAGTTTGTTACACTGGGAATGGCTGGTGAGGGAGGAGCGGAGGCACGTTCAACCGTAAGACTCTTTGATCTTTAATCGTAAATGTAGTAATATTTGAAAAACCAAATAGGAAAACACATCTGATTGTTAGAAGAATGTGAATAGCTAAATTCAACAATGCAGTAAGAAATCTTGCCTAGAGGGAAGAAATAACAACGCACTATAATGTAAAAACAGTGCAGAATTCCCGGACAGGCTTTCTAGCTCTTGGGCAGGACCAAACTAGATTACAATCTCCAGACTGCATCGCAGTTTGGTTTGTGTTTCTGACAATCTCATTACATCTATTGCCATGAGAATGGATTCCTGTTGTGACAATCTATTACCTTTAACTTTTTGTCACTGGGAAGAGATATTAGAATTTAAATGTTATCTATCTGAAATATTGCAGCATCTTGTACTGCTTTGGCTGTAACAGGTCTTTAATTTGACTAGATATGAACTCCCTTTCCCCCTGCTTACAGCTGCACTTGCATGTAAGGAAAGGGGAGAATGACCATTTATTAAAGATGCATGTGACTGAAAAAGCCAAAGCACAGCATACTGCCACTCTCTCCCCTCCTATGTAAGCAATAAAGCAAGATGGCCTGGCAGTGTGTTTCCAAAGTGCTACGGAGCACGTGAGATGGGTCTGTCATAAGGCACAAGGTCAGACGCAGAGCACCCTCAAGCACTCGGCAAGAGTAATAATCCTTTAGAAACACACTATCAGGTATGGCATTATCAGAGAAGGGATTTTCACTAGGATGACTTTTTGGGCATTGGGAGGCCAGTCAAGTAGGAAGCTTTTCATCTAAGGAGTATTTCACACCAACTTTCCAACACAAATAATGATTCTTATATGGCTAAGGAATTTTGATTGTATCAGAAAATGGAACAAACAACATAAATTTCTGCACCTTATGTACTTTGTACCAGTCTTCACTTCCAAAAATACTATACATGCATTAAGAAAATACAAATAGGAAAATATATTACATTCACTATTTACAATAACTAAGTTAATGTGGCCAATTTAATAAGGTTCAGGGAGTAATACAGAAGAAGAAAAATGTGTTCAAAATACTCTCCAGTGCTCTCCCGGAGACCCTTAGAGACAGAGAGGAACAAAATATTCCTGGTCCTCAGGACAGAGCACAACATAGCACACATATGTATGCACATGTGACACGCTGCAAAAGTCTGCTAGTGTCTGACCACACAACTTAGCCATGCAAGATTATTAGATAACTGTTGGATAGTAGGGTTCACATCCTTTCGGGTGATGAATGGGCTAGAAAGTGACAGCAGTCATTTAAAGGGCGGGACTGGGGTTTGGGATCCTTTCTTCCCTCCTTCACACAAAGGGAAGTTACTGGTAGATGAGAAAACCTTTATGGGTATAGTGAATCATCGGGAGATACTAGTATGCCACTGGAGTTGAAGGTGTGTCATACCATTCAGTTTTTTATTTACTCCCAAGAAACCTAGCAATTCAAAACAAGGTATGTAGTACTTTCCAAGCTGGTTATTAAAGTATTTTATTCACCATGGCAATTGTGAAAATGATCCTTTTTGTCAATGTTTATATGACCTTTGCTCCTGTGATATAAGCTTTCATATTGGTCTCTTTTTGGGGGCAGAGCCTAGCTGGACAGATCTCAGCATGTGCACAATTTTGAACAGCGTGATCACAAGGCATTCACGGGCAATGGCTGATGCCCCTTGAGCATTCGGAATGAACTGTTCCCAAGTAAATACTTACTTGTAAGTTAACATTGCAATACTCGTCTGTCCGTCCATTCTTCCTTCCTTCCTTCCTGCCTACCTACTTACCTACCTACCTATCCATCCATCCATCCATCCATCCATCCATCCAACCTCCAATCTCACAACTGCCTTCCCTTATCTCATTTTTTTTTTTTTTGATAAGCCTCCTGAGAATCAGTATTATTTAATGAAAATTAGGTATACTTGTCTAGAAAAGCAGTCCTCAAACAGGGGTATGCACCCCCTTGGGGGTTTGAGACTTCCCCAGGGGTACACAGGCCAGTTTCATGGGAATCAATTTCTAGATCCTCACTTTTCACGTGTCCTCCTGCCTGAAACAGATTTCCCTGAGAACTCTCCTCTGAGGTTTCCTTTCTAACTTTCCCTTTGCAAGCTCTTCTTCCACTAGATGAAATTATGGCATATTTCTCTCCTATCCTGACTCTTAATACAGTGCTTCACCTCAGGGTATAAAAATTTTAAGAGCCAAATAATGGGACAATTCAAAATACTACCATGATGCTGAAAAGTGAACGTGTAGGTATCAAATCATTCTGAAGATCAAGTGGTTTCCAATTCATTGCTTTCAATCAAATATAAGGAAGAGCTAATCAGGCTATCAATTGATAGATCATTAAGTTTCAACGATAAATAAAGTTTCAATGATAGACTGTTAAAATGATTGTTGAATGACAGGCCATAAAAATAATTCTTAAGAATAGACCACTATATTGATGTTTTCACATTCCCAGTAAGAGCTCAAAGATTTGAGTGACATTATTAAAACAAAACTCTTTGCTTTCCCATTTATTTTCTTATGTGAGTGGCATTCCTCAGAGCTACCATCTATAAGACAAAAAAAAAAACTGAACAGAACTGTTGACAAATCCTATCTCATTCAGCAATAAATAATAATCGTCCATGAATACAAGGGCTGTTTCATTAAAGATATATTTCTAATAAATGCTTGTTTTTATGTTTAATGTTTACTAAAATTTATAATTTTAATCAATTTCTAAAACTTAAAATTGTTTAGGAGAAGTACCATGAAAATATAAATTTAAAATGAAATAGGGATAATGTAAATTTTTCAACTAGAGATTTTTATGCAATTTTTAAAAACAGAAAATGTTGAGTATCAATTCCCTTTGATATTCAGGTTCAACTGAATATATTTAAACATTTATACACTTGGTAGCTATTTAAACATGTGATGAAAACTTTTCAGATGTCAAGTTAAACATGTGTGGGAAGGTACATGGTCCCAAACACTTATTTTAGGAGACAAAGGAGGGCACAATCTGATGACCAGTGTTCTAGAGCAGTGGAGAAAACTTTGGCCTATAGGCCAAATTTTGCTCGTGTCTGGTTTTGTATATAAAGTTTTATTGGGACACAGCAATGTTTATATGTTTATATATTGCCCATGGCTGCTTTTTTGCTGTAACAGCATAATGAAGTTGCTGTGTCTGAGACCTCAAGGCCCACAAAGTCTAAAGTGTTTACTATCTGGCTCTTGACCAAAAAAATTTACCCATGCCTGGTCTAAACGGTTATAATTCCTGAACTCACTTACTTAGAGACTTTATACTCTGGGACATACATGGTCAAGTTTTAAGGCAAACAGTAAGTCTACTTTAGAAAAAATGCTTTCGATGGCTTAGCAAATGGGCTTTCTTATTTGTCTGACGTTGAAAACTTCACTAAAGTGAGCATTTAATTTTTTTTAAATAAGGCTAATCATATCTGCTCAAAGCAAAACAAGATAAGAAACAAGACTAGCATTTATCCTGCATATAGTTAGTTACTTCTTATATTTCTATTCATATTTGAGATTATAAATGACTAGGTTGGAGTTGAAGATTATTTTAGTTCATCTTGATTGTTCATTTGCAAATGGTGGCCATCTAGCAATCTAGTGAAATGATGGTTTTACACACAAGAAGGTGACATAGAAATAGGGAAAATACTGGATTTTAAAGTACTAAATCAGCTTACATGCTTTACCTAAAAAAAGACTTTAAAATTCTAGCAAATATATTTGTGCCATGAAAATCGGACAAAATTATAAGCCAAGCATCCATAATGGTAGCCTACCCCTAAGCTATGAAATTAAGTTTTTAATCCTAAAAGCTGCTGAATAGCATCTCTGATATCCAGGTTTAAGTTCTTGGGGAAGCCCCATGTGCAATCCCCACCCATGAAGGTAAAGAATAATAACACTAGAGATTTCTACCAACCTACTCAAAGGGCAAACCAGCAATGAAGTATTATTCTAAGTCATCTGCTGCTGCCGCTCATTTCGTCCCGAAGGCTCTTCCTGGTCTCCTCCCTTTCCTTTTTCTTTCCCCCTGAACAAATTTAACCTCCAATGGCAATTTATTGGGCTGTAGGACCCTAGGAAAATGAATACGAATATCTTAACACTGCCATTGGCTAGACAATATATTTCAACTTTGAAACTGCTCTGCAATTGCCCATTAATCCCTTCTGACTGAACAGAGGGTCCAGGAAGAAAGGATTGATCTCTTTTAATGATGAAACCCTGGCACTACAGTTTTATTTTTCACGACACAGTGCTGCTAAGAACCCCACTGTTATTATGAAAATTTCCCTCGCAAAGGAGCTCCATCACATTACTGGTGCACCAATTCATCATAACGTGCCTCGCTCCTGCTCATCAACAAGTCTGAGTGATGAAAAGATCCAATATTATCCTGACAGTACTTCATGCGCATTCTCAATCACACATTATTACAGCATCCATATTAATTTTCAGTGACACGCGTCCTAGGCCTGTTCAAATTAGGCAAACCAACGAGGGGGAGTTGATGAAATACCAGCATAGCCACAGCTCATTGCATTCCAATTTGCATGCAAATGGTTTATCAGGAAAATTCCATTCCCAGCAACCAGCAAGTGAAAAACAACTGTAATCTACACTTCAGGGCCACCATACAGAGCTTAATGAATCGCAAAGAGAGAAGGAAGTGACAGACCTATGAGAGGATCGATTTCCACTGGCAGCTGGTATGGCTGGTCTTGTACAGCACCTTGATGAGCTGGAATTCACAAAAGAGTTTTTTTTTTTTAAAAAAAGAAGCATTATTTTTTCATATATATACACTACATAAAAATGCGTAAGTCAAATCTCATGTACAATTTTTTCCAACCCCCAAACCTCTCCTCCCGTTTAGTGAAATGTAAAGAAAAAATAATCCAGGTGCTTTTCTGGCGAGCTTATGCAACATTTATTTTAGATTAGTGCGGTGCTGAATCTGGGCCATCAGCAGAGGCTCCAGTCCTGGGCCATAAGCTACAGCAGATGCTTGACTGGCAACCTCTGAAGCTGCAACCAAACAAAATTAAGTGGTAAAGCGCGCTGAAAACAAAATGTGACAACCATCTGCTGACTGTAGCAAATACTCGTTTTTTTGTTTCTCCTTTAAAAGGCAGTTTTGAATGCTGCAGCACAAAGGCTCCACCAAAATGTCAATTTATGATGGAGAAAGGGAAGGCTCTAAGTCAGGGAGCATTTAATGTTTCATCCATCACTTAAAATCAATCAATTGAAAGTTTGAATAAAAATAAAGAAAGCTATCTGCAGATAAATGTTTCTGTTAAATGCGTTTGACTGAATTATTTTCCTGAAGGTTTGAGGTTTTTCTTTAAAAAGAAGTTTTATTAATATTTAATATTTCCATGGTTTCCATTTAAAAATACCCCAAGCAGCAAATGTGTAACAAAAATCAATCCATTCTAAGAATAGTTTAATCCTCAGAATGGCTCTTAGGATCAGGCGTGCCGGTTTTGTCACTGAGGAGAGCCTGGCGGGCTGTCCCCTGGGACGGGTAGAGGGCAGCAGGGCTGCCAGTGGTGAGCTCTTCAACCCTGGGCAAACCAGCAACCCCAAAATGAAGGGTTTGGGAGAGATGATCTTTTCAGCTTTATAATTCTGATAGTTAAAATGCTGGGCCCTTTTCCAAATGATTTTCCCCAAATGACACAGCCATTCATCCTGGTCAGTATCTGCCTTTTATAGACTCATAAGCATTTAAACTGCTTGGTTGGTATTAGAGCTCTGCTTAATAGCATCAGATTTTAGGACATCCTTTTGACTGTCCTTGAGAGGCTGGAAATAAAAAGTGAAGTACATTCCAATGAGTTCATCAGATTTTTAAATTTATTATGCCACCATTTCCCATTAGTAAACACCAACTTTTCAAGGATGTTTGGAAGATAAAATAACTGAGTAAATACAACATTAGCACTAAAAATCATAGTTGAGTATTTATACGATGAGAGTAGCTGAAGAAAGGAAGTCATACATCTCACTTTTTCTGACTGATGGCTGGCTGTGCTAGTAAGTAAAGAAACCACAGGGCACACACAGGGAATGATCAGGGAGAATGTGCCATGGCCACTGATTCATCTAACAGGGGCACCTGCTTCCAGTAACACCAGTGCAGACCAACGCTCACCAACACCTTGAGAATGCTTCCCTACTTTGGTTTAAAACTATGAGCCCAGGTTCTCGCAAACTGGGAGCGAAAGGGCTTCTGTAAACTGTCTTTGGTCAGGCCTCAAAACCCAGTCCTGCTATGGTTGGCCTGCGAGGCCTGGGGCAAGTTTATGCAGCCCCTGTGTTTCACTTTCCAGACCTGTAAAATGGGTTAGGTAAGCTCATTAGTTTAAACCATATGAAATAACCAGTAACAGACATTTTGACTGATTAAAAAAGGGAATTTCATATGGTTCACCCTAAATACAGAATCTATATCGTAAGCCTGTTGAATGACTAAAACAGTGTTTAGAACCTAGAATATGCTCTACAAGCCTTAGCTGCTTTATTCTTTCCCCTGGAGTTTCTGCAAGGGCCTTTGAATGAGAAAAAGGGTAAAGATCCACCCCCCTCAAATCATAACTCAGTATGACTAAAATAAATAATAAAATAAAAAGACAGGAGCTAGGTGTCTAATAAACAAGTTATTAAAATCACAGATTCTCAGAAAAGAACCAGAACCTAAATAACAACAACAAAAAATTAGTGTAAGATGAATTTGATATTCATTGAAGAAAAACTGTTCGGGATCTTTATACATTTGCTTTAAGTCAAATACAGACAGCATACTGACAGGTAATGGTAGTGCAGGATAGGACAAAAGGTCAGATGTAGGGAAATATACCTGAACTGAAGACATAGGCTTAAAACGTGTCTGGGTAGAGGTGTAGGTGTAGGTATAGCTCAGGAATGGTGATCACGTTGGACAGAGGTAAGCACCTCCGTATTGCCACGTTATCACTCTTTGTATTTATCTGGTGAAGAGTTGCTGTGAGATACTGTGAAGCCAGAGGTTGGGGACAGAAACCATGGGTGACACTAGGTTCAGGTACAAAGAAGCCTTACTGGGGAGAATGACTGGCAAAGCATCGGCAAGATGTGGGCAGTCCCTGAGTGCTTGTCTTATGGAATGGTGGGCCTGCACTGTGGCCAGAGGATACCTCACCCCCCGCCCAGTGGTGCTCAGCACAGGGGTGCTGACCCTGCATCACTTTCCCTATCCACAGAAAGTTGGAAGTAGGGGCAAGGACACCCAACCACCAAGAATTGAGGGAAGCAAGCCTCCCAGCCAGGATGATGGGCTGGCTCAAAAGGGGAACCCTCAGCGCCGAGCATGCGCACCGGCAAACGGAGCAGCGGCATGGACCTCCTGAGCTCTGGCCCAGTGGCTGGGTTCCGTCCAGCCCTTTGCTAGGCTGAAGTAAAGAGTGGGCAGGGCATGGTCGGGGCTTCCTGGCAGATGAAAAGGTTTGTCCCTCCTCACATAGGGTGTCACTGTTCAAATAAGAAGTTCTCAGAGCTGCCACAAACAGCCACTCAGGATGAGCCTGTGGGTGGCCCTGGCCACACGCACTGGGGCCTCGGCCAGGCTGCGAGGGTAGTGGCAGGGCAGGCCAGCCCTCTGTGTGTCTGAAGACACACACCACCAGCACGCTTTTCTTCCAACCGCTGGCGTTCAGAGAACCCAAAAACTACATGCATTCATCAAATTATAACCTTTAGTTACAAAATACATCATTTGCATATGCATTTACCTCTGCAAAATCAGTTCGCTTGGAAAACAAGGAGTTAAAAGACCTAATAATACAGACAATATATAGCTGCCTCAATTTTTACCTTTTCTACTTTCTCTATTCTCTTATCAAATATTGGCACTTATTTATTTCTATTGGCCAGAAAATAGTTATAGCTGGTAAATTTTGATACCAATAGGTTCTTCCTCATGGAATACCTTTTTGAACCTAGTCAATGCACCAGATTTTTGTCTCAATGTCCATTCAATTCTATTTCATTCTAAAAACTCTTCCATTTAATTTGGAATGAGGCCCTTTTTCAAAAATTTATTTTTGTAACCATTTCAAGCATTATAATGAGCAGTGCTTTATGCATACTTTACAGATTTAACAAGTTAACAGACTATTAAAATCTATTTTTAAGAACTTCCCACCTAAAACAATAGCTCAGGGGAAAACAAGCCTATCATCTCCAGGACTAAAAAATTTTTTTCTTAAAAAAAAAAAAAGAAAACTCTAACTAGTGGCCAAAATGAACAGTGCTAAATCCAGATCCCAACATTCCCGTTCTAATGAGAGGCAATAAATCACAAAAGGATGATCGTAAAATCTGAGTCAGAAAACTGGTTCAAGCCTGGCTCTGCGTTGTGATACCGAGCAAGGCATGGTCTCCGGGGCCCAGGCTCTTCCCTGGTAAAACTGGGGCTGAGCTGGTGAACTCTCATGTCTGGTTATACTTCGATGGTTGATGATTCTAATTCTTATTTCAGTATCTTGCCATTAGTTACCATAACTAGTCTGCACTTACTGGAAGAAAAGAATATACTTTTGGGTTTTCAATGTTTTGGCAGAAAATTTAAGTGTTTTTTTTCTATCTTCTACAACAATACTACCATGTCACGCAGCAAAGACACAGAGTGGACAACTGGAAGTGTGTACTGAGCAAATGAATAAAGGGGAAAAAGGGAACATGTGGTAAATAAGTGCATACTATTTATGGACATAATATAGAATATCATTATATTAAAATATTATGGTAGAAATGATATTTATCACCTTAGAGTAAGGACAAATGCCAGATGCCAAATAATTATTTATGCTTTAACATTTGCATGATATGCCTTTTGTGGGACTTCTTTAAGTCTTTCAAATTATTAAACATTTTGAGTCAAACTAATACTTGAAAATTAAAAAGCTCAACTGTTGAGATATACATTTAAGTAGGTGGTACAGTATCTTCATACCGTGTTTATCAGGTCTCACAGGAGGTTTCTTTACTTACCAGGAAGGCTGTGCCACTTGTTCACGGCAAAGAGCCTGTTGGCAGTGACTGTGATCACAGCAGGGGTCGCCAAACCAGGCTGCGTGTTGGTTGCCACGTGAGTGACAGGGGAGTTGGAGGGGAACTTCAGGACCATGACAACATCCTGCTGGGCTTGGTCTGTGAACATCAACGGACTCTGCAGGAGGAGATACTATTGAGTGGGCATGACAAGACCCAAATGCACAAGAAGGGAAAGACAAAGAAAGAAAAGGAGGAGAGAGGGTACAGAAAAAGAAGAGGGAGACCATGTTAACTCAAGGTGCGAGAAGGAGAGAACACGGTGAGCAGAAAAGGCTCACAGAAACAGCAATTAGGATTTGCTTCTTTTCATGTATGTCATTAGTTGAATGTTTTGGTGATTGAAGGAGATCATGTTAACAGAAACACTTTACCAATCAGTAAATTTTATTCATTCCATTCCCTACCCCAGGCCCATGAAGAACTAAAAGAATGATTTGATTTAGATTCTAAATAGGCAAAGTATTGGGGATCGCATTAAACCATTCCAACTGCTATTACGTGTCAAGTACAAAAACAAATAAATAGAAAATAACGTGAATAGGCAATAAGCACAAACGCATGCCAAGTATTTTCCAAAGATCATCTACAATTGTGTTGCATTAGGATGAAGAGTTTGACAACTAAATAGAGATAATTAAAACAAATATATTTATAAACAATACTTATACAACATGCATATATTATTTCGGTAGAGAAGTAATTTAGGAATGTAATGCACAAACTTAATTATAAAGGTTTTTCAAAGAAATGAGTAATTAAATGTACTTGCAGAAATAATATATTTATATAGTGTACCAAGTCATAAACACCACACTATTATAATGCAAATACACTGTTTCCTGCTGTAGCTAAGAATAAAGAGGAATACCTAGATGTCCCTTGTCCCTTCTTGGTTTAAAAAACGAACAAACAAACAAAACCTTAAAACCTTTGCTTTCTCCTTTGAAAAAGCTGAAAGTAATTAAAAATGTTGCACAAAACACTGTCTGTCCTAGTAACTAGCGACAAAATAAATCTTGTCAACTACTAAGGATTTAAAACATTCCTATAACCCATATGTCATAATCCAAGACACACATAACCCCACTCTGATTTACTGGTTTTATTTATACTGTGTGGTAGGATGCTACCCCACAGTAATTGCATTGTTCATTTTCAGCAATTCTCTTCCACCATATCTATTTCTAATAGCTGATTAGTATATCATTCAGAACTGAAACCCTTTGATGAAATGCTTCTGGCTGCTTTCCTAAGGCCATATTTCAAAAACACCAGGTATATCTAAATGTGTGTAAGCACATATATTTAACACATATTTATTCAGAACTGCTAATAAAAAATTAAATATATTTGCATTTTTATTATCAGTCCTTTTAAAAAAGTTATTAAGAGTAGTTAGAAAAACATATTGCACTAAGAATTCCTATTTGCACACTTTGCATAAAGGTGTAAATAAAGGCAACTAATAAGCTACCCAGACACCCTTCTGAGCAAGTGGCTAAAAGCCAATCAATATTATGAGTTAATCCTCCCCGGATGCTCATTCAATTAAAGGTGTCAGTAATGCCTCATCTGATGTGGCCTCAATTAAATCCAACTATCTGATGGTGTGAAAACACAGGGGGATACAGCAACAGCAGCACAAGCAGACAAATAGGCAGCCTTCGTGTGCCCGCTAATTACTACACCTGGTGTATATTATGGCTCGTGCACTTAACGCAGCACGAGGCAGCTTTAATTTCTGCTACGTCGTGCATGTGTGTGCATTCGTGTGCGTGTAGGGGGTGGGGTGCACTGACGGGTGATGGGGGAACTCTCTGAATGGCAGTAAAAACAATAAACATTTGCACCTTTTATTTTTAAAACCTCTGGTATCAATAAGTAATCTATGCCATACAAAGGAACTTTTATACAGTCTTAAGGAATTCTGGGAAATCGGGTGAAAATGAGGAACAATGAGCAACATCAAACAGACTCGAAGTTATCGACGAAGAAGTCCTGGGAAAGGAAATGAATGTCATTTCAGATTACCAAGCTTCATTTTTCAATTATGTAGTTTTTTAAATAATATTTACTAAAGTCAATTTATAAACTCTGAGAAAGAGTACAACATACATCACAAAGTCTCACTGCAAGGAAGTGGATACATATTTTTGAGCTTAACAGCTCATACTGTAAATACAATTAGGTTCAAATTGGATGATTAGAATGTTTATGCCCTTAAAGCAACATAGAAAAATCTCTAATGTGTAGGAACAATGTCTTGTTTACACAGTGACTCTATTGGGCCAACTCTTAGCCGCATGGCAAGGACAAAGCACTGTCCAAAGAAGCCGAAGATCCATGTCCAGAAATGCCCTCTGCATTCTCACAAGCTGCCCCTCCAGCCTGCTCCTACACACTCCGTCCTGACGCAGGCCATTGGCAGGAGACTCTCTTGGAAGCTCCGTCATACCCTTAGCTCATAAGCTGGGACTAGGCAGTGCTGGAAATAAGGAAAAGCAACCCCAGCAGACGGGGCTGGTCACCGTGACGGTGACAGCTGTGGATGAGCAGGATAACTGGTAAAACAGGGATTAGAGAAACAGACCCTCCGCTAGTCCCGAGAGTATCTGTGAGCCAAGTCTGAGGCAGAAGTAGGAAACTACCAGCCCAGTTTCACTCAGTTTTCCCAGATTAGGTGTACACACTTGTTGACAACTCTGGTTTCTTTCTAGCACACCTCTTTCCCCTGCCCACATATGTGTAAGAAGAAAAACACAATTTGCATGTGTCTGAAAAGGAGTTCAGGTTTTCAGTGCAGAGGATAAAGCCAACGGGAGAGACACATGAACATGAGCCCTCTGCCCGTGGGATGGCAACGCTGACCTGCCCCGAGGACGCAGTAGCCCTCGGCCAGGCACAGAGGCTCAGCAGCGGGAACCCCTCGCGGCCCCTGTGCGGTGACCCAGGCACAAAGTCAACGGAGCGACAGTGCCACTTCCATCAGCCAGCACCACGGCAGCCAGAGCCTCGCTGACAAGCTATTACCAAAACTAATTCCAAACCCCAAACATAAATCAGCCTTACTATTTCACTCTTATTTTTATGGCGTTATCTTCCATTGTTCTTGCTAACTGTTCCCTTTTTGTGTAGTCTTCCGCTCTCTCAAGCTATCCTTTATGGTCATTTCAATGTGATTTGACCTGTTTAAAAACACTTGGCCAAGAGGATGCAAATAATTTTTTAAATGCTTCTAGTTTATTAAGGTGGCCAATCCATACAACTAGAAAAAAAGGCTAAAAAAGAAAGGCCTGGAAGAAGAAAGGATGACAGAGGGCAAAAGGGAAAAAGACACAAAAAGAAGAAAGTCTGCTGGGAAGAGAAAGAAGAAAGCCAAGAGGTGGAAGTAGGAAAGACCAACTCTACTGCGAGCTCTCTCCTTCCTAGTATCTGCCAAGTTCTGCCACCTCTAAGTCACAACATGGACTCAGAATCAACCTTGAATTATTCCTTACATTTATGGAAACAGAGTGTATATTTCCTATTCTTAATTTAAAAACAGTAATGAGCAACCTGTTTTTATTGAGGAATAACTCAAGAAAAAAATGTAAAACCCATAATCTGTTCCTTCAAGAAATTATTTTTAACGTGTAATTCAAAATGTTACTGTGCTGATTTTTTTTAATCATAGAAAAATGTAACTCATGAAATTTCAGGAACTCTAAAGGAGACCTGTCATGTTTTTTCCGATTCTGGGCTGGCCTCTGACTTGCTCTGACCAATAGGACGTGGCACAAAGGAGGCTGGGGAGTTCCTAGGTGAGCTTTAAGAAGTCTGGAAGGAGTGTTCTCTGGAAGCCTGCTCCTCCCACAGGAGTGGCCTGGGCTAAGGTCCTTCACAATGAAAGACCTCAGGGAAAGAGAGACCTGACACCTCCATCCACTGCACAGCAGCGTGTATGTTTGGGGTGGGGGGCAGGTCAGGGAACTAGGGGGTGCAGAGCACAAGAAATCCCCCAGAACCAAGAGCAGTGTAAATCACCACTTTATGCTGCTAACCGTGGGTGGTTTGGTACACCTAACCATTTTTCCTCCCTGACATTCCTTACCCTCAGCAACAATATCTTCCATACTAGGATTCATTTAAACATTCCCAAACTGAAAAACCTATTGGGCTATAAAGAATATAAACAACAAAACTAATCTAGAAACTCATAGGATCCAGCCAGAAAACAAATCAATCCTACGCCTGGAGCCTTCTTCCAGCAGTGAGGATACGTGACGATCATAAACCTTCCGATTCTGTAACAGGACATGAGCTGATGAAAGGCCGGGGCACCAGAGCAATGGTTACCTTCCCTAAGACGCCGGGAGAGCATGCAAAACTTTCTGCGGGTTGTTAGAGGTTACCAAGCCCTGCCTAAGAACAGGCCCAGAGATGGCAGAGAATCTCAGGTACGACGACAGGCTGTTACGAACATGTAGCATGGTCTCCCTGAGGCAAGAAGTGAGAGCGGTGAAGGTGGCACTTACCGCTTGCATGGCGGAACCTCGGGGCGGATGGGGTTCTATGAGGAGCTGAGAAGGCGTCTGTCCAAAACTCCGGATTTGAGCTTCAACAGCCTGAAAAAGGCACAGGCAAGTTGGAGGGTTAAGAGGTGCTAATTACAGGCAATAGAACCACAACTGTCACCTGAAAATGTCATTGCGTACTTCTGGCTTGTTTCACGCTGAACGTCAGCCTTGTGCTTGCACAGCGGAGTGCAGCACCTGGCAGGGGCCTGGAGGGTGAGGTCATCCCGCAGTCCCGTGGAAGCTGTTCCTATCAAGCCCTGCAAAACTTTCTCATCTTGCTCAGTGATAGGAAACAGAAACCAGCTATTACAATCAGAAATTGTCCCTTTTGGCTTCATTTCTGTTTTCTTGCATTTTTTCCCTGCTTGCATCATCCCTGATGACTAAAGCTAATCTTTTACAGGTATAGAGAAAACCCATTGTTGCTTTGATTCCAGGCCCCGTTTCATCCGGGGAAGGAGAAAGGCGGAAAAAAGAAACATAGCACCTGTGAGAATGGCTTGATGCTATTACTTTTGCCATAGCACAAGCATTATTGTTGACAGTCTCTTTGAACCTAGGTGGCTAAACAACAAAGTAAAAGCCATATGTTGCATCCAAGCATGAGATGGTTAAACCAGAGACTAACAAAACATCAGAACCATGTGTGTGTGCCCTTTCTGAAAGATGTGTGCCTGCACCCTGGGCAAGGCTCGCCCCTCCCCCGCTCTCCCAGGACACCTCGCACAGATGCTCACTTCCCTAGTAACTCCGCCATCACGGCACACTACTCAACGCCAGATGCTGTCTCTCTCTCTCTAATTATTTTATTTGTTTACTTGTTTCCTTCCACTAAAATACAAGACTCACGATAGCAAGGACCTTATTTCTCTTCTTCACAGTGGGATCCCTAAGCTGGCTGAATGAAGAAAGGCTACACTACTATGAGGGGAGAGAAGGAAGCAAAGGTACACGAAGATGACATCTGTGCCTCCACAATAGTTTATACTCTTCCAGGCTAACCAGATGAAAAAAATGTCTCAAATTCATATGAGAATATAAGTTCATCATGTTATTTAAAAAAATTTTTTTTCATTATTTTAGAGAGAGGGAAAGGGAGGGGGAAGAATGGGAGAGAAACATCAATGTATGATTACCCTTCACCTGCCTTCAGCTGGGGACCTGGCTGGACACCTGGCCTGCAACCTGGGTCTGTACCCTGATTGGGAATCAAACTGTTGACCCTTGAGTTTGCAAGCCAGCCCTCAATCCACTGAGCCACACCAGCCAGGGAATCATTGTTATTTTTTTAACCTCTAAAAAACCGTTCTTCAATTTTTATAGGCTCTGCGGGAGCCTATATGTAATTAATAAATCATAAACAAGAAAATACCATCACTATCCAGTACTAATTTCCTTCTTTTTATGAGAATACCCCTAAGTACTCTTACCTTGTAAGAAATGAGCAGTTCACTCATTTATACCTCCAATGCTCATCAGCTACATACACAGCAGTTAAAGGTTTGGATGCCTGAAGGATGTCTTCATGACATCTGATGCAGTTGGTCCAGTAAGTTCAAGGGACGCCCTATGACCTGCTTGGCAGGAAAGCCTGGGAAAGCTGAGGGGGTGGCAGACGCAGTTTGGGTTTTGATGCCAAAATAATGCACAAAGAATGTAAATATCTTGTCCAGGGTCACACAGTAATAAAATGGCAGGCTGAAAACATGCACCCAAGCCACTCGATCCTACATCTCATACTCTCGACCATTGAGCTATCCTTTCTCCGTATCTGTCAGCCCCTACAAGCACGGCCCAGGCATAAGGCAGAGCACAGAAAAACATGAGCTTACAATCTAACGAATGAATTAATGTGGTACCTCTACCATCACCATCATCATTATCATCACAATGATAAAAGGATGTTCAGATGCCACCAGTAGAGCAGTGTGGCTAGGCAAGGCTTCGTTTGACACAGAGGAAGGAAAGGCTGGCTCTAGACTCCGGAAGCAAGAACAAAGGCCAACCGAAAGTGAAGAACAGGGACTAGGATGGCCCATTTCAGAGCTGCAGCTAAGGTCTTTTTTTGATGGGATAAAATCAATTTATGATCAACATCGAAGTCAGTTTTGAGGCTGAGGAAGAAAATAAATATAAAAAGGGCACCTTGAATCCTAGAAGTCCTCACAAAGAAGAACAGGGGCGTGCTGTTATTTTATGATATATAGGTTTTTGGCTGAGTTTATGAATGTGAACCTTAAGTCTCTTGAAAGAACAGTGAGCAAAGCCAGTGCCCTTTTCCTGGCCCGCAGCACATGTGGTTTCCCCCTAAAAGGAGGGGAGAACAGACAGCTTCCCCGTTTGGCCTATGGAGTCTGGTGGCCCAGAGTTCGAATCCTGACTTTACCACTTACCAGCTGTGTGGCTGTGGATGAGTAGCCTAACCTGTCTCCTCATGTATAAAATAGATAGTAAGAATGCCCAGCTAACAGAATCATTTGGAAAATTAAATAAAATGATGCTTAGCACAGTTCCTAGTGCATAAAAGCAGTAAGTAAAATGCTATATTAGATGGGGGTTCAGTGTGGTCACCATTTATTGCAGCTAAAACAGGGAAGAAGAAGTGCTTCAGGAGTTTGTGCTGGTAATAATGAAGACATCATTTCGGAAAACTAAAATCTAGCTCCAGGTTTCAAATACACTGCAGGGCTACGTGGCCAGAGACAGATTTCTCTGGAGGTCAGAGAGCACCCTAGAACACAAGGAACCATGTCCACCTCGATCCTGGTGGAAGCTGTGGTACCTGGAAGAAAGAGCTGGGCGTGTACGCCATGACTCAAGGGAAAATCAACAGGCCCTAGAGACTGGGACTGGGGGCAATGAAGAAAAGAAAAAGACAAGACTAAGGGCTTCCGTTGGAACTTGCATATTTTAGAGAGTCGCAGAGCAGAGCAATAAATGGAACTGCAGGTTTGTGAGGGAGGAAGTCTGTCAGCCGGATAACAGTAAATTTTATGCCAGGTGCAGAACCTGAAGGGATGGTGGCGGCCGTCTACCCAGGTGGAGGGTCCAACGCACAACAAAAGCCTACAATTGGCTTTTAGATGAAAGGTCACAGGTATTGATCTGGGAATCACTCACGCATGAGAATTTAAGTCAGTGGTGTCTGATCTTTCCCTCTCACTCTGTATATGTAACTTTAAGCAGCAGAAATGACTTCCTTTTTCAAATGAAATCTGACATGGAACTCCAATATATAAAAAACATAGAGATAAGGCTGGTCAACTTAGAAAGTGGGAGAAGCTTTACTACGTTTCCTCAGCAGCTCCTGTGACAATTCTGAGAAATCTGGGAAGCACAGTTTGAAACCCATTGGTTAAACTTCAGGAAGAGAACAGAAGACATACACACGTGCCCGCGCCCGCACACACACACACACACACACACAAGGACCAGAGCTGAATCTGAGGAAACTCAGATTTAGGGTATAATGTGAAGAAGTAATGAAGAAGACTGAGTGGAGGAACTGGGAGTGGAGGGACACAACAGAGTGATATGGAAGCCAACAGCGAGAGTTCCAAAGACAGTGGTCCCTAATGCCAACTACTAAGGAGAAACTAAGAATACAGGCATTACAGCATGTAAATCTCTATTATACATATGAACTTAGTGTAACTGGTCTTAATACATATCTTACTTTGCAATTAATATTGTTTTGAAACAAAAAAAATGAGCAACTTTTCAAAAACACCAATCTCCTCTTTTTTAACCAAAGCACTATTTCTTAAGGGCTAAGTCAGAAATCCTGGGGGAATATGTGTAAAATGAAAAATCCCCTCAAGTAACTATCACTCTCTATGCACCTTTTGCTTTAGCCCTTTGTTCAGAGCAATAGGAAATTTCAAAGGGAGGTCTGAAATCACAGGAAACACACAGATGTAAGGTTTAGGGTGTTGGATTGGTAATCGAGTAACCAAATGAACTCTACCAAATGCCTAAACTGTTTAAACAAACTCTCCTTTGTCCAGAGAGTTTTAGTCCCATGTGCTTTTTTAAATTAACTCTTATTGTTATTCTCTTAGAGTTGTCCCAATTTTTCACCCTTTGCCCTCTTCCACCCATCTTACCCCTTCCTTGCTCCCACAGTCAATTCCCACACTGTTGTCCATGTTTGTGGGTCACTCATACATGCCCCATGTGTTATCTTTTGAAAGTTTGTTTAAGTGAGCCAGGGTCAGGTAAGCTCAGTTGGTCAACCTTGTAGATTCAATACCTGGTCAGGAGACATACAAGAAGCCACAAATGAATGTATAAACAAGTGGGGCAAGAAATTAATGTTTCTTCTCTCTCTCTCTCTCTCTAAAATCAATAAAAAATTTTCTTTAAGTTAAAATTTTATTATAGAATAATGAATCCTTATGCACCCATTAGTTAACTTCGATAATTATGAACACACTTGGCCTTTGGGTATCTTAATGGAACTCAGTCTATGCCATATAAAAAGTAAGAGTGTTCCTGCCTTTGAGCAGTTTTTTTTTTTTTTTTTTTTAACCTCTACTGAGAAACTACACTGAGAACAAAATATCCTGTAATAACCAAAAATTAAAAAACACTGAAAATGATAAACATTAGGCAGTAGCCCTCATCTTTCTTTAGAGAGAGTTAAACACAACTGGACTTGCAATCCTAAAGTTGCAAGTTGGCTTGTGTGACCTCTCCAGCAGAAATCCTTCCGTCAAGAGTCCTTTCCATGGCTAGCGCCACAGCACGGGGTTAAGTATGCAGGCAGGAATCAGGCTGCCTCCGATCAAATCCTGGCTCTGGCACCTATTAGATGAGCGACATTGGGCAAGTAACTCAACCTCCTATGCCTTCGCTTTCTCATCTAAAAATAGTGATAATTACAGTGTGAGCTTTATTTGGTGGTTGTGAACGTTCCCCAAGATAATATAAAACAGAGCTGTTCTTGACACTCCGTAAGCCATCAGTAAGTGTCTCCTGTTGTTATTGTAGCATACACATAAAAGACTTACCCACAGTGCCTGGCTGGGATTAAGCAGGCATTTAACTAACGTTATCAACTACTCAATTAAGATTAACTATAACAGTAACCTAGCTCCTGCCTAGGTTTCCAATCACATCCCCAGCCACTGTTCCCGCATCCTCTATAATCTAAGATGTAACATGTCATACTGCATTTGCATATATTGTTTCCTTTTCCTGTCCCCCTTCCCCTTCTCAGTGCGGTCACCTCCAGCCCATTCTTGAGAGTGAGCTCAGGCCCTCTGCCCTGTGGGAAACCCCTTCCTGTCCCCTCCAGACTGCTCCCGGCCCTCCCTGCAACGCTTGGAGTGACGCATACGGGCTCATGCTACCTACTCACCTAATAAAACGCTGGTTTAATTCCTGGCTTCCCAGTCACACTGAAAGTCTCCTAGAGACCAGAGACTGACTAGTATTTCTGTGCTTTGAGGGGGGTTGACACATAGTAGGTGCTCAGTTTGGTTCCTGAATGAATGGCCACCCAGGCCAGCATAAGTCTGCAGGATGCAACTACACTTCCACCACTGTTACAGATCAGTCAGCATTGAATAAAATGTTCTATTAAACATATCTACTGAAAAGCTTACTTTATTATGTAACATTCTTGCTCATCAATTCCCAATTATTCTGTAAATAACCTATTACTACTTTCTATAATAAAACCTGAATTCAGCAGGCAGCATTCCAGATGTTGAAATACATAGTAATAAAGGAGACTATGCAAATACCTAGAGACATTCCAGTAAAACCACATTATTTATATTTTATAAACAGCATCTCAACTATTACCTAGAGAATTTATTAATGGATTTCCAAATGGAAATATTATGAAAAGATTTTCAACAAGCTGTGTATTCTATAGTTTTCTGTGCCAACTATTGCATGCTTGCATGGTTTTATGGCTATATGTATAGAGAAAGAGATAGTATATAGAGATTATAGATACACAAACTAGATACAGTGAAAGGAAGGAAGAAATAAAAGTCAAGGAAAGCAGACTTGGCTTAGTGACAATGTAGTGTTTGGCTTCAATTTAATAATGACTTTTTTAGTCTCTCTGAACTAGTCTTTTTAATCTAAAAGAGGAAACAAGTTAACTCAATACAACACTTAGCAACCAACAATAAAGTTGTAAAATTTTATTTTAAGATGGGCTTGGGGGAGGCATAACTTAAACATATGGATGCAATTAAAATAAACACATACATACACTGCTTTTTTTAAGCACACAAGTCTGAAATTGCATTTTATTCTCTATACATTTACCTCTAAAAGCACTATAAAATTGGGATAGGGAAACTAGAAATAATTTATTAAGAAAAACCATACCATTTATTAACATATTAAAATTTTCTGATATTGCCGAAATTAAGCTCTAGAAAGCTATCTTAAGATTCTAGAGAAATTCTTTACCAAGAAATGTTTAACATTCAAAAAAGACTTCATATTTTGAATTTCTACATCAATTCATATTTCAATATTTCAAAAGCCACATTAAGATCATCCAGTTAGTCCATGCTGTTACATGTCAATCACCACCTATGCCGCTGTTCCTGTCCCTCACAAATTTGAACTTGAGTTGGAGAACAATTTGCTGGGTATTTGACAGGTTTCCACCCCAAGTTGGCAGATCAACAATCTAGGGGTCCAGCCTCAGTGCTCTGTGGGGCCACTGTGAACTCTAGCTTTGGCATCAGCAGCAAATTTTAAAAGTACACTGCTCAAATGACTGCTTAATCATTATGTTAGAGTTTACACCAAAATCCATCTTAACCTACAAAATAAGTTACTTTCTAGTAGTCAGAGCAATAAATGCACAAAGGTTTTTAAAAATAGCATAAAACCTAACTTAAATTATTTAAAAGGAATCATTTAAGGTGGAAATGCAAATGTTCAATGCGTCCTAGAAATAAAAAATATACATAGAATTCAAACTTTAAAGTATAAACGTAAATGATAAATTGCCTATCAGAAAAAAACACCCCCATGGATATAGTAGCATATGGAATATTTAAAACTCAATCAGATAAATGTTCAAAATATAGACCAGATGGTATTTGAGCAGCAAAATACACAAAATAATTCATATAGAAGGCAGCTATAGTAAAGAAATATTAAACTGAAGAGAAACCAATGTAAATTTGGGCTTGAAAGACAAGTGTGTTTATTTATTTTTTTTTAATTTTGAGAAATCCAACATAGAGAAAAACAAGAAGCTAGTGGCCATTTTTTTTTATGTTTTCAAGTAAAGATTTAGCTTTTGATGCCAATTTTACAACTTCTTATAAGGGAAGAATAACATAAATGCAAAAGACTTACATACAAGGATCATTACTATACCATCCTATAACAGTAAAAATTAGAAGAAAACTACTTAACCTATAGTAATGGAAGCCTATATAGCCACTAAAATGAGTGAGTTGAGCTGACTATATCTGAGATGGAAACTAGTCTGTAATATATGGATAAAAGAAAAATACCTAATTATGGAAGAATATAGTATGGGATCTCATTTAAGAAAAAAAATGTAAATATGTAAGCATGCATATTTACATGTGTTATTATATCAGTGCACATAAAGTTAAAAAAATTTAAAAAGAGAAACCAGAGATACTCTTTACCAAGAAATATTTACACATGCATGGATATATGTGTGTAAAGTAAGAGAACTGTTGATACCAAACTGTTACCAACCGTTATTTCCGGTGAGGGATAGGTAAGATTGGCAGAATAAAAAAGTAATACTTGCTTCATGTTTATACTTCCTTTCTTTTTGCCATCTTACACAAAGCATGTATTTAAAATAACAAAAGTTTTTTTGAAAACATTCTAAACCAAAAATCTATAAATATCTTTTTAAAATCCATCAAAATGTGATACAATGTTATCAAGTTTAATTTTTTCTTTCATAGTGTAGGCCAGAACTACTTTTTATTTATTTATTTATTGGAGAGAGAGAAAAATGTTGTTGTTTCACTTATTTATGCATCCATTGGTTGTTTCTTGTATATGCCGTGACTGGGGATCAAACCTGCAACCCTGGCATGCTGGGATGACACTAACCATCTGAGCTACTGGGCAGGGCCAGAAGAACCTTTTATGCATCTAGGGCAACTCTAGTTGACAAATTGGTCAATAACTGTGAAATCAGTAGGCCTTGCCATACAGTTATTTCATTTTGAACTTGTTCTTAATTTGTTTCTATCAGATTTCAAGGAGGTATTATTAGTTGTGGCAATATTTTACCTTTAGTATAAAAGTAAAGTATAAGTAATTAAAAATATATATAAATTTTATAAGTATGTTTTTTCATAATGCATTAAGTGTCTGAAAGTATAAAAATGTTACAATGGTATGCAGTAAGGAACAAAGAAAGAGCAGCTTGACAAAGTGAAACATTAAAAAATAACAATGTAGTGACAAGAATTCAGGAGAGAGAGAAAATTAGGGAGGGAAAGAAGTATTTTTACTTACACATCTACTCAATAATATTATGGAAATTACTAAGGTAAAACAAACCAATTGTAAATTTTGAAAATATGCACAGATTTTCCATTAGTGCCATTAACTGAGCCTATACATTCCAGGCACATTAAACTGAAGCCCAGCCCAACCTCCCTGCAATCCCCACTTCTTGTAGCTGTCCATCCACTGCAGCATAATCCCAGCTGCCAATCTGAGAGAAACCAGTTAGTCAGAACAGACATAACCAACAGAAACAAATGTCACTCAATAATGCTCAGCGGCACTGTGCTCATGGATAATTTCAAACAGTATCTCTGTCTAGAACATTGATGTGCTCATTCAAAACACCTCCAGCTCTAGCTACTGGAAATGAGTAGATAAAGCAGCCTGCCTAGAAAAATAAGTGGAATGTTGTTTCAAAGAACTTTCTAATGCTAAGAGGCAAACATGCTGAAATGTAGTGGAAAGTTCTTGGAAAAGAAAATAACCAGGGGAGTTATTTAGTAGTTTAAATTAGTTCTTAAAACCAGACAAACATGTTTCAACTGTTATGGAAAGAAGCAGTCATTTGGTCATTCCGTAAGAATCATTCAGTCATGTAATACAACAACAATACAATTAAATTTAAAAAATAATTTAGTCTATTTTCTCAATAGTATTTGTAAGCATCCAATGTATGACAACACCGAAATGAGCTCCATACAGAGAGAAATCAGATGGCATGATCCTTGGCCTCGGGTAACTTAAAGCATGAAGTGCAACACACACATACATGCAAACACACACTCCAGTTACATGGTACTTGTAGGGGTACAAAGATGTAAGACAACACATTTACTATGATTACATAGTTTAACAATGCTTAACATTTAAAAAATTTGCACTTGACTCAGTGTGTCCTAAATACTAATAGATTGTTAGTTGCTTCTTTGCACCGATAATGAAAAGTAAAAGCAGTGATGGTATTCTAAGTAAACTTCCTCACCTTTGTTAGAAATAAAGTTGTTGTTCTGACCTTTAGAAAACTGTCATGCTTGCAAATAATCTTATATAGATTTTTCAAGTCCATGCAATTTTTTCTTCACCTTAAGTCTCTCTAAAAGCTTGTATTTAGTTTAAAATTTAGAGAACAAAATTTAGTCACTTGACTTGAAACTACTTTCACACATTTGATTTAAAATGATTAGAAAATTACACACTTGAATTTTATATAATTTTAATAACCAATGTCACCCCAATTTTAAAGTAAAATTAATCAGCACTTTAACCATTATAAATGTAATATAATCTCCTCCCAAAATAAAATAAAATAAAATAAAAAATAAAATAAAGATGGTTCCCAAAGGAAGCAGGGGTTCATGACAGACACAATCAGCATAAAAGAATGGCTCAGTCAATTCCCAGCCAGGGCACAAAGCCAGGTTGCAAGCCAGGTCTCCAGCCAGGTCCGTAGCTGGAGGCAGGTGAAAGGCAACCATACATTGAGGTTTCTCTCCCTCTCTGCCTCTGTCCCTTCCCCCTCTCTCTAAAAATAATAAATAAAATCTTTAAAAAAGAGAATGGCTCAGGATTCCTTGGGTAGTTGATAGTAAATTGAAATTATAAAAATATTACTACTTTGTTTTATGTCCTTTGGATGTATAGTTTGGCTACAACTATTTAACAAAGAAGTCTTCAATAGATATAATAACTAGAAAAAAACAAAGATTAACTTCAGTGACAAATTTGTTGTTCATTTAGTTGACTAAAGGAAACTTTGATTATTGTGGTTTTGATATACAACAACGTCTGGCATAATTTCAAGGTATTTTTTATGCAGGTTTTCAATTAAAACTTGACTAATCCTTACGGTTTATTTGGCTTTTCACTGTACAGTTCCTGCCCTGCACTGTGTCAAACATGCCATCTGGGCAACACACTGCTGGCCAGAGATGCGTCAACATTACTTCTGTGACACTTCGAATGGTGGCTGCATGAAACATTAACTTACTGCATCAAGTACTTCTAGTTTACTCTCTTGCTACAACCATCATAATCGGGTTGTCCCACTGTCCACAGCAAAGACTCCCGGCCCACCTGCTTAAAACAGCCATGCAGGCTACTCCCCAACTATTTAACAAATGTTAACAATGCTATAAATACCAATGGTGTTTATGCTTTCTGAAAGATTCACTGCCGCCAGTGCTCTGCCATAGCGTTAGAGCTGAAATAAGCTGTTGACTCCCACCATGAGAGTGATTGAATTCTAAGCCAAAAATGCTTTTCCTTGGATAAGATATCTGATTTGCTACTGCTGTCATGAAACTGAGGTCATGTAAACTTAAACACTGCGGCTGCTTCTTTTGCAAAACAGACCTTCTCAGAGTGATTATGTGTTGCTAAAACGGCATTTGGAAGGATAAATTTAGAAGAGGGAAAACCAGCCACTGACACTAAGCATAACTTAGGGAACAATTTCAGGATTTACTTTCATGTTGAGACCCATTGCGTGTAATCCTTTAAAGGCAGCAACACCAGGGCTCTCCTTCCCCTTTCCTCCCCATCGATACCAGCAGAACCAAGTTCCATTGTTAAAAGGAAATAATTCATGTCCTTAATTTCTGAATGCACGTAAACCCTGTATTTGCTTGAAAAGTAAAGGAGAAATGGATGCTTCCAGAGGAAACTGTTGGGAAGGCCGTAGGGCAAGGTACGAGATGAAAGAACATAAACAACACTGTTCGCATCATGTCCTTCCGGAGCAACAACCACCTTCAGCAGACCCTGAGCTGTGAACGGCCACCCCCTCTCCCCACCTGGTCTCATGTCAGGATCTGCTCCTGTTCCCCATGCCCCATGGCTGCTCAGACCCTGGGCTGGGTCTGCATGGTCCCTTTGGTCAAAACCTATTCCCAAATCCTCAGCACAGACAGCTCAATGACTGGAAAGGATTGTTTAAACACACATACATGCAAGGTGTGTAACCAAATAAATGATCTCTGATGGTGGGATTATAGCAGCAGCAAAAGACTGGGAATTCTGCAGCAGACGTTGGAACGTCATAGCTGACTTAAGCATGTGACTCTGACATTATTACTTTCACACTGTTTGAATTTTTAGTTAGCATGTATTACCTCGCTAATTCTTAAAGCCATTCATGTAACAATTTAATTATACACACATGCATGCCCCCCACCAAGCAATGAACCCAAAGATGGAGAATTCACAAATATTAGGCCAAAAGCCTCTTGCTTTTAGGAAAAAAAAAAAAAAAAAATGAGAAGAACTATAAGTAACAGTGATATATCAAAGATAGTTTCCCTAACTGTAGAAGTGATCTTTTTGGTATTCAAATATGATGGGAAAAAATGAAGAAATAAACAAACTCAAATAGTTAAAAAAGTATTAAAAAGGCATAGCTCAGTGACTTAAATAGGAAAGTAAAAGATTGGGGTCACTTTGGTTTCTGAGGTAAAAGAATTTATAAATTCCTTCATCTTTATCAAAGTTACATGAAGGTCATCATACAAAGTCAGTATCCTGGAAATACTGAACATGGCCAAAAAACAGAAAATAATCACAGAAGACCTCCAAAAAGCCAAAAACAAAGATAATGTCCTTACCTTTATGTTAATGTTCAGGTTTTCAAGAGAGACTATTCCCCCTTTGATTTTGAAGTCAAACAGAAAGTAGCAAATGAAAGAACTCCATGATCTCACTAACCAAAGATAAGGACCATCTTTGGCTACATTGAGCATATACACATATATACACATACAAAATCTGTATTTTATGTTTCACAATATAATCTGTTCTTCACTCTAATATGGCAAAATATCATTCCCAAGGCAAAACATATAAACTTCTATTAGCAATATTTCTGGTATTACATAACATTTCACTGTATGGACTTATCAGTGTTTACTAAACCAGTTCTTTATTGTTAGACTTTTTTTTAACTATACAATTGAACTTGTTTTGCATATTTGCTTAGTTAGTCCTTTCTAACTAAACAAGTTAGTTCTTTCTAACTAAGTGCTCAGTAAATAAATGTACGTGCATTTAAAAAGCTGATACAGAGTACATAAAGAATCAACCTATTTTGACCCTCACTAAATATATAACAATGTCTGTTTTCTAACCAACATTAGCAATTTTCATTTTTTAATCTTAGGTAATTCCATAGGCAAAAATTCTGCTGAATTTTAAACTGAATTTAATTTATTACTAGTGAGAATAATGAACCATTTTCCATTTGTGATTTATTTAATCTTTTGTGGATTATCTATTCCTGAACTTTGTTATTTGTTGTTTTTTTTGGATGTACAATAACTTTAGTCTTTATGTAGCCAAATATATCAATCTTCTTTTTGACTTACAAAAATGAACTGTCTCCATTTCAAAATTATAAAACTACTCAGATATATTATCTTCTGTTATGTAGTTTCACTTTTTATAACATATTTTTTATTTCAGTAAGTACATGTAATTTAGTTCTCATTTCTTTCACTTTAAGATGTGAAATAGAGATCCGAATTAATTTATATGCTAAATAGTTATTAGCTATCCGTGTTATATCACACACTGAATAAGAATAAGATGATTTAAACACCACCTTTATCATACTCTCCTATGTATTGTGTCTGTTCCTGGAAGCTCTATTCTGCTCAACTGAACCTCTCAGTTCCTTCACTGGAACACATCTTGATTACTATTGCTTATGTTTTTGTGTCTGGAAATCAAAACCTATTTATTTTACCTTTAATTTAGTTCTACCAGATCTGGTTGTTTGGCTTCTCAGACTATCACATCTAAGAGGTAATAAATTATAGAGAAGAAGGGCTGGTGCCCAAAAGGTAGACAGACAGGCATGACACAGGAACAAGAAGTGAGAACTAAAAGCTTGAGGACGGAAATAGGAGAAAGATTAAAAAAGCATTAAGAAGTAAAAAAGAGCAGTATGGAATTCTGTAAGGTCAAACATAGCACAGAACAATGATTAATATATTTTTAAAGATTTTATTTATTATTTTTAGAGAGAGGGGAAGGGAGGGAGGAAGAAAGGATAAACAGCATCAATGTATGGTTGCCTTTCACCTGCCTCCAGCTATGGACCTGGCTGGAAACCTGGCTTGCAACCTGGGTATGTGTCCTGGCTGGGGATTAAACCAGCAACCCTTGGGTTCGCAGGCTGGTGCCAATCCACTGAGCAATACCAGCCAGGTCTGATTAATATTAATAATAAAAATCAGGGTCTCTAAGTATACCCCTCACTTCTAGTTATTCACTACCTTACTGCAAAATGGCCTCTACTAAAAAATGGCAGACCCATAATTGCTTTCCAAATACACAAAGCAACATTTTAAAAACTATGCCCAAGGTGAGTCAAGTCTCAACAGATTTTAGAGAACCCATTATCATTTATACCCGGTGCTTTAGTGCTACATTAAGTGAACGCTAGTAACAAAAAGATAACTAGACTGGATGTATGAAGGCAAGTCCTCACTGTAGAAATGGCCATTAAGCTACGGCACGCGTGTCAAGGAGCCAGCGTGTGGAAATCTGGCCCAGTCAGAGAACAGCTATCCTAAGAAGGGGCTAAGTCAGTGACAACTTTCAGATGAGCAGGGACAGAAAGAAGGTCAGCGGGACAGGGCACACGAATCAAGAAGAGAATGACATGGCACGAGATCAGAGATGTTGGCAGGGGCCAAATCATATGGATCAAGTAGGATTTTATCTATGTTTAATGTGAAATAGGAAGGTTTAAGTAGAGAAAGGAGACGATAAGATTTATACCTTAAAATATTACCTTGACAGTCTTTGGAAAATGGATTGTGGGTAGGTAAGGTTAGAAAAAAGTGACCAAATACATAAATATTAGCCTAGAGTAGAGATGATGATGTTGGTTTAGAGTAATGACAGACATAAATGCTACCATCAGCCTAGCTGTTCTTTATTACCAACTTCTATGCCTTCTCCACCCACCACATGGTTTTTTTCCAGTCATAGAGTCTTAACTGCTCTCCTTCACATATGTATACTCTCTGCCTTTTATCCCCTATACTTCCTATTGCTTCACTCACTTAACTCCTCATTTCTTAAGAATTATGTTCAGATAGTCAGTACTTCCTTTATCTTGGTAGGATGCTCTTCCTTTGTGCTTCAATACATAGCAGCAGTGTACATACAATTTTAAACAACATATCACTAAGAGCTCATCACTACATACATTATTTATTATATTCGGAGAGAGGGGAAGGGAGAGAGGCAGAGAGGGAGAGCAACATCAATGTGGTTGCCTTTCACCTGCCTCCAGCTACAGACCTGGCTAGAGACCTGGCTTGCAGCCTGGTTATATGCCCTGGCTGGGAGTTGAACCAGCTACTTTTGGGTTTGTAGGCAGGCACCTTATCCATTGTGCCACCAGCCAGGGCAAATTTTTTTAACTTATAACTTACCTACTAAAACTCCATCAATGAACTGTTTCATGCTAAGGGTTAGATAACTGAGCACTCAACTTTTGGATGTAGCAAATATTATTTATATGAGATCTGACAAGATAAATTCATTCTAGATAAGAATATAGAATTATTCAAGAAACCATACCTGCAATACAATTATATTCAAACATAATAAGCAAATTATTTAAGGAAAGCATGTAGGTTAAATTATAAAGATTAATATTCAAGTCATCATGCATTTATTTGGTGAGTTTGGATTTTTAAGGTTTTTTTCTCTTTAATAAAAATATTTATTCTTACTAATACCTAATTACTCTGTTTTTCTCTCTTTTTAGAATTTCTTCTTTCCTTGGGTTTTAGTTTTTTTGATGTGGTGTTAGAAAATGTTGATAAGATCTTCATACATGTGATAAGTATGAAGAGATAAGTCAATGACTTAAACCAAATTCAGTGAGATTAATACTCAGAAAATAATCAGCTTTTATTATTTTTGTTTCCTGACTATAAAAGGATATATATACTTATCATGAGAAAAAAATTTGTAACTATGCATGATGATAGATGTTAGCTAGACTTATTATGGTGATCATTTTGCAATATATACAAATATTAAATCCTTATGTTGTACATCTGAAATTAATATAATTTATGTCAATTATACCTCAATTTTTTTGAAAGGGAGTGGAGGGAGAAAGAAGAGAGGAAGAGAGGGAGAGGGAGGGACGGGGGAAGAGAGAATTTGTTGTTTCACTGATTTATGTTCTCATTGATTGATTCTTCGTCTGAGATGACCAGGGGTTGAACACGCAACCTTGGTGTATTGAGACGGTGCTCTAACCAGCTGAGCTAGCTGACCAGAGCAATTATACCTCAATTCTTTTTAAAGGAAAAAATAAAATAAAATGCTGGGAAAACAACAGATTTTTTGAAATGGTAAATGTGTAGAAAAAGGAAAAATAATACCAAAGATACAGAAATAAAGGAGAGTTAAGAGTTCTGTTAAACAACTAAAGAGAAGAATATATCCTTTAGTTGGAAAAAATTAGCCTATTTGCCTGAAAAATAATTTTTTCTGCTGTGATAGATGCAAATGCAGACACTGCTCTATATTGATAATCCAGCTGTTTTCTAAAAATTAAAAACAACATAAAAGTTTAATGTGCTGCAGGCTGTTTCTCTGATTACTCTTTGTCCTCTTATGGTTATTATTTCTTTCCTTGAGTGTTTTTTTTTATAGAGAGATTATTTTTATAATCACTTATTATGCCACATGTATTAACCATTTGCTCTGGAATAAAAGGTTCTCAAGAGGAATAGAGCTTTCCACAAGTAGAAGGTGAGAGCACGATGTGTGCGTAGATAACTCGCCTCTAGGTCTGACTGTGTGAACACATAATCTGGTAACATGTCCCCAATTAAATTACAAATATAGTAGTGAACAGAAATACGTAATGTATAACTACTGATTAGAAGTCAGTCCAGTCTGCTTTTCTTACTAGAAAGAAACAGATCCATGCTGGTACTGCTGCTGTGATTTTGCAGAAATCATGTTTTAACTTAAGTCGAGTATATGCGCAAATTACTAACGTTGGAGATGTTAAGGCATTTTAGAGGAACAAGATTCTGAAGAAAAGGGGGACACAGGCGTGGGGCCGGCCAAGACTAGAGCAGTGGGATCTGCCCCCTGGTCTCCTTGTACAGCTGTACTCGGCAGTTGAGCGGGAAACTGAGTGTGAAGGAAGGAGCTGGCAGCCTGGAATAGTCCCCTCGCCCAGCCTTATTTTCTTCATTTCACTCATAACTAAATAAAATCAGTCTTTTCAGTTGATTTTCTCTGCACCCCTTCAGCAAGGGAGCTCCCTCAGAGGAAGACTTTGATTGTCTTGTTAATCTCTGTAATTTTATCACCTTGAACATAACGAGTATGTGTTGAAAAAAAATGAAAGAATAACGAACACAAGAATAAGCTGTCCTGATTCTTAACTCTTTCCTTATCTGTCCGCACTAGCCGCGACCCGCCATTTCAGCTGCAGCCCTTTAACAATTTCACCGATCACCCTTCCACTTGCAATCCTGTTTCACACATTCCACCCTGCTTTCCCAGCAAGATCCTCACGCTCTCTTTCTGCCCACACTTCGCTCCTGCGCTCACACACATACTCCTCTTCTCTCAAGCTTTTTCCTGCACCCACTCTCCTGCTGTCGAAAACACTGAAACAACACGTGGAAAGGAAATATTTCTTGGTTATTGGGACTCGAAGAAAACCCATCACCATGTTAGGACATGTCCGTGGGCATTATCTCACCCTTGGTCCAGACCCGCACAGTCCGGCTGCCTTTCCCCCTCGCCCCCTCCCCATTTGAAAGGAAAGGACAGAACTCTTCCTCAATATCCAGAAGGTGGGTGGGGGTAGGAAGCTTTTGGTATAATAAATAAATGCAAACCTGTATTCTCAAAAAAAAAAAAACCGGCTCCTAATGGGTATGAGGTCTCTTATTGTGGTAATGAAAATGTTTTAAAATTACTTTGTGGTGATGCTTGTAAAACGGTAAATATACTAAAAACTATTGTATTAGACATTTTAAATGGGTGAATTTATCATGTGAGCAAATCTCAATAAAGCTGTTAAAAAGTCTCCCTTCAATTATTTTCTTTCTCACTGTGTTTGTTTACTTGTTCACCAACCATTCACAACACCATCCTCTACATTCTAGGCTACTTTCTTTCAGATCACTAAGGACTCTGAGAATAAATAATCCATTGGGTTCTTTTTTAAAATTTTTATGTATTGATTTTAGAGAGCATAAAAGAAGAGAGAAAGAGAGAGAGAAGAGAAGAGAGACTGACTGATTGTTTTGCTGTTCTGCTTATTTATGTACTCACTGGGTGATTGTTGCTCAGTCCCGAACAGGGATCAAACGCACAACCTTGGCATTGCAAGGATGCTCTAACCAGCTGAGCTATCGGCTTGCAAGGGTGGTACTTTCAGTCTTTATCTGTTCAATTTTCTCCTAGGCTTGTCCTAAAATGTACACTTGGTTTTCCAACCAACCTTTGACCTTTAATCTGCTGCCTTTTTATGGCACTGAAGGCCATAAAATGAAAAATGTTGAAAATTGCTGATATAAGGAAACATGAAAAATAAAAATGTGGTATATTTGGTAAAGAATTATGGACTTTTATAGAATAAAGCATTATTCAAATATTGCTAAAACAATACAATGGAAGTAAATGGGCCTATGCTATTCTACTCTAAAAATAAAATTAGGTACACCTATACAGTTTATGACACATGTACATGTAGTAAGTACATGGTGCTTACTAACCTTTATCTGGCAGATAAACTCGGTGATGATGCATATTGGCAAATATAGTTAAATATGTATTATATACATATTATATACTGATCACATACTGTCAACCTGACCTGATCATATGAAGAATTATAAAAAAATGCATCAAGTACTGGTGGAAAATGACAAGCCTTACTTACTACAAATAATGTACCCTTTCAAGTGATATGCAGTGCTCGCTTTAGCAGTACATACACTAAAATTGGAACAACACAGAAATGATTAGCAAAATAAATACAGTGATACCCAAATTTCCCCATAAATCGAAGTCCTGGTTTCTTAAACACAGTCCTGTTCTAAAACTGTATAGGTATTTAAAGTAATATCCATTCACTTGTGAAGCCTTTTCACATGATGTATGTTAGAATCAGGAAGATGTATAATTAACTTAAAACACTTAAAAAAATAAAGCAAGACTATATTGTATAGACTTCTTTGGTGAACCCTGTATTTGTCAAAAACGTTTTTTAGTGTCTTATCTAAGAAAATAAACAACAAAGATAAAACAACCACATCTAATACCAAATATGATAATGTATGAAAATTTTAGATTTATTCCTACTGTTAATGTCTATAATTACACACACACCTTTAAATATTATATGAGATTTATAAATGTTATCACATTGAAATACTTAATGCTTACAATGTTATTTAATAAATTATTTTCCTAATATTAAATTAGCAAGTAGCCTTCAAAGCTGTAAAAATTACGATTATTTATCCTATAACAGGTTCAAACTGGAAGAGATTAACCAAAGAAGAACATGTATGCTTCTATGCATGGCCCATGGACAACAATGTGGTCTAGGCTGGGGGTGGGGAGCAGGGGCTTATGGGAAAGAGGGGAGAATATCCATAATAGTATCAACAACAACAAAAATAAAGTGACTGGAAGACAAAAGAGAAAAAAGCTCTCATTTCATACTGAGTCAAACATTTTGTTGGAGAAAAGTCCTGGGTTCAGGTCCTAATTAAGTTGCTAACTGAAAAGTTATTCTGCTTAAGTCAATACAGCCCCCTGGTTTCAGTTTCATCAGTAGTAAAATCAAAGGATGAGGAAGGTGATATCTAGTACCTCCCAGTCCATAGCTACCTGTTAGACCCATCAGAAAGTTTACCTCTCTCAATACAGGATCCGTTATTGAACTCAGGTTGACAGCTCCTTCATAGGTCAGGTAGTAGAACACATTGAGGGAGCGAACAGCTTCTGGTCCTTGCTGCTTATAGCCAAAAATAAGGTCGATCCACTGGTGGAGCTGGCAGGAAACAAACTCACTCTCCAGGGCCTGAAAAGGGGGCACAGAACATAGCATTACACGGAATTCTATTTTTCAAATATGTAGAGAAATTTAGAACAAGCTGTAAAGTTTAATACTAAATTTACTGTGAACAGACTTATTCTGATGTATCTTCCTGCAGAATCTGTTCTCTTTTTATAACTAGACTCTTTCTGGTACTATCACGCTGAATTGTAATAGAGTGTTACAGTTAACTTTTCAGTGAATTCTGCCATCTACAAGCAAGCACAGTGAGGGCAGGGCTGGTTCTGTCTTGGTCACACTGGTAACTCAGGCTTGACAAGCATGCAATGTATGCTTCAAAGAACAGGTATACAATGTGAAGGCTACTTTGGAACAGCAGATGTGTAAACATTGCATATTTACTATCCACTTAAAATATTTATAATATTTCTAAATGTAAATACTCTGCTGTTCATTGCAAAAACTGTAACTTAATAATCTATTATTTCAACTGAGTTTTTATGCTAACAAATTAGATCTTGAGAGGGATACTTATAAATACAGAATTATTATTCTAGGTACTAATATTAAATGATTCCAAATTATCTGATGCTATTAACATAACAGTGTCCAATAAATAATGAATGAACATAATCAAGTATTCAGTAGAAATGCTGGACACGAGATCTACTTCCAATTAATTTATCACTCCATTCCCAGCACTGTACCTGAAACACAATAGGTACCAATGTTTGCAGAATTTTAATAAAGTTAGAAATATTTAAGTTTAAAAAAACCTAGAAACTCATTTTCAGATAAGTACTCATATTTATATTATTTATTATTGTTCAAAATTATTCCGACATGAAAGTTTACTATTATGGACTACATTATCTATGATTCAAATCAGAGCTCTCTCAAACCCAAACTCTGAAGATTAATTTGAAGTATACCAGGTTGTATCAGGTAATGCATCTCACTGAAATTCTTCATTTTAGATTAATAGTGTACAGCTGTGATGAACTTTTGGTGTGATATGCTATGTTATTAATAATATAAAAAGAAATCTGTTCGTTTTAAAAACTGACTAACTTCTATAGCAAGCAACCAATAAGACATAAACCATCTCATGATAAAAGAAGTTCCTGTAGTTCACAGGGATACATTTGTGTAAATATATGCTTTATTAAAATAAGTGCCTATGAATAAGAAAGATGCTATGGCTGAATTAAAATATATTTCCTTTAACTAATAATGTTTAACATGGCTTCACAATATATATTTTAAAATAAAAAAATTCTGTAAATAAAAATCTAGACAATTCTCATATTCCAAAGTATACCAAAATGAAATAACTGAAAAATACTTAGTTTCAATTGTGAAAGTTACTATTTTAGATCTCTTATAAAACTCATATTTATAAATTTAGTAAACAGCTAAGAGCACAAACCTGCTTCATATTTTATTTGAATAAGAAGAAAATGGCATGTAATAAATAACTTTAAATAAATCCCTGTTTTAAGTACATGGATTTAAGAATCAGTCCAAAAATCCAGGAACTACTGATGCAAGCTGCACCCCAAAATGATATGTCTGTTTTATGAGCTTGGGCCTTGGGTAGAAATGGGGGGTTTGTTTAAAGTGACACATAAAAACAGCAATTGTCTTAATTTGTGTGCAGTGCACTCCACACAAAAGCCCTAAATATGTTCAAATTAGAGCAAGCTGCTTGATTGTCACTGCAGTCTCATGTCACATTAATGCATGACAAACATTAAACCATACACTTAAATGGCAATTTATATCATTTAAATGTTTACTGCCAGACTAGCTCATCACTCATTTAAATGTGACTTTCTGACAGCTAATTTCAGTTAATTTTCTCCAATTCACTTAATTAGAACTTTCAATCAGGGAAGAACCTATACATATCTTCAAGCTTACATCCTTTTTAGCTGTTCAAAATCTGAGTCAATACACTGCAGAGAAGCTCTACCTACCCGAGTCTACAAAAATGTGCGACCATCTGAAGCAAGCTCACAGTATGGCCTCCCAGGAAGAGCCTTCATTTATTTATGTAAATAATACTCTCGCCAGTATTTTAAATAAAAAATGTTTAGTTCATATACACATACTATTGAAACTATAAAATCCCTGCATCCAAGCTAATTAAAAATTAATGATTTCAAAATTGTTTAATAAGATAAAACAGCCAGGAGTCTCCTGAGTGCCCGTGGTGTTGTGATTTGAGACTATAAAATTCTAGAAGGCTCAGCAAATGACAAAGTACAGATGAATTTTCTCAATATTAAAGCCTTAAAAAACTAGGGCGATTTCATTTTATGTGGCATCAAAAAAAAAGAACTGTGAGTTTTACAAAATAATGTTGATTACTTCTTTATGCATGTTCAGAATGTTGCGGTGGTTAAATTTAGATGCTGCTTAAACCTTTGCATCTTGATGCATCATAATGTTAAGCAGAAATGCTGAGTTTAAAGATACTATGCTCACATCACGCTACAAACACACATGCAAAGATGACCACAGTGTCATGGTGTAGCCCTCCCCTCACACTGTCAGACTGGTCAGTCCATAAGAGGTTGATAGCATCATGGGATTATTGACAATATCTTTTCCAGAGGTTGATGGAAACATTACTTTCATGAACAAATTTTAAATAAAAAATTTAAAACAATACTGCAAATATCGTTGGTCTTCAAGCATTTCTTGCAACATACCAAGGGTTTAAAAAGAACAACTGCTATGGATATGAGAGATTCCAAAAAGTTTTAATGCATTTCAGTACAGTCAGTTGAGGATTTTCACATTCTTTTGATATCAGCTAATGACAACTGCCTTACCAAATATTTTTAATAATAAATTGACAGTAGAGGTAAAAACAAGGAGGAGAAAATTTTTGAGGAAAAAACCCAAGTAATTCAAAATAGAATACCCTGGGATTATATTTTATGACTTCTGTTTTTGAGATTCAAAAAATACAATATAAATCATAAAACGAAGTTCTTTAAATTCATTTTTATGTTAAGATTTAAAAAAAAAAACTTTTTATGGAAAATACTTTTTTATGGCTACATTTTCAGTCACAGATAAATACATGCCGGTGTCATGCGAAGCACTGGAGAGGTCTGCAGAGCCTGTGCACCAGCCAGCCCTCATTAAGACTGGCGTTAAATACGGTTTACGGTTCGCAGCTGCGGGATAGTAACAGGCTTCCCAGGCTGCTCCCCAACCTAACCCATCAACCGTTAGTACTCCCCTAGCGGGCTGAATACATCATTTACATCCAATGTGTGTTCTGAGTAAAATTTGTAAAGAAGAAAATCCACTAAAATGTCCAACACAATACAATAATATGCAACTCATCTGAGTTATTATAAAATAAATCAGTGACTAATGTCCAATTGTTAAGGATCAAATAAGACTATGAAAAGACTATCATATGAAGCCTCACACAAATTGTCAATCCAATCCAGGGGGACTCATATTAGTCTTGACAAACTGTCTAGGGGCTGATATCTGTATTTTTAATGAGATCTATTAAACAGAGACTAAAGCCCTTGAAATATGCTAAAATGTACAGTATACAGATGTCAAATACACACACTTATTAGTAACTTTCATTTGTTTGGTACACATGCAGAACATCAACAAATTAAACCTTTACTATTATAAAGGTAATAGTAAATTATTCATAAATTACTCATTTGTATAACCCTGTGTCAGAAATAATTATAACATATATGAATATGTGTCTAACAATAAATCTCATTGAAAGAATGGAATCTATGTCGTCGTGAAACTAATCCATTAAGGAAATGAATTATTTATTGATAAAAAATGTATAAATTTATTCTTATTTCCTATAGTGGAGTCAAATAATATAATAACTTATGTAGAAATAGTTTGCTTTTTCCAATAAATTCTAAGCTATTTGAGAATCAAAATTCAAAAATATAAGCCAGTAATCATGTGTTTATTCTATGCATGGTTTAGAGATACTCTAGCCATTTCCTCTTATTTTCAAACAATCAACTTTAATGTAAAATTTACATAAAATCAAGATTACCAATTTCAGTTATGTTAATTGTTTATTTCAGGACCAGGAAATCTTACTTGTATATTACTTGTGTTTCTCATACTTGTAATTCCAAGATTAATGCTAATGCTTATTTATACTTTGTTCTCATACCATGCCTTTTTAAAGAAACAACTAAATAAAAGCTACTGACATCTAAAACATAAATGATTCTTATTAAAAAATCAAGTAAAAAGACCAATTATTATTTATAAACTCTATGTATAGAAGTAACTGTATAACCAGAAGGAAAGAGACCTGTCCAGCCAGCCCAGATGCACACATCTGCACCCCTATACCACTACTGCATTCCCAAGCTTCTAGAAAGCACTAATCGGTTCTGAGATATAAATGCTGTATCTGTAATTTTTAGATAAAATGAAAATCACTGACTACTCCTCTTGACTTGATTATAAGATGTACTTAGTCATACTGCCAATGGAAGAAAGACTAAAAATTTGTTTTCTAAATTTTAAATTGTTCTTATAATTAAGAGTTTTAATTTATTTGAACGTAGACAGCAATATGTTTCCAAGAAGGTAATGTTTGGATTGGCAAGAATGTAATATACAACATTATGGACTTGGAATTTTAAGTATTTTTCATTTCAAATACATGTAATACAGCCTTCTACACACAGACACACACACCCCCACACCCACACACACACAGACAAACACACACACTTAAAATGAACTGGTCTGTTATGTTTGCATGTGCTGGATTTCAAACACTAGTGGTAATGTTTCCTTAACATTGATATATGACCTTTGTAATTTACATTGAAGAAAGCTGTTTTTTTCAGCCTAATTAGAACTGTTTCAAATTTTCCTGCTAAATATATGATATAAAGTCCTTTCAACTTTTTTATTCTAGAGTTTCTTTCCATGTCAACTTTGTTCCAATCAAAATATGCTTTGAATTAAATGATTTTGATTGAATATGTGGATCACATTTCACTTCTAAGATTTAAAGTCCAAAAAGGAAAAGTTTAGCCTGTTCAAACAAAGCAAGAGCAGCCACTTTGCGGAAAGCTATTCACATTTAAGAAGACTGACAAATTGTTTGTGTGCTCCATTAGGTCTAGTTTCTGCAATAGTTGCCAGATTTCCTGTCCCCCTAATAAGATACATTAACTCCTTAAATGCCAGGTCTGAATTTGTGATGAATCCAAGTAACTTAAACAAATTTTTAGTTACTTGTAATTTCCTTCTTCAAAATGAATGGAAAAAAATAGAAAATTTGCTGTTACATCAAAATTTTTTCAAAAAACAGAGGCCACAGAAAAATCAACATTTTTTCATAATGTACAGATACAAATTCTCAATGTAAATGTGCTTTCTAAATAGAATTAGTCAAAGGTGACAATTACATATTCACCTACATATTCATCTTCATCTTCATCTTTAAAAGATGTATTAATTAACCTATAAAAATAGTACTTGTCCAGGTGAAATAATGAATGTATTAAAATATGTATAAAAATATATAAAAACTTAGCATCCATCCATACATCACAATGCTTCTGAATTCAGATATTCACCTTAATATAAACATGTAACAAAATGTGAGATGAATTTTATACTACTTGCATAGAAAAGTTTACCTTTGGAGGCGTAAAACAACGTGTGAAGCCGTGCCATTGAGAACAGTAAGTCACGACCACCAAAGGGGGAAGGAGTAGGATCAAGGACTCAGGGGGGGAAATATTACTAGATACTAAGAAAAAGAAATTTATATCTGACAGTTAAAAACAATAAAATTTAGTCAACATAGGAAGCTCAGGCTGAAAAGCAGATAGAGAAATCACTAAAAGGAGTTTGCTACTTCTCCACTGCCCTTGAACTGTTGGGCAGAAGAGAGATCTGGACCTGGAGCACACCGTTCATTGCTACATTTATATCATTACTAGAGAAAAGTGTGAGTCAGTATCACATCTTGATATAACCATCAAGCACTCGTGCATCTTTTGGCAGGGGAATCATTCTGTCTACGATTGTTATTGTGTAGTTTTAAATGGACTAGTCAACCAGCTGTTATATATTTTACACACTGAAGGCCATGTTTCCTTTGAAATTCATAGTTTTAATCTCAACTGAAGTCTGTATTGCTGTGTGCCAAGATCAAAAGGATTAGGCAAACTTGTACAATTACCCTCCTTTTCAGGGAGATGATTTTTTTTTTCTAATGTTTAAAATAGTCCTATATGCTGACATTTTATCCAACTATTTTCTTTAGAGCTACAGAACATTAAAACATTTAATTAACATTTCAACCTTAGGTCACTCTTAATCTAAAATCTAGGAATTTACAATATACAGATATTTTAAACCATTGAGAGTATAATACACATAGGGGAGATGGAGCTTTTAAAAACAATTCTATTCGGTAAGAATGGATGGCAAACAGCTACATAAAATTAAAGGACAGGTACACCCACATCTATTTTATTATTGGCCTGCATTTGCACAGCTTCATTCATAAAACAATTTATAGCTCACAACAATGCATAAGCATCAAGATAAAACAAATTTAACCTAAGTAAGGTAATGCACAAGTAACGGTGACAAGCACATAAAAATCACACCATGAAATTGTATAGACTTGTGAAAGGGGCACCATGCGTTTGGCCTTCAGCTTTCTAGCAGGCAACATAAAGAAAGAGACACGAACACTTACGAGAGTCAAATATGACCATAACGTAAAAATAAACCAGATGGCCTAGAAAAACACATTATTTCTATTCCTGAGATAAGAAATTCCTCCCTTGGCAATATGATGGAATCCAGGTATGTGACTCTCGGAGGGACTGACTTAATCCTGGATAGATTTAAAGTATAGACAAATGGAAAGACTCCATATTCTTCAGGCAATCCTGCATAAACATTATTTCTCTTAGGTGAGGCTTTGAATGGTAAATTCTAGATTATACTCCATGACAAGTACCTGGAATGCGGCCATTTTATTCTGTCAGTTAAATGTAGAGCCTCAGGCTTTAACAATAGCTAAACTGAGTCACATGACTAATTGTCTCCTAAAAATGTGAAGGGAAAAGCCCACCTTCACTTGGAAGGCTCAGTGGCCTATCCTAAAACAGGTCCAAGAATCTCCCCAGAAAGTAATTTTGGGTTAACTTTCCCTCACCATGGATCAGTGGTTGGCAAAAGCCTACGAATGCCAGCCATGATGTCCTAAGACTTAACACATGTTAAAATCCTCCCAAAATCAATTCTGAGCACTGTAAGTGGCTGTTATAATACACTAAAGTATATACACTTAATTAAAATATTAATCCAAAATTCTTAAAGATCCATCTCGGTATAGAAAAAAAGAATAGGTTTCTTCTTCAACAACCACTGAAAAACTGTATTAATTTGTTGTATAAACTCCTGGAGGTTCATTTTAGAGTCAGTTACAAAATGAAGGAAAACCAAACTAAAAAATTTAATCCCTTCCCATTTGCTTATCCACATAGATCTGATAAATACTAGCAGTCTCTTGCCTTTGAAGAGGGCCAGACCCAAACCCTACTTATTGCCAGATGTAGTTTAATCCCATGGGGATCCCAGACAAAAACAAGGAGCTGTCTTCATGGCACCAATGATTCCCTGGACTGACTGCTGTAAACTTATATTGGCAAATCAAAATCCCTGGCAAAATAGAATACTTACTATATCATCACTTCCAAGAATACATAATAAAGAAACAGTTAAAACTTAAACTAAAGAATATGAATGCAAAAGCTGCTGAATATTTTTTAAAGCATTGACAAGTTCAGCCAGAAAATTACATCTGCACTTACTTTGTGTATGCAATTTTATATACATACATTACATGTAGGACTAAAAGTCTTTTTTCATTCTGCAACTTTTGATTAATTTCAGCAGCTCTACCATCCATCCGATTGACAAACGTCTACGGAGTGCTAACTGTAGGTTCTGTCCTATGCTAAGTTCTGGGATAACGAGATGAGATGTGTCTCTTTGGAGAGTGGGTAGGAAGGCAAAGGCCATCCATTTCTAAGATGTGTACAGTGAGGTGCACTGAGAGCCTCAAGATAGTGGCAGTTGGATGACGAACAGGGGGCAGGTTTTGGCAAGATGGAAGGTATACATCATCACACCGACTGCCCCTCCATGGGAGAGGGGAGTGACAGGAAGGTGGAAATGACACCCACCTTCTGGCCTTCATCGTGATGGAGAAGGAACGTGTGTGTATGGTATAAGATAAGCTGTTTTGAAGTTAGTATCACTACTTTGGACTCTCTCGTAGAGATTTAAAAGTTACCCCTAAGCCTTTTTTTAATCTAAGGTTGTTAATTCTAACAGAAATATGTATACTATCTAAGTATTAAAATAAGTTCATGTGTAATACTGGGATGTCCAAGCCAAAATACTTCTGGGTAGCAAAGTGACCACCAAAACTTCATATTGGTGCTCCTCAACAGAAACAGACTGTAAGCTACATATGTAATTTAAACTTTTTTAGCAGCCACATTTTTAATAAACAGATGAAATTTTAATGTAGTATATTTAATCAGAAATATAAATATATAATGTAAACATATAAAAATTATTTTGTATCAACTCTTAGAAATCTGGTATGCATCTTACACTTCCAATGCACATCACATCTGCACTTGGACCAGCCACATTTCAAGTGCTCAGGAGCCACACGTGACCAGTGGTTACAAGACTGGACACACTAAAGCTTTCTATTCAAGTCCCCAAACTAAATCTGCATTCAGTATTTTGATGTAACGTAGAATGCAGGGGTTAACAATATTTAACCCTTTTAAAAATAGTTTCTCTTAACTGGAAATAAAGATGAAGCTTACAAAGCACCTTTAAACTACAGCATGACCTTTTGATGCAGTTTTGCAAAGGTCATTCTAATTCTCTGCTTATGAAGAATGGCTATACCTTAGGACACGACAGCAGAATCTAATATATTCCAGTGTGAGACAGAAATAATATTCTGCAACATGTATTCTTTAGCCAGTTACAAATCTCTGAAGAGAAGTGGCAACACCGAAGGGGTGGCACTATGACTTATTCTTCCAATAAAGGCAAGAGGCTCATTCTACCAACTACAATGTCATCTGTACACTCCCTATCTTTAACAGTCCTTGGTTAGAGCTCTTACATACTGTCTACTCAGCTGTATCAGTTGCCTACTTTAAGAACTATCATATAGACAAGCTACAATTTATTATAGAGAACACAGCATTTACTCAAAGTCGGGCCTATCTGTAGACAATGTGGGTATAGTCATAAACCTCATAAAAAGCACCTCATTTTAGCAGCAGATGGAACTAGCCTCTGTTTACCCACTTCTAGAAATCCCTGAACATTTGTGATAGAAGTCTATGGCAAGCTAAATCAAAATAAATTGCAGGTTTCATTCTTCTTGAATTATCAGTGGACTAACGCCTAGTTAATAGGGTCAGCTGTAATCATTTTTATGCAACCCATGACCATCCAGGCAACATGAGATCAACAACCTGGGCTTACTGCCAGGTTTAAGTAAATTTGTTATTTATGCTTCCTTACTCCCCTTTCTACTTAACTAACCTCTCATCTTTCTGAAAGTATTTTTGCTAAGATTATCATGGCTGACTGTCGGAGATCAGTGGGTGTTTATCTTTGTTCACTTCACCTCTTTGCCCCATGGCATCTATGTTTCTAACTCTCTTCTCTGAGCTTCCCTGTCACCCTACCTCCAGGTTCTCTACGTTCTTCCTGTTGAGTGCGGGAATCTTTTCCTCTGTCAGCCTTCCCAGTCTTCCTTCTCCTCAGGATCCCAGGCCCTTGTTTCTGATACGACTCGGGCTACACGAGCCAGACCTCAGCTACCTTACCCGACAACCATTATCATCTCCTGAGTTTCAAGTCCAACATGGTAACTGCCCACCAGGCTCCTCCCTTTTGTGTGTGTTTTAGGTCGCTGAAACTGTATGTATCAGAAAGAGAATACGTAATTTTTCCTCTTAAACTTCTTTCTTGCTTGCTGTTTGAGTTATCAGTGTAGTCCTTCACCCTGCCAGCCAATCAAGAAATCGGGCTGTCATGTCAATTTCTTTGCTTCTCACTCTAAAACCTTTTCAGAAGAAGTCTCCTAAGTATCTTTCAAATTCATTCTTCTTTTTCTTTCCACTTTGACAATTTTTGGTTCGGTGCTTCATTATTTCTTGGTTCAATTATTCTAACAGTAGCCACACTGTTCTCTTTATCTCTACAATTTTTCCCTCTTTGGACTCATGGGTGGAAAGCAGGGTGACAGCTTTGGGGGTTGGGGGTAGGGGTGGAGGGATCCAGTAAAAAGGAAAAAGGGCTCATGGACACAGAAAACAGTGAGGTCATTGTAGGGAGTGAGAAAGGGCTATGAGGGGACTAAACAGTAATGGAAAAATTCAATAAAAATCAAAATTTAAATGTCCCTCTTCAATTTCTCCTCTACACTAATTGCTATCTAAAACCTGACCAAGTCATGACTCTCCTTAAGACTTTTCAATGATTCTTCTTCCTGTAAAGCAGCCTTTCTCCATCCAAGGTTAGCACGCGCAGGTTTCTGTAGATCTAGAGCTGAGCCCAGTATTTGTCTTTCCAACAAGTTCATAGGTTAATACCAATGCTCCAGGTCTGGCAACCACCTTCAGGACACCACTACCCCAAAGAAAAAAAGTGCATATTACTTATTTACAAAGGCATTAAATATAGCTCATATACACCCCCTGTGGTGTTATCTTTCTATATAGGTACCACTCACAGCTCTCTTACGTTTTGCATTCTACCTTCTGAATGAGGTTTCGCTCTTGTACTGTACTATAACAAGAAGATCTTTGTTGATGCAGCTTCTTATATCTTTCCATTACCTTGCTCTCTCCCTGGCAAACTTCTACTCACTCCTAAAGACTGTGACCAAATGTAGTTTCCCAAGTTAGGCCTTCCCCAATTTTCCCAGGAAGCAAATTAAGGCATTTCCTCTTTTGATCACAGAGTAAATACACACACACACACACACACACACACACACACAGTGATTGGTGATAAGACTTGTGGTGCTCATTTCACAATATATATAAATATTAAATCATGATGTTGTACACCTGAAACTGATATAATGTTATATGTCAAGTATATCTCAAAAATTTTTTTTAAATCACACACACACATACATAAGTAAAATATTAAATGCTCCAATGGTAGACTGTGATTCTCCCTTATGGTACATATCACAACTATTATATTATTCATTATATGACATTATATATTACAAATTTATAGATTTATATATGTAGTTTCTTATTTATTATCCATATTCCTCACTAAACAAGAAGTTTGAAAAGGGCCGGCACTATACTGTTTATCTCACTGCTATGGTTCCACAGATTAATAAGTAATAGGCACTCACAAAATATTTGTTGAATAAATAAATACATCACTTAACCTACTTCTCTAATTAGTTACTGTCATGGCTGTTTGATCTTCATAATGACAGCCCCAAAGGGCAGGTGTCATATTCTTCCAATTTTGCGATCACAGGCCTAATTACTTGGTAGCCCCCTAATAAATGTCTGTTGAATGAATGAATGGCATTTAAGAAATTCTTGTGATTTAGCACAATTCAGTGTCTGCTCAGGAATTATGATCTTAAAGCTTTGTATAAGCAGCATGAAATCACCATGGAAACTTGAACCAGTTGATACAGTGCTACTTCGGCAGTTTTAGAAAATGTGAAGAATTTCTGTGATTAGTAGCCATTGCAAATGAGAGGTCTACCATTTGTTAACTAAAATCAAATTTAGAAAAGGATAATGACATGGAAAGAAGAAGAAGTGAAGTGGGTATCACAGTATCATCTCTCAAGGTTTTATTTTCTCCTGAACAATATCAGGAAGACAGATGCAAATAATGTCAATCATAAACCTGACAAAACTCAGAGACATAATATATCATGCAAGGAAAGTGTATCAGAAGATCAAGTTGGAAGAAATTCACTGATCAGCTAAACAACAATATAATAACAGCTGTCCTTAACATTTAGTGAGTACTTACGATGTGCCCAGTTTTATGTTAATGTTTTACATGGGTTATTTTATTTAAACTTCACAATAATCCTATGAGATACGTACTGCATTTCTAAAAACTGTTTTACAAATGTGGCTAAGAATGCTAAATACATTGCCTGATGTCGCACAGGTGGCATATGTCAGAGTTGCAACCTGAATCCACATTTCATTTGACCCCTCAAGTCATGTTATTAGCCACTACACACCATTTTGAAAAATTCTGAACCAGAATGGTATATCCAATAGCTACATTATGAAAATTCTAAAATTATGAAACCATTTCATATTAAGGGTTATTTTTAATGGGTTTTACAGAATATCATTTGGTAAGGCTAATATTAAGTAAGCTGATCACATACTAAATCTGTTATGTCATGTCAACCTGCAGGCTTTACTGACAGGTTTTATTATTCTTTGAACTGGTTTTTGCTTTTACACATATCTTTTCAAAATAAAACTTTTACCTTGTATTACAGTTTTTCTGTTTTCCTAAAAAATGTGAATTCCTTGAATGCAGAGATTATATCTGCATCCTTGGAACTGAGCACATAATAGATACTCAATAATAGAGCTTAAAAACACACACACATATTGTAGGCCTCTCTTTTTTTAAATTACTTTAACTCTATTCTTTAGTATACTTTAAAATTCAAATTAAAGAATTAGAGCAAGACAAAGAACACCAACATATTTGTTAACTGCTGAGTCCAAAAATTCTTATAAAGAAGCAATCCATTAAAATATTTTGAGATAATTAACAATGAGTTCATTTTCCTAATTTATGAACATCAGTAACTTAAAAAATGTGATTTCATGTATTTTAATGTGTATATTTTGTTTTGATTCATGAACTATGAATTCTTTAAATGAAACTACTGTGCAAAAAACATGGAGAAAATTATCTTACTTCCTATTTAAATGAACATTTTAACTCCCAAACTTGATTTATGCTTTTGTTAATTTTTGGAAAATGTTTTATGTAATAACCCTGTCTCAAACTATCTACTCAAGGTGCTGATTACAATTTTTCTTTTATTTTTTAAAAAGCACAGCACACACATTATTTGCTTTTGTGATTTAAAAGCTCTGAAATGTGTCACTTGGCAAACACTTCTAAATTAAACTAACAATAAACAACAATGTCAAAAAAATAATCTGATTTGAGATTTTTTGAAGCTTTTCAGATAACTTCTCGCATACGCAATAAGACATGTAGGGTACTGTAAAATCAGAATTAGAATCACTATCTCTGTTAGGAAAGGACAAATCAATCAAGGATATAGATGTATTTATTTTGAGAGGCCACCATTTTCTTCCTTTGTTGTTCAAAAATATCTCTTTTTTGTAGAAATTCTACCTTTTCAGTTAAGTTCATCACAAAGGATACTGTTTTAAGGCCAGAATTTATTAAATATATTATTAGCAATATAAGCACTTAAATTTTTAAAAAATATGTAGGTGCAAAGACAAACAGCAAGGCAAGAGTTAATTGAAACATTCCTCTTGCGAACAACTGAGTTGAGAGTGGAGGCTGGGGGCTGGCGGAGGAGCAGGGCAGAGAGATGCGGAGTTAATCAGGGAGCAAATCCAAAGCCAGGCATGGAGAGGCCTCACTAATGAGCCTCAAGTACCCTGCAGTGGTTTTCAAACTTAACTGGCTTCAAACGATGCCACCCCATGACAGAATGCAGCTAGCCATAAGAGGAGGGTGATTAGAATAAATGACGGGAGTAATTAACTCTGATGTGAAACCACCTGATTGGAAAAGAGAAGCCAAGAGCTATTTAGCTGATGGTCCTCCGGTAGAAAAAAAGGAAGCTTTCCCTTTCTCTTGTGTGGGTGTTCAGTTAGAGCTCAGCTCTTTCAAGTAGGTATTGGGTGGCACTAATGAAAAACAGCTTTCATTCAAGGGCCTCTCCAGGACCTTCCCATTCATTTTGAAAGGGGAAGAAAATAAAAGCTTCAAAGTAGAACTAATTTACTTTACTCCCCTACCTCTCAGTGAATGTTCCATTAGTGAAGTCTGCATCAGTATGTACGCTAACAGCCTATCTCCAAATAATGTCATCAAATAGCAACAAGTTTTACTTATGAAATAGCCAGATAATGAAATTTAAAACGTTATCCCTTTCTTTAAAAGTATTTTGCAACATTGCATGTACATGTTAAATGCACACGATTTTTCTTTGTCAACCATATTCAATGAAGCTGGAAAAAATGTTTTACCTAGAAAACAAACTTATAGTAAGTGTTGATCAGTGTAAATGTTCCATTTGTTTCCTACAGCATGAGACTCTAGAGTAAAGGGGAGGGGCATAACATGTGAATGGGACACATTTGTTTTTGAAGAGAAAAGAAAAAAAATAATGTTATAAGGCAAGGAAGGAAAGAGTACATATTTTTGCCAAAAGACAGCTTTCTTGCTTTCTTACAGTGCATATTGACCCAAAGAATCCACCACACTCTCCAGTCTGCTTTATTTTACAAAGAGGCGAATTACAAAGGCTGGGGCATTACTACCTGCTGTTTTACAAGGAATCATCAATTCATTGGGCCAATGTTGTTGTGTACCCGCTGAGCTAATGTTCCTCGGCACACCCTCCCCTAAACAGGTCCCCAAGCTGCCTGGAACCACGATGGGTGTAGTAGCACGTGGGACTTTGCAAATGTTTATGCCTAAACTTGGATTTATTTGACAGCTTTACACCTTTGGGCATGATATAATTAAATATTTTGACAGCGAAACAAAAACTGTATAAATTTAAAAGCTATTAGGAGCTCAGAATCAAGAATCAAAATGAAGTAATTTGCGTATACCCTCAGCCACTTTGGCAACGTGGTCCACAGAAAGCAGAGAGGGCTACCTGTCTATCAACCACGCTGGCTAAGGAGGATATTCTCGCATTTCTCCTAAGAAGGATATTCCCCTCTACACACTGATAATGACTTTAAAATCAATGAAGGAAGCACAGGTTTAGGATTAATAATATAACTCCTACTTGTACCCATTTTCTATCATTTTCGAAACAGGAATATCAAAAAGGCAGACTCAGAAATATTATTTAAAAGGCTACTGTGTGCTATTTAAAAAGTCTTAAAGCAACACAAGGAGAATGAGTGGCACTTCAAAATTAGTCATGCAAGACTAAAGAGTCAGCCCTCCTTCACCAGGGGAGCCGGGCTGTGGACTGCATGGTACTCACTCTGCTCCTTGGTCCCAACTCCCCATGCTCACTTCTCGGGCAAGAATCTCAGCGACTTACACTGCTCACCTTCAGAAAAACTCACGGCTCACTATCCCAACTCCAGAAAATGTGCCCATCAGTAGCACTACTCGAACACGTAAAATAAAAGTCTCAGATACATTTCTAAAAATAAGTGTAAAAACTGTATAACAAAACTAACATTTGTAAAATGGAAGCCTGATTTATGTCTACCATGTTGCATCGCATTATCATCTGGAGGGCACCTACCTACGGAGCACTGGCCTAGAGTCTAACTAAAAGCTCAAAGGTAAACACTATCTAATCTAATACATAAAAACATTGAAAACCTACCTTTCATTACGTAACAACCAGAGGAAATGCTGTACCCTCAACTAAAGGTAACAATGATCAGTTGTTTATTTAAAATAATCAATGGCATGTTTGGAAATCAGTTCACTTCTCAAATGGTGTTTATATTTCATTTTATCATCCCTCCTGGAAAGACAGTTCTCAAGGAAGAAAATACTATGAACCCAATCCTGTTTAACTTACACATGCTGATGTCAAGCAATTTAAAAGTCATTCTAAAAAGAGCTTCTTGTGTATACATCTAAAAACATTACTGAGTTATCTAATTGTGCTCTTCCTCTTGCTCATGTTAACAGGATGGACATCTTTTTGTGAACCAGATTTGGATCTATTGGAACATAACCTAAGAACAGATTAAGCTTTTTTGAGTGTTTGAATATCCGGTAGTGTATTGACTGCAGGAGTAAGGGACTGGGGACTCAGAAGCTGATAGTTCCAACCTGGCTAATTTGTTGTTGTTGTTGTTGTTGTTGTTGTTGTTGTTTTAATGAATGAACCTTGAGTAAGATCATTTAAACACTAGTTATTAAGTTCAACATTGCTAATAAACAAATAGCTGTTTGAAGACTTAATGAGCTAACACCAAAGCAAACTGCTACTTAGTATAAAATAAGAAATTATTACTAGTAACATACTACGCACTAAAGATGTCCTTTTCTGAAGAAAAATTAAGTGTTTCTTGTACTTGTTTCTCTTTTCCATGAACAGAATGTTTTGAAAAATGTTATCAAATAATCAAATTTATCAAAGATACTTGACTAAGATGTGTCTGCCAGATCGTCTGATTAGAATGAAGTAACCAGTAGCACTGATCTCATCTGATTAAGCTAAAGATACAGGAACTAGAGCCCATGCTGCCTTTTTATAGGTAAAAGAACTGCATTCAAAATGTTAGAAATTGCTGCGGCAGCTCTAGGGGTACAATGAGCTTTGGTCAATTCACCGGACATACGTAAACATATCACACATGGCAAAACACACAAATTTCTTAGACCTAAGACTCCACTGATAACTATTTTACATATTGCTAAGAAACTTATTATAAAATAACTTTAACAAAATGCTATATCAGGCAAAATTTTAATTTTAAACTAACTGGGAGAGTTATCAGACGTTTTAAACATAAACTTTATTAAACATTGTACATATGTAAAAAGAAAATATAAATGAAAAAACCAATTAGTGATTTTCACTGAATCCAACTCTTCTGAATTACTTTCTGACTCAAAGTTGGTGAAGTCTGTGTTTTTCTACAAAATATTGTCACCAATGCTTTTAAGAGCATTAGCGAGGTGGCATTTTTTAAAAATAATTTTCCATTATTACCTTTCTTCCAACCATCAGACATTCATTCTACAAATCACCTCTCTTCCCTTTCCTCCCTCCCTTTCAGAAATATCAATTAGTCAGTGTACTCCTCGGGAGTACTTTTATTCTGATCTGTACTTATGCCTGTTAACTGCGATAACTCTCTATCTTAGTACCTGCACTGTAATAACTCTATCTTAAAGTTCACCAAAGCACATTAAAAAATGATGCTCAGCAAAACAAAATTTCATGGAGGCAGACAAAAATCTGGTGGTTACTAAAGGGAAAGGGGCTAAAGGGAATTCGTTGTATGAAGATGGAAAAGTAGACTGAGTGGTAAACATGTTATTGTACGTAAAGATGTAAACCTATAGTATTACACACCTGAAAGATAATGTTATAAAACAATAACTGAATTTTACAAAAGACATTTAGTGGAGCAACACTGTTTAGTGGGAAACAGCTTGGGAATTTCCTAGCAAGTAAAATACCTTTGGAAAGGTGACATGACTTGAGATTTGAAGGATAAAAGCCGGCTAGTGAAAGTAATCGTAGGAACAGTATTCTAGATGGCCAAGTTTTTAATCAGGTTATTAGATTTTTGCTACTGACTTGTAGGAGTTCCTTATCTATTTTGGAAATTAATCCCTTACATAATAGAGGATTTGAAAATATCTTCTTTCATTCCATAGGCTGCCCTTTCATTGTGCTGGTTGTTTCCTTTAGAGGTTTGACTTTGACGTAGTTCCTCCTGTCTATTTCTGTTTTAGTTGCTTGTGCTTTTGGTGTCAAGAGCCATGAAATCATTGTCAAGACCAATATCATGAAGCTTTTCACTATGTTTCCTTTTATGAGTCTTACACTTTCAGGTCTTACGTTTAAGTCTTTAATCTATTTTGACTTGATTTTTGTATCTTATGTAATATAGGGGCAAATAAATATTCAGTTTTTCCAGCACCATTTAAGGGGATATTCTTTTTCTACTTTATATTCTTGGCACTGTTGTTGGACATCAGCTGACAATACATTTCTGGGCTCTTGATTCTGTTCCACTGGTCTATGTATCTGTCTTCCTGCCAGTAGCACACTATTTTAATTACTGTAGCTCTGTAATGTATTTTGAAATCCTGAAGTCTGATGCCTCCAGCTTTATTCATCATTTTCCTCTTCAGGATTGTTTTGGCTATTCAGGTACTTTTGTTATTCCACATTAATTTCGGAATTTTTTCTATTTTTGTAGGAAAAAAACAATATTGAGATTTTTGATACGGACTGCATGTAATTCCATAGATCCTTTGGGTGGCATAGACATCTTAAACCTCTCAGTTCACAAGTGTGTGATATTTTGCCATTTGTTTGTATCTAAGTTCTTTCATCAATGTTATGTATTTCTAATATAAGAGTCTTTCATTTCCTTAAGTTTATTCCTAAGTAATTTATTCTTTTTGGGTGCTATTTTAAATGAGATTATTTTCCTAACTTTCTTTTCAAATAGTTCATTGTCAGTGTACAAAAAAGCAACTGATTTTCTGTATGGTAATTTTGTACTCTGCAACTTTATTGAATTCACTTATTAGTTCACCAGCTTGTGTGTGTGTGTGTGTGTGTGTGTGTGTGAAGTCTTTTGGGTTTCTGTTGCTAAGATCATGTCATCTACAAAAGAACAACTTTACTTTTTCTTTTCTAATTTGGGTGATTTTAATATATTTTCTTACCTATTTGCTTAATTAATACTTCTTCCACCCACAACACAAGATTATTCCAAAATTCAAATTAGACATGTATAAATTGCTTTCTCAATGAGAAAGTACTATAATACATAATTAGAAAGAAAGGGTAATGGAACTGGGCTCTGGAAATGTGATTGTGAATGTTCGCTATGCAATAGTTGTATGACCTTGCCTATAAGCCTTTTAAAGTTTCTAGAAAAACTGAGATATCCTTACTACCAAATTCCCAAGGACATTATGAGGTTCAAATAACTAAGTAAATGTTATTTGTAAAATAATAAATACTATACAATTATTATTATTATGCACCTTTTAGTTATAATTTCTAAATCTTATACCTAAAATACTATTATTAATAATTTAGTAGGAATAAAATCTATTCAAAACTGAAGCTTTAATTCTTTAAAATTGCTATTAAAGATCATGATAGACTTTTTAGGCAGAAACATTGCTAGCTTTAGTAAGTGCTTTGAACACTTCAGTGTGTTTTCATACTGTTCCTCAAGATGCAAACACAAAGCAGGCACATTCTGTTCTTGCAATATTTTGCAAAGGAAACTTGGGTCCTTGATTAACCATTTAGAGTAACATGTATAAACTATACAGTAGACATGTAAACATGTCTATCAAGTAAATTAAAGAACCCCTGTACTGTTTCAGCTGACGCAAGCTGGGACTTCATTTAAAATCTTTCCAAAGAGAGAACTGTTTTAATTCTCGAAGTGGGAGAAAAGAAGGTCATCTCTCTTAACCAAACAGCACCTCTAATTTCCCACAAGGCAAATGGCCATTCAAGATATCATTGGTAAGTTTTATAGTATAATACATTGCAAATAACATTAAGTAATTAACCACAACTGTAAATCAATGCCCCAATTATGGGAGCTTGGATTTTATCATAACTAAATTTTTGTTCCACACCAATGTAAAAAGTACATTTTTCCTGCTGGTCTCCATGGGCATCCCCGATAGAATCTGTATTTGATCACTTGATAATCACCTGAAAAAAACTTTTGGCAATTACCTTAATTTAAAATTTTTAAGTCCATATCTTCCTAAATTTCCCATAGCGTTCAAAATCATGTCAGTCATGAAAAGTAACAGGACATTTTAATAGCAGCTTAGTCCTTCCCTGCTTCTGTTAGAAGTGCCTCTGATAATCAGCTGCCTGTCCAGTCTGGTCTGCGTATTTGACTGAACATTGATCCTCTCATCAAGGTAAGAAATAATATGATTCTTCCCGCATTTACTGTTTGTTCTCTGCAAGACTGAGCAGTAGTCCATAAAAGGCACACACAAATAAGTACCGCTTTTCTTAACTTGGCCATAGTCATTCACAGCTTCTATTTCTTGTTTGCCTGAGTTTATTTATAGATGAAAATAAAACTTTTATTAACAACTTTTATTATTTTTTAAAATGCTATAATTTCAAAGATCTTAATTGTCTACAGAACATAAATGGGCAAACTCCCCAGATCAATTTTCTAAAAAGGAAGTCCAGATACTAAAAATAACTTCAAGATGTGGAATGCTGGGAAATATCAGGAGTAGACAAGGCAGCCTGTGTGCAACCGTCAAAGACAGAGACTGATTCTGAGCAAAGCTATTAGCTTGCCTTATAGACAGGGAAGAAAGAGCAAAGAGAGTTCTGATAAACAGAACTCATAGCCACAATCCAAAGATAACTGTAACATGTATGTAATATAGAAACCCCCTGCAACCTACTAGGAAGTTTGTTAGAAAATTATTCCAGAGCCTAGTCCCCCAAGATCCAAAATCAATTTTATAAGTTTTGGTGTAGGATCCTGTTATCTGCAGTTTTAATAAACTCTTAGACACTGAAAGTCTGAGAACTATGGGTTGTAAAGAAAATCGGTATTAATATGACAGAAAAAAAAAACATAATTTTTCATTATTCTCTATTTGTTCATTTTCTTAAGTATGTTTTGTTTTTTAATAGTACTCATAAAGTCCAATTTACCTATTTTTCTTCAATGTTCTTATTATATTTAACCACTGTCTAATTGACGTGATTCACTGCTTTTATTCCTTATGAAATAAAAAATTTTAGAAAAAATTCTACCCTATTATAATTCTAAAGCCATAATCTATAAATGTGTGTATACTTTTCCTTCTTCAATACTGACATTCTGAGTTTTCAAAGTAATACTTTTCAAGGTGTTCCCAAATCATATAATGTCCCAGCCTATCTTCTGATTGTTTAAAGTGGGTATTATAATGACTGTTACGGATACATCATAAGATCTTAGAGTCAAATGAAATAATAATTTTAAAAACAGCTTTAATAACAAGGTATATTCTTTCCATTTAGGGCCAAGCAGAGTAAGCACAAAAAGAGTAAAGATAAAGAGTATGTGGATGTCACATGCCTATCCAACATTAAAATCTATCATTCCTGGAGCATTTAAAAACAGCATCATTAATTATAACACTAGGTGCAAATAAGCGAAAAAATCTCAAAAGAAGGCATCTTCATAATTATAAATGATGTGACTGAAAAGATGACACTCTCTTGTATTTCTGATAGGTATCACTATGCATATGTTTTTGCTTAATAGTTTCAAGTTGGTCAAAAACTTGATGGCATTATCTGGGTGTCTATGATCTATTTTGTGGCCCCCAAGACAATTAAAAATAACAATTTTCTCTCTCTCTCTCTCCCCCACTCCCTCCCCCTCCATACACACACACACACACAGACACACACACAGACACACACACACACACACACACAAATTATAGACCTATATAACCTCCAGGTGAAGAAACTAAAGGAAACTAATTTTAACAAGTTTAAAGGTACTAAAGCAACAGTGTAGCTTTGAGGTCCTCACATTTTACATCAGTAAAGATGTGCTAGAAAACTGCCTAATAAGAGAGGTATATACAGATGATAGGAAAGAAGCAAGCAAGCCCCTCCACAAGGCCAACAGATTGTAGCTCTGAAAGATGTCCTAATGTCCACAGGGTTCTCATGCTTTTTCAAGGCAAATTAAGTCAATAGTTCCTAAGGTAGTGATTTAACTAAATTAAATGAACAGACCTTCAAAAGTTAAGAGTAGTGAAGAAATTAAATTGGGTCCTAAAAGATTATAGTAGAGTAATAAAAATGGAAATATGGCCTGAACTATAGACATAGCTGATGCCACCAACAAATACATAAATGAAGAGCAAAACTGTGTGGCCCCACTGAAATTATGGTAAACAAGTATTAAGATATGCCAAGGTAGTTTGGATTTGTAACATCTATATCAACCTCTATCAGGTTTATGGATATTTATTTCAATCTTCAGCTATATCCAGAAAAAGAATACCTAGCAACTCATTTCAAATGAGCATTTCTTAGATGATTAAGTGAACGTTAGCAAGGAGCACCACAGGCAAATGGGAGGGTAATGCTCAAAGTGGTACACTGCTCTTCGAAGGTACATTCACTAACATCACCAAAGGAAAATTTGTTACTTAAAATTTTTGTGTAGGTTACTTAAAAACTTTTCAAGCACACGAAGCACTCAGATCATTTACAAAGTCTGCCCTGCAGGTACTGCACGCCTCACGTAGGACAGAACATCTCAGGGCAACAAATAAACTATATGAAGGACCGAGAGCATCACTGCTGTACTCGCAGCATAGAACAAGCTTAACAAATGGAGGTAGCGCCTGCTAACTTCCCCAGAGCAGATCTTTTAGAGTTGTACTTAAACTAGAGCAAGAAGTTTCGATTTTTATTATATCGAAATGATAAAATTGTCAATACTCGGCCATCTGCCTCAGGGGTGGAGGAAAGGGAGTGTGTGTAGCATTCCAGTCTGGCAGGGGTCATACATTCAATTTATTTTATTTATTCTATATTCAATTTATTGTAATCAGATAGGTATTGCTACTGCTTCCCCTAAAACAAACATTAAGAAACAGTTTTCACATCTATTTCAAAGGCTGAGAAACAGTGATATATAAAAACCTTCTTCACTGAAGAGCTTTAAGCTCAGCATATTTATTAGAAATGTGCTACGCAGGTCCCCCTCTCCTTTCCACCCCCACTCCAGTTAACTTTGCTTTGTAAAGGGACAGAGTGCCTGAGACTCGGAGACACGGTTCCACAAGGTGAGTAACTTCTTATGTGGCGATGCTTCCTCTATATAAAATCAACGTGGAACCTTACAAATGAAACAAATATGTACACATGAAGGGCATTATAATAAGAAGGATATTTTGTAGATGTAAAATGCAGACTTAATTGTGGAGGGAGAGTAGAACAGTATCTAGGGCTGGGGAAAGTTGGGGCACCATGCCCCTGTGGCATTGTTTTGACTAAATAAAGCATCGTGGTCATCCTAACCTGCAGGTCTTTTCCCACACTAACCAATGAAACCTACCTTTTCCCACACTAACCAGTGAAACCTACCTTTGCCCGCCCCTCTGTATTTTAGATAAACATGGTTGCAGAAAAAAATACACAATTGGCGAGATTTTTAAAACACAAACTTCACCTACAGTTTTGCACATAAATGGATAAAAATAAATAGAATAAAATAAAAGGAAGTGAGGGTGGGAAGGGAATAAGGGCTTTAAATGACTTGTTCAGGTCTATGACTATCAATATGCGTTTTTCTTTTTTTTGTACAGACACTTGAAACTGTCCTATGGATTTGTCAGCAGTTTATGACCAAGGCCTTACTGTAGGGCATGTATTATTCTTGGTCCCCAAGTTACCAGATATTAGCTTTATTTTCTGATCTTTGGGTCAGAAATGTTAGATTATAAATTTGTAAAGGACATTTAAAAAACCATTACTTGAAAAATGAAAAGCGCACATTCAGAGAATACTTACAAGGAAGTTAGTTTGAAAATAACTGTAATTGCATATTAAAATCACTTCAGAAAAAAACAATCACCCAAGTGATTTTCCTTTTCCTTATAAAACATGTGCTGTAAATATTTCTTACCTTTCCCCATATTATATGTCTTGAACAAGTAGAGCTGTATATAAATACATCTACATCTCTGCATATAAATGCAAAAAATAAAAAACACCCCTCATAAAATAAACTGTAGAATATAGAATCTGCACTATGGTCCAGTTAAAATAATGGGTAAGTTTGTTTAATTTTTAAAATTTACTATTATTTTATGTTATACTACAAATATTGGCCTAACTCTGTGGCACCTTCTGTACTAAAAGCAGGAGAAAAAATCAGGGAGATTAAAAAGATAGTAAAAGAAAAATAAAATGGGAATCGAGGAAATAAATAAGGCGGAACAGAGAAAAGGAAGATGAACAGACCGAGGAAGGAGGGAAAAGGGCAAATCGGCTTAGTCAGGCTCTCCCGGGACAGTGCGCCGAGTTACCAGACCAGAAATGAGGGGTTGAAAGCTGCTGCTGATAACGGCGGGGGCTGAAAGTGCTACTTAAGTGCTGGGTGTCTGTGGAAGAAGAGGGAGGAGAGGCTTGGGACTGGGGGTGCCAAGTGCACTCCAGCCAGCAGAGTAAAAAGGAAGCATTAACAGCAGCCTCGGGGGAAGCTGAACATTCTATCCCAAGAGCCAGAGGGCAAGTGTGGCAGGAGCAGTGAGGAGCAGCTGGATAAGGGATAAAGAAATAAAGAAGCCCCAGGAAAATTGGCAGCTTTAGGCGAATAAAGCAGCTTGGCCTGTCTTGATCTTACAAGAACAAACTGCCTGAAATAACACTGCCATCTTTCTGAGGCCCAGGGGTTACTAATCAAGAACTGGGAGGCAATCAACTAAAACTCTGTGACCAAACTATGCTACATATTGATTTATCTCTCTAGAACATTAGCTCTGCTGAAAGGATATAACTAAGATACTGTCAATGCTTAGTTTTCCAATAATCAAAATGAGCATTCTCCATAAATTGTGCTCCCAATTATTTTTTTTAAATACTTAAAATATTTTTGCAACACTGTGTTTTATTTTCTAAATATTTCATAAGGCATAGTTGAACAAACCAAAAAGGACACGTATCACTATTCCCTCTGCTTTATCAGTGACCCTGGGATACTCAAGAGAAGTTGAAAACTGAAAACATGAAGATCTTTGGAGGAACTCCTAAATAATACTCTTATGTTATTTTCATTTTTATTCTTCTATGAAAATAAGTTCAAAGTACTGTCTTTATATCCAAAGATTCGATTGACCATGCACTTTTCAAATTACTAGACTTGGTATACTTGATAAACTGCAATTTGTAATTGATTCAATGATTCCCTTGGCCAGCAAGTTAAGTCAATTCTCTCTTCCTCATCAGGATTAAACTAATTTAAGGTGGTTGTGTAAAAGTATCTGGCCTTAGAAGCATTTCACACATTTAAGAAAATCAAACAGATAAAGAAACATCAATTAAACTGTAGGAATTACTATAGAATTCTTAAATTCTATAGGAATTCAAGGAAGGAAGGGCTGGAACAGGAGGAAAGTTCCTCCAGGAATTCTCCTAATTCTCGCAACAGTTAAGAGTGAACTATGTAAATATATTTTAGAAAGGAAGCTGCCTGTCTCTATTTCCTCTTGAGTCTTTTCAAAGAGCTAGAAAGTGACTATGAAAGATGACTGCAAAAAGAAGAACCAACCCCAGGCAATGGCGGAACAAGTAGAAGGAACCTGATGAGATATCATGGAGTAATTTTTCCTAATTCCTTGGAATGCCAACAACTCAGATTCAACCCAAGAAGACAACCTCCATTTCCAATAAAATAAGTACTTCTGGGTCTGTATGAAAACACTGTAAATCATAAAACCAGCAGTAAAAAAGTTGTATTTAGTAAAACAGACTATGTATACACAGTCCAAAAAGGCAGTATGATTAGATGGAAGCCCTAAAACATCAATTACACTAAAAGATGAAACACAGTATTTCTCAGGAGACTGAAAGTCCTTCAATACCCAGCTCAAATGTCTCTTCCGTGTTTTTATTTCCCAAATAAAGTAATTTACTCTATCATCTCTGCTCCAATTTATTACTTTCTGCAATTATGATTTCCATTACTAAATGGTGAATTCCTGTAGGGTAGGGATTCTATCATGTTCATGTTTGTGTCGTTCCATAATTCAGCACAGTGTTTGGCACATGGTAGGTGCCAATAAAGGTTTGCTAAATGAAACACTGGACTTTTGTACTAAAAGAAATGTGCTGAAAATATTTTTTAAATAGTTTACTTGTAAGACATGCATTACAATGAAATATTTCTCCTTTACCTCACAACTCCAGACCCTGAAATTATAATTTATTTGTTTTATGGCACCATTGATCTCAAGTTGTCCATAACCACCAATTTTTGGAGAGCTGAAATGCAGATTCTATCAACCAATGCTAGATCGTGAACATTTAATTCATGAATTGTAGACACTTTTACATAAAGAGCAGGCTGAACACGTTTTCACAGGAGTAATAAATAACTTCAGATGTCCTTGTGAGAAATTCAGCAATAGAGCTTACCTATTAATTTTCTCTACTGAATGCATTTCCACATCAAAGAAGTGTTACCTATCATTATTTTATGTTACCACAGTAGAGAAGATTTAATCTCTTAGATCATAACACCCTTGCCTCAGTGGTCATGGGACTCTTTAGTATTACACCTATGCAAAATCTGTCACAAAGCTTAAAACCTACTGTTCTTACTCAATTTTCTGCCAAGAGAGGTTAAGTAACTTAACCATGGTCACAACTCAACCAACACAGAAGATAGGCAACTGTTCTCCTAATATTCTATTAGTATATATGCATCATATGTGTTCAAGAACTCATACACAACGTTACTGAGGTAGTTGACACGTAAGTGTAAAATCTATGGACCAAGTCCGTTATTAATGCTAACTATGCTACTAACCGTTGCTGAATTAGAGCTACAGGTCTATCCATGAATATCACTTATACCTTAAGTTTGAACTACTATTTATAAGTAATAAGAGGGAGTAAATGTAAGGCCAATAACAGTAAGCATAGCAAAGGTAAGAGCAAAGAAAATTCTAAGAGAAGTAAAAAGAACACCTGGAACTTCATAGGAAAAACAAACAAACAAAACCTGGCAGTCAAGGCTATTGTGTTTATATATTTCACTAAGATTGAAATCTGTTTTGTTTGGATCTTGGCAGTAGAATGAGGATCAATGGGGAGAAATTACAGGGAACAGACTTCATTACCACAGGCATAATTCTACAGGTAACAGAGGTTCCAATGGTGAGCTTACGATCCCACCTAAGACCAGGGGGTTCCTGAATAAACACTATTATACACGTATGGTCCTAGTTTAAATGCAGGGGGGGTAACATAAATGCACTTCCCATTTGGAAGAGAAATTTACCACTAGTATATTAACTGTATTACATTTAAGGAGGCTAGAAAGAAGCTAATAGTCCATTCAGTATGTAAGAAAGACCAGGGTGCTGAAAATGAGCCAGGAGAGTCAGGAAAAGGTATTCTAATAACTTGGATCAACTGTATCTTAATAATATTATCATACCTACAATATGAAATAGGATCTTAAAAAACCTAGAACTATAATTGTCCTATTATTTATTATTTGTCCCTTTAACATATTTTAAAATCTATATTAAAATATAATCTCTATATATTATATCGAAAATTGAATTTATGTTTCTCAAAAAGCCTATTTCTTTCTCTTCCTACAATACCTGAGGGAATCCTGAAAGGATTAACTAAGTAAAGGGTAAGGGGAGGGCTGGGTGGGAGACATTATCTGTTGGGGGAATTTTTGCAGCCAAGGTAAGGTAAGAAGCTTGTAAAATGTGAGAGAACATAGGGCTTTTTAAGATGTGTAAGCTGCTAGGTGTGATGAGATGATGCTGTGCAGGAGATGAATGTGGGCAGGTGGGCAGGTAGACTGTGAACGACCTTGTGAGACATCTTACACAGCAGGCAGGCTGTTAAGTAAACAATGAAGTGCTTTAAGACTAGTATTTGTGAGACGCTCCAGTTTAGAAAGCACCAAATTTATAGGCATCTTGATACAGCATAAAGAAAAAGAGGGGTGCTATGTGATTTCCCATGGTACCAAATAGGGTGACCCAGACACAAATACAAGTGATCTGCTCCTGAGACGCAGATTAAATTTCTTCAGGGTATCTGGATCACAACTTCTGCCATTTTATTTTTAAAAGAAATCTGAATCAGTCCTGGCTTGTGGCCCAGTGAATAGGCACCGGCCTGTGAACCCAAAGGTGGCTGGTTTGATTCCCAGCCAGGGCACATAACCAGGTTGCAAGCCAGGTCTCCAGCCAGGTCTGTGGCTGAGGTCAGGTGAAAGGCAACCATACATTGATGTTTCTCTCCCTCTCTGCCTCCCTCCCTTCCCCTCTCTCTAAAAATAATAAATAAATATTTACAAGAAATCTGAATCAGAATCCATTATATCTAATTCATTGCTGTTCAGCATACCTGAATAATTATAATACAGCTTAAAAATATAAAAAAGAGGCTATCACAAAAAGAATATTTCCAAGGAGGGTTTGGAAAAGGCAGGTTAAGTGGTTACTATTGATTAAGTTTGTTCCCTGGCAAAAAATTGTGGAGTTCTAACCCACAATGCCTTAGAATATGACCTTGTTTGGGGTCAGGCCTTTACAGAGGTAATGGGAGAGATTACAGTAAGATCATTGGGGCAGGTCCTGGCCCATCACGGCTGGTGTCCTTGTAAAGGAGGGGATTTGAGGTGACATGCACACAGGGAGAAGGCTAGATGAGCCTGGAGTCACTGCTGCAAATGAAGGAGCGACCAGACACTGAAAGGGAGGCCTGGAACAGATCCTTCTTTACCACCTTCAGAGCAAGCATGACCCCACTGACACCCTGATCCCAGATTTCTAGCTCCCTGAACTGCATGGCAATAAATTTCTCTTCTTTACGGCACCCAGTCTGTGGTACTTCATCACGGAGGCCCCAGAAAACGAACCCAGCAGGGTTGCAGGAAAAGTGACTTTGGATAACTTGCATAGCAACAAAAAGCAGTAACTGGATCCTGTATTCCAAGGTAAACATTCTATAAAGAGCAGCATCAGATCAACTAACAAAATTGATTCATGGAAAGTAGATTAAACTCCTGAATTAACTTAAATTTATAAAACACTGTTTACTGTGGTTACATAAGAAAATATCCCTCCTCTTGGGACATACATACTGAAGTATCTGGGGTAAAGAAACATGATGTGACTTACCCTCAAATGATTCAGTAAAAATATTATATACATGTGTGTATTACATATATGCATATATACATATGCATGTGTGTAGTTTATGTGTATACACACAGGAAGTGAGAAGGGAAGAGGGAGAAAGCTCACATACGAAGGTGGATGTTACCAACACTAAATCTGGGTAAAGCACATATCATATGTGCTGTTTTTATTTTTGCAACTTTTTTGAAGTTTGGCATTATTTGAAAAAAATAGTTTAAACATTTTAATGCTAAGGTCACTGTCAGGAATCAGATATTTTTAGTAGAACGCAGATGTATACACAAAAATAACCAAACATAAAATGAAGAACTAGAAGGGAGGGGTTGAGGGGAGGATAAGTCACGCAGGAAAAGCATAAATCAAGGCTCTTCTTCCTGTTTTGGGAGGCGGGTTACTTTCTGGTTACCATGACCAAGGAAATTTGCCAGTTTCCATTAAATTTGTAGTTGGAAGAAAAAGTGCCGGGCAGATAGCAGGCACTGGCAGGTCAGACAGACATAAATTCCACAGTAAGCAGTCATTTATCGGGTATTGCTGTGCAGAGCGGCATGAAAGCGTCCACAGGCCCCACCGACCCCACAGCAGAGGCGCTGCTTTTCCGATGTGCTGCCACCGCAGGTGATGGGGCCCGGGGCCAGGGAAAAGGCATGAGGGGCTGGAGGCAAGTACTCACAGCAGCATGGGACACCACCAAAAGCAACGGGGGGTGTGAAGGGAACGGGGTGAGGAAGTGTTTTTCTGTGAATTCACGCTCATTCTGTGAGCACATTAGCCTCCCTGTTTTGCTGCAGCCATTATCATTAGTCCCTGGCAAAGTGATAACTTCCAGCTGTACCTGGCAGCCCACCACTGTGGCAATTTACACAAAGATTGAAAACAAAAATACAGCGTGTTTTCTAAACCTCTTTCTCTTTTTCTATTGCAGAAAGGATCTCTCCTTCCCATCTTTTTCCGCCTTCTAACCTCTGGAGACCTGAAACTGCTCTGGACAAGCAGTAAGCTACCACAAATGGGGTTTGGTTGTTTATCTTTATTTTCCTAGTCAGTCCATTAAAGTACTTCAATAATTTATTAAAAACTAAGAAAAGTTGCTTCAAAATGACTTACTTAGCCAATCTGCAAAGTAACATCCCAGGAAAAACATGGGAAGAGTATCCAAATTTCAATCCTGGTGACTGGGGTGGACCTGTATAAAGGTGTGACTATCCGTGCCAGGAAGACAGGGACACCCTGCTGGAAGAAAGGCCTAACAGAACGGGGATGGTCCACACACAGATTATAATAGGGAAGCGCAGAAAGGCAGAATGTGTGTCCAAAACAGCCCTAGGGAAGAGGCTGTCCAACCACATGAACATGAGCGTTCTGAGTTTTGCAGGAGGCATCAGTCTGGCACGGCCACTGAGCTCTCCTCAGGAAGTGGCGTGCCCCTCATTGCACGAGGGCAGACACTGTGGTTGTCTCCACATCCCCAGAACACAGAAAAGTGTAAGCAACGGCCAACTGCCTCTTTTATCCTAACTCACTGTTACCTGGTGTATACACACAGGGAGTGAGAAGGGGAGAGGGAGAAAGCTCCGTGATCTTTGCTGGATTTGGATCCCCATACAATTTTGGCTAAGACAGAACCTACTGGCCAGGGAAAAGAAACAGTCTCGTTTCCTGGATAGCTGAATTCTTCATGAAAAATAATTTTGCTTTATGCTATCACTTGCAAAATTTGCATAGTGCCATCTAATAACCAATATTTATCAATAACTAAGACATAAAAAAATTATCTCTAGCTGCCATCCTCAGGCTGCTTTTATGCTTTTTGTAAAATATTTTACATTTGAGTATCTTTACCTCTTATATTTAAAGCTTAATGTTGACATGGACACTATTACTTATTTGCTTAATCTACATAATAATTTCAAAATAATTCCCATATATAATTTCAAAAGAATGAGACCATTCTTACCTAAATACAACTTGTTTAAAAAGCTTAAGATCTTTTCTGGTTCTTTTGTCTATAAAACAGATCCTACCATGGACACACTTATCTTACTAATGTTACTTACAGCAATGTGTTTTCAATTTTTAAGGGTTAGATTTTCCCCCTCTTTGATTTTATTTTTAAAATTATATAAAGTGTTTCACAGTTTCAGAGTCAAAACTGAAAAAATACAGATTCCACTTGTGAATATGGCATTTTCTAGTTGGCCTATATACCTGTGACCAGTGTAACCTGGGTCACAGGATACACAGGTAGGTAATTTTGCTACAATAATGGAAAGTTTCCCTTCAGTGAAATATGCCATTTTGCATTTCCTTCAGCAATGTAGGAGAATGCCTATTTTTCCACAGCCTCGTCAACAGAATATGCTGGAATTGGAATATATTGGAATTTTGCCAATCTGAAAGACATAGCTATAATTTCAGTACAATTTATATTCCTTTTATTATGAGAAAGGTTAAGTATTGTTTCATGTTTGGAAGGGACATTGACATTTATTTTTCTGTGAGTTGTTGCCATTTTTATTAGATTGTTTGGTTTATTTCTCTATAATTTTTAAGAGTTCTTTATTACTGAGGTCCACTAGCCATTTGGCTAAGTTTTAAAACTCAAATATGTTTAATGTTTGTCATTTGTCTTTTGACTTTGCTTCTCATGCATTTTACCATGTGAAAGTTATTATCTATGTGTAGGTAATCAAAGTGATCAGTTCTTTCTTTAAAAGCATTAAAGCTTTTGGATTTTGAATCGCAGTTGGGAAAGCTTTCCCACTCTCAGGTTATACAGAAATTCACTCATGTTTTCTTCTAGTACCTGTTTCACTTGTTCACCATTAGGTACCTAACCCTTGGTTTCTGGTCTGAAAAACAGATATAAGGTTATTTTTCTTCATATGGCTAGCCCATATCATTTATTATAAAAGCTACCTTTTCCTCATTGTTCTGAGGTTGGGTAGGGATTTATATTCATTCTTCCACCAACCAACAGTGAGCCATTAGGATAGTACAAAATAGGTACTTAACCAACATTTGATGAATAAATAAACAAAGGACCATTATTTATTAACTATACCTCAGGAAATTCTGGTGTAGATTGTGTTTTCCATGAACCACACTTGGAAATATACTACTTACTATAAAGGATAACAGTATACCCCTAACACCAGAATTCTACATGCAAAGAAAAGACAAGGTCCACTGGGTAAGGGGAATGATGACCCTTGAGTCATGTGTGTACATGAAGAGATTAAGAATGGGTTATAGGAAGACCACGGGGTAATGTGTAGGGGTTTTTATGAAGCATTGTAAGGAAAATGAGTTTTGAGAAGAGCTGTTTACAGGTTGTTTTTTGAGGCAGTGGTGGTAAGGAGGGGTAAGGTTATAAGCTCTGTCATCTAGTTTGGTTTAAAAAGGAGCAGGCTCACACTGCAATGAGCAGGAATAGCACAAGGCAGGCATTGTGGAGAGTGAGAAGGGCATGTGCAATGACATCCTCTAGAAGCTAGAAGGTAAAGGCATCACTGCTGGGGAGGTTCCTCTGTCAGGAAGGGAAAGAACTGTAGATTCTCAACCACTACACAATTGCAGGCCCGTCACTGACACCCAAGCCTGTAAGAATGAGTAATCACTGTAATCACGCAGTTCTTTTTAGTACCATGTACATGGGTATTTGCAGGAAGGAATATTCTATCATTTTTATGAATTTTAAAAATGTTTTTCTTAGCATGCTTATATAGTTTTAGTGAAATATTAGGTTGCTAAAAAGTCACAGAAAGTTAATCCAGTATAAAGACGGAATTTGTCTATTTTTCCAACATAAATGTACTATATCTTAAAAATAGCATCATTTTAATTAATTTTGTTTGTATCATATATAGCACAGTAAGAAGTTACTAAACAGGATGCAGCTTACATTTCATTTGTCCACAGTCCCGATTTCAGGTGCTCAGAGACTCGAACGTAACACTAACAGCAACTGAAGGCCACGAGGAAAACCACCACAAAACTGATGAACTTGAATGGTGGAAGTCACTGCCATCCCTCGGGCCCTTCCCTTGCCTTACAAGCATAAAATAACAAACTAGATTAAAGGGGGGGAAAAAAAAAAAAGATGAAAACCCTAACAGTGAAAAGTGATGGCTGACATAGGAAAGAACTCTTGAAATGCTGACAGAAAAAAAAGAAATTAAGAAAAAAAGCAGAGGACTGTGCATTATTTTAAGCTGATGAACAAAAACTTCCATATATCTCAATACCTTTCCAGGGCAAGATGAAAAATACATGAATATTTAATCATGAGTATTCCAGAAAAGGTTATTTAAGTTCTTAATTCTCTGCCTAAGAGGTAGGGAAATGCATAATACATTTCATAAAAATGTTTTTCAAGGGATATGGTGAAAAATATTATGTGGAAGTACAGACTTCAGCTCTATGGAACTTTTTCTATGTAGGAATTTTCCCATTCCTAATGATGTTGAGTATCTGAAGCATTTTTCTATTAATTTTGGAATGTTCTCTTTCAAGGTAACAGTAGTAAATAAAACTAGTAGGTGTCTTTTCTCTTTTCTTGACATCTCTAGAAGACATAAGATTGTACAGAGCTATAGTTGTAATACAGTACAGTGGGCTTGCAACATATGTGGATGTAATATATTATGACAATAGCACAAAGCAAGAATGAATGGAACTGAGTTCAAGCACAGTTACAGTATTTTGCTTGAATTAATCCTAGTATTAATCTGAAGTAGACTGAGACAAATAAGTTGATAATTACGATACATACTGTCTCTAGAGCACTGACAGTAATGACTAAAAAATTTTTAATGAAATATAATGGTGGACTACAAATATCCACTGAGTGTAAAAATAGAGAGGAACAGAGGAACAAAAGACCCAAAACTAAAGAACATAATTAGCAAAATGGCAGATATGAATCCAACCATATCAATAATAACATTATCTGGCAGACTATCAAATTGGATCAATAATATGATCCAAATATTCTATCTACAAAAGAATCCCTTTTGAATCATAGACAAAATAGGTTGGAAGTAAAATACTGGGAAACTACATATCATGCAATGCAAGCAGTAACCGTAAGACAGTTGGATTGGCTATACTAGTATCACGCAAAACAGACTGAAAACATTATTAGAAACAAAGACAATTTATGATGAAAAATTATAAGTTCATCAGGAAATTATAACAATTACAAATATGTATGTGCAGTGGGAGGCTGAAAATGCCCCTGCGCCCCCCAAAAGGATATCCTTTTTCCAGTGTCTGGAACTGGGAGATGTCAACCTTAGACATGAAGAGGGCCTTTGTGATGTGCTTGCATTAAGAAGCTGAGCTGGCAACACTGCCCTGGATTACCAGGGAGGACCCCAGTATACTCACTTGTACACCGGAGGAGAAAGATTTGCACAGCAGACAGAGTGGACAAAGGCACAGATCTTCTGGAGGAAGTGAAATACTAATTTAGGATTTCTGGCCTCTAGCACTGTGAGAGAATAAATTTCTGTGTTTTAAGCCACAAAGTTTTGGGCAATTTGTTACAGCAGCCATAGAAGACTAGTACATGCGTCCAACAGCAGCAGAGCTTAATAATACATGAAGGAAAAACTGACAGAGTTGACAATGTTTGGGAACTTCAACATCCCACTAGCTAAAATGCACAGAAAGAGACAGAAAAGCAGCAAAGTTATCAAGAACCTGAATATAATAATCCAACTTGATCAATAATCCAACTTGATTAACTGGCATCTTTACAACACTCAATAACAGCAAAAAAAGCATTCTTCTCAAGAGCAAAAGAAGACTTCTCCAAAACAGACCACATCCTAGGTCATAAAGCAAGTCTCAATATGTTTATAATGACAAAAAAATCGCACAAAGGATATTCTCCAATTACAATGAAATTAAAAAACAAAGAAATTTGGAAAACCCACCAACATTTGGAAATTAAACAATACACTTCTGAATAACCAAGTAAAAATGAAATCACAAGGGAAATCAGAAAATTTTATGAAGTAAAGGAAAATAGGCAAACAAAATATCAAAGTTTATGGGATGCAGCAAAAATAGTACATTAAGAGAAATTTATTGCTGTAAAAACAGCAATTAGAAGAGCAAAAAGAACTCAAATTTAAAAATGTGTTTCCCAAATTAAGAATCTAGGAAAAGAGCAAACTAAGCCCCACGCAAGCAAAAGGAATGAAATGAATATTAGTGTTTAAACCCCACAAAACACAAAAGAGAAAAATCAATATAAAATAAAGTTCTTTGAAAAGAACAAAACTCCTAGCAAGAATGAGCAAGATGATTTAAATTACCAAAAATCAGGAATAAATGAGGTAACATAACATTAGAGAAATTAAGATGATTATAAGGCACATAATAAACAACTCTTATGCAAAATGATTAGACTACTTAGATTAAATAACCTAATTCCCAAAGATACAAATTACTGAAACTACTGAAGGAAAAAGTATATAAAATATGAATAAATCCATAACAAGTCAAGAATTAGATAGGTAATTTAAAATCTTCCCACAAAGGAATCCAATGTCCAGATGGCTTCAGTTGTGAATTCTACCAAATATTTAAAGAAGAAATATTACCAGTCTATCATAAACACTTTCAGAGGATAGAAGTGGGAATACTTTGCTACATTGTAATCCATGAGACCAATGTTATCCTGATTGAAGTCAGACAAAGGCAACACCAAAAAAACTACATACCAATATTCCTCTTGAACACAGATGCCAAAAATTCTCAAAAATAATAATTTCTCAACAAAATAGTAACCAAAAAATGCAATATATATCAAAATAATTTATACCACCCAAGTGTGAAATAGTCAAGAAAAACAAGATTGGGTCATCATCCCAAAGTCAATTAATGTAATATATCATATTTCACTTATTGTTTCCTGTTTGGAAAAGTTTTTTCTTTTCTTTTTAAATTTTATTGTTGTTGTATTACATCCATCCCCTTTTTGCTCCCCTCTGTCCCCTGGAAAAGTTTTCTTTATTACAATAAAATCCCCCTGAATTCTAGACAAGAACCTAGTGTAAAGGAACCATGGACAGGGACAACAGGTGGGATTGACTTTGGGGGGGAATGGGTGGGTGGGGAGGGGGACAGAGGGGAGCAAAAAGGGGATGGATGTAACACAACAACAATAAAATTAAAAAAAAAAAAATCCCCCTGAATTCTAAAAGCTTTTTCCCTTATATTAAAAGCTTGAATATGCTTTTATTTTTGTCTGTGGCATAAGATAAGGTTCTGCTTTCTTTTTTTTTTTTTTTTTTTTGTATTAGTATCTGTTGCTATACATTAAACTGTGTCCCCAAAATTCCAATGCTGAAATCTTAACTTCCAAGTAACACATTATAGGACCTGGTTTGGAAAATAAGGTCATTACATATGCAATTATTTATGTTAAAATGAAGTCCTACTGCAGTAGGAATGGTATCCTAATAGGGGAAATTTGGACACAGAGATAAGGCGCAAGAGGTGGGAGGATGCGAATGGGAAGAGACGTGGAGAAGAGGGCCACACAGGAGCTGACAAGAGGCCTAGAGTGGGCCCTTCACTCCTGGTCCTCGGGAGGGATCAGCCTGGCTGAACCCCGACTTCAGACGGCTAACCTCCAGAACTGTGAGACAATACTTTCTTTGCTCAAGTTTAAGCTATCTGGGTTGTTACGCACTTTGTTATGACATTCCTAGGGAACTGACACACCAACTATTTCAGTGCCTTAAATTGAAAAGGCCTTCCTTTCTCCAGAGGTCTGCATTATCAGCTCTACAATGAAGTGTCCTGCATGTCTTGGTCTGTTTCTGGGTTCTCTGTTCACTTCAGGTGGTCTGTTTTTCCTACTTTTCCCTAGTTACTATACCTTTATAGGTAAGCAAGTCTCCCTCACACCTGCTCTTTTCCTCTGGGAAGGCCTTGGCTGTAAATTGTCCACTTACTCCTTTCCAATTTCTTTTTCATATTTCAACAAAACAAAACACTTACATAGGTGTCCTTTCTCAATTACAAATCTCACAGTAAATTACATATCATTACTAAGAGCAAACCAAACAAAAATAATTATAGAATTTTTCAAATTTTGTACAAATGTGCCCCTATTCCCCAGGGATTTAGATCCGATGACTGCAAGCGTGGGGAAGACAGAGGAAAGAATACACCCCAGGTGGGAACAGTACCAACTGAAGCTACCATGGCTAGACAGACACCCCTGATCACATCATTATCAGTGACACCCCTGATCACAGCATTATCAGTGCATAAAATGAAAAACCAACTGGAAAAGGAGCAAACAGGCTAGCTTCCAGCATTTCTATTAAAATTTTTAAAATCTACCTACCTATCTAGCTAGCTAGCTATTTATTTTGCCTGGTCAGCTCTCTTAAGAAACAGGTTTTTGAATGCCACTTACCCAGAAAACGCAAACAAGGATGTGACTGAAGGTCAAAAACGCACAATCCCTGTCGAGTCCCAAGCATGTCTCTTGACCTTACAGTGTTTCTAGCCACTGCAGTTTGGGACCTGCTACGCCACAGCAATCATCGAATTGCTCCGTCACTGCAGAGCAAGCCTCCTCAGGCGGCAGGTCTTGCTCTAGGCATCTATGAGCAGAGCACGTTTTGATCAACATGAGATTCTTAGTGTCAACCATGCTGTCTTCACCGAAGAACTGTAAATTTGCCATTCAAATGAAAAGAAACATTGACCTAGTTCACTCAGATGTAAGATTTATAAAGGCTTAGGTAGGCTGAATAGATTTATATTTAGCAATAGATGGGGAAAAGCAAGGATGGTGGAGAAAGCCGGAATGGTGGAGAAATGAACTCTGAAAATTTCCTTTTACTCTCAGACAATAATATAAAAAAAAACCTTCCTTTTAATCTGTCCATATATCATCTGGAAAGGAGATAACATACTCATTTTATTTTTCTCTCCCTTCTCAAGCAAGTGACTACTCATGTCACCATTATGAAATAGTAGAGAAGACAAAAGCTATAGAAAATACACAAAAGCCAATGTGACTCTAACAGGTAAACGCAGGACAATTCATCAACAGAAGGCTTCCTTTATTAGATTTGTGCTACCTCTCAGCCCTGAGAAGCTTCTATGTCAACAGCCTCAGCTCTCAAAGAGAAAGTAACCTTCAAAGGAGGAGTGATCTGGTCTGACTTGGTCACTGACTTACAGGGCTGGTATAGATGCACAGTAAGTAGCTGGTAAATGAACGAACTACTTTTATTAAAATTTAAATAAACTATATATCCTTCAGCTAAAATAAAATGTTCCACTTCATCAACTTTTAAAAATAAGAACCTGCATAATATAGGTCCACAACATCAACATTATATCATGAGATATATGATTAGCAGTCTGAATTCATACATTTTTATATTATTTGGAAGAATGAAAGCCTGTTTCTCATTATATTCCTGAAGTAGAACAAAAAAAACTTTTTTGGTCTTGGTCATATTAAATAACACAGAGCAATCTTAGTGATGTAGTGAAGACTGCTCTGGTTTTACCCTGATTCCAACTGTTCAGGGCAAAGAAAATATAATTTATTTACCTGAAAGATTAGTTAGACCTAGGTGGGTTTTTCTTCTAAAATACACAGGATATTATCTTCTGTACAGAAATGGAACACTTGAGCTAATTTGCCAATCCAACACTGAGACCTTCATTATTTACCCCAAGCTGGGCATTAAAATGGCTAGGTGGGCCAGAGAGTAGTTATGGTCATTTAACACAAACAGAAAATGTAGCATTACCAGTCCACTATCAAAATCAGGTTCCTAAAAATATCTTATTCTCTTGAATTAATATTGGAGCAGCCAAATACTTTTAAAAGATGTGTTGGGTATCTTAAAATGAGTATGTCAGTTAATTAATTCTGTGATCCCCTACTACCAACAGAGTACTGTACAGTCTGCTATTATTCACTGTCCTATAGATCATCTGTTCTTGGTGCTGGTTTGTTCCAGGAAGAGAGACAGCTGCAACACTATATCCCTGTTCAACCTGAGGACCATCTGACTTTAATTGTAACACACAGCTTGATATGGCTCTGGCTATGAGAAGCCAAAGTATCGTCTGTAATAATCTGGAAAAGCAGAAACCTGCCAACAGAGGGCTGAAACAGGGACCTGTGCTGTCTGGCTGCCTGACGGGCTGCAGGAAATATGATTAATGAGTAAGGTATAATGATATCAGGAACCCGATTAGCACCACAAAAAGGTCACAGATCAAAGTAGTATGCATTTCATGAGCTACAATCATTGCATAAAATCTGTGGACTTGAAGAGGTAAACCAAAAAGAGGAGGGGGGATAAAACCCTTATGTGATAACATGCTAACAGATACATAAAATACTGTACTAAAAATCCAGTCACTTATAGTAAGTTAATAGGAAATTATAAAATGAATCAATATGGACTGCACCATAGGAAAGCTTTCTTCATTACAGGTATATAGTAAATATTTTTGAATGAATTAAGTATTACATTCTTTTGTCAAGACACATGTAAGTAAAATCAAGTTATCTTACTATGAATAAAAATGATCAGAGATGTAAATATTCAACTCTAAGCTATACTTGCATTTAATTTGCAGTTTGTTTTTAAAATATAGCTCTGCTCAGAATGTGAGCTCATTCACAGCCTAAACTATGAAGACATCTGTAAAACTTGAGGGATGAGGACTCACTGGAAGAAACATTTACTATTGCAATAAATTATAATAAACATGCAGTTAGTGGAGGAAAACACTAATTGACATAACTTCATAGTCATTCTAACTTTAAGAGAGGTACAGGCAAGACCCAAATCTGATTGAAAAATTTGATATGTAGCTTCCTTTTTTTCTCTTTCTTTTTTTTTTTTTTTCATTTTTGTGCCCTTGGGATTTCAGTCTAAAAGAGATCTGGCTCTTGTGAGAGTAACGACAGAAAGTACTGTCAGGAGAATGGCTTACCCAATCTATACAATTAAATTTTCTTAACTGTCAAAATATTGTTGATAAGTTTTAAATATAATTAATTCAATGGCTCTGCCTCTTAGACCACTGTTATAGCAAAGTAAGCACACCAATAAACCTCTTTATACTTTTAATAACACTAAATATGGTCATGCTTAATAGAGAGCTGATATGTTAGACTTAAAAATTTAAATTATATTTGAGAAAAGGCATTTCAATAATGCAATTATATGACTATGCTTTTGATTCTTTTCTTAAAAATTTATTCAAGATCAAGGGTGATTATTTATACTTTTCAAGTTTTATATAAGTAATCTTTTATACCTAATAGTAAAACATTTTTAATGGCAATGAAAAGTAACTATTATAAAATGAAAAGACTAGCTGGTTGGTTAGTGTCATCCAGATACACCAAAGTTGAGGGTTCGAATTCCAGTCAGGGCACATAAAAGAAGCAACCAATGAATGTATAAATAAGTAGAATGACAAAATTGATGTCTCTCTCCCCACAATTCCTCTTTAAAATCAATCCTCCTTCCCCTCAAAAAGACAAACCACAGACTAGAATAATACTATTTGGAAAAGATATGTTAAATAAAGAAATTTCATGGAAAATAAAGACCTCTTAAAATTAAATAATAAAAAGATAAACAGTTACATTTATAAGAGGCCACAGATTTAAACAGACAGTTCACCACAGAACATGTGAGTGTATAAAATAAGTCCTTTAAAAGATAGTCAGCATCATTAGTCATTAGGGAATGGCAAAGTAAAATTACATGAGGTACCTACTGGAATGGCTAAAATAAAGAAGACTGACAATACCAAGTCTTGCAAGGATACAGAACATTGGAACTTCATACATTGCTGGTGGGAATGCAAAGTGGTAGACATATTCTTATCATATGACTCAGCAATTAAACCCCTAGGAAGCTGTCTTGGATAAATGAAAATAAATGCTTAACTCAAGACATGAACAAATATTTATAATAGCTTCACAATGGACAAAACCCAAATGTCCATAAACTGGTGAACAGATAAACAGGATGTAATGTATTTTTACAATGGAATACTAAGCAGCATTATAATGAAATTAACTACTGATACACACAGCAACGTGGATGGATCTCAAAAACATCATGCTAAGTGAAAGAAGCCAGGAATTACAAGACTATATATTGCATGATTCCATTTATATAAAATTTCTAGAAAAAGTAAAACTATAGAGACAGACTCAGTGGTTTCCTGGGACTTAAGAGTGGGAGCAGAGTCAGACTTCAAACAGGTAGAAGGAAACTTACTGGAGTATTGTTCTAAAGCAGATTGTAGTGATAATGGTTACCCAACTGTATAAATACTAAAACAAATTGAATTTGTACACCTTTCAAAAGGTGAATTTTATGGTATGTAAATTTTAACTCAATATATGTGTTTGAAAAGGGCAATCACAAAAAAATTGTGGATTGACTGTAGTACTTTCCATTGACTTCTCTGCACCTGGGAAACAAAAAAATCACATAACTATAGGCAACTGTCACATTTAAAGGCTAGACATCTCCTTCAATAACCTTTGTAGCTAAGCTTTGTCTTTTGCTGTCATTTTAATAACTTAAGGAGAATCTTCAAAAGTGTGTGGGATAAAAGTCAAATGTAACATGGACCTTAAGACTGAAATAGAAAAAAAATCTTAAGGAAAATAAAAAGACTGTAATAGAATATTAGGTACTATTTTTCTGAGTGCCTACTATAAATTAGAGAATATTTTAGATCTTTTACACACATAATTACAATTTTATACTCATAATTTCCAAATCACAAATGAGTCAACAAAGGCTCAGAAAGATTAAAATTCCCAAAGATCCCATAATCAGCCAAGTGATTTATCCAGGATTAAGAAAGTTAATCTAACTTCAAAGGCTGTGTTATTTCCACTCTCCCTACATTGCTTCCAGAATATATAAAATGTAAAATTTATGCAATAATGGGTTTGAAATTAGGATCTGGAAGACAGGATATAAATGTAATTGTTGGTTCAAGGTAAGAAATGCTGCCTAGAACATTAGAATACAATAATTTTTCCTGAGTATCAGTTGCAAAGACAAATGTAATTTAAATTTCATTTTTAATATGGAATATGAAGTATTGTTTTTAAATACTAAGCTTAAGGCTCTGGCTGGTGGCACAGTGGATAAGGCGCTGGCCTGTGAACACAAAGGTTGTTGGTTCGATCCTCAGCCAGGGCACATAACCATGCTGCAAGCCAGGTCTCCAGCCAGGTCCGTAACTGGAGGCAGGTGAAAGGCAACTGTACATTGAATCTCTCTCCCTCTCTGCCTCTCTCCCTTCCCCTCTCTCTAAAAATAATATATAAAATCTTTTATAAATAAACACTAAGTTTAAAGCTCCCTGGTTCTAAACTTTTATGAAATTAAAGGCAAAAAGGAAAATTCATATTATTTTTCATAAAACAGTTAATCCTGCTCTGTTTGGGGTGGCTCTGTGGGCTGAGCACAGGCCAGTGAATCAAAAGGTCACTGGTTCAATTCCCGGTCAGGGCACATTCCTGGGTTGCCTTGGTCCCCAGTTGGGGTTGTATGAGAGGCAACCGATCACTGTTTCTCTCTCTCTCTCTCCTTCCCTTCTCTCTCTTAAAAATAAAGAAATAAAATATTAAAAAAAACAAAAAACAGCTAATCCATATAACAGTATTAAAGAATCCACTAGAGAGGATTCTGAAGAATTGTTTGTAAGCACAATGATTACTATCCTTTTAAGTTTTTAAGCTTTCATATTCTAAATAATACATGGAAAGTTCCTTCAAAAGACAGGGACAGGATATAATTTCAATATCTTGTTTCTAGTACTAAAATGTGCACTGGCCGTCTAAGCTGTAACAAAGAATCATGTTCTTTTGCTGGTTCAAGAAATTCATATTTGAAAAAGCAGTTTAACTTATAGCTTTACTTAAAATTTTGAATTCTCACACACAAATGAAAATAAACCTAGATTCTGTATGAGAGAATTAAAAAAAAACATTAAAAAACCTTTCAAGTTAATAAAATTTTATCAAGGTTCTATGAAGATTCATGAAGCATTAACGTCACTCTCAGTTTTCACTAGTCAACTACTGTTTTGTGCAGATGAGCAGGGGCTAATGTTTACACTAACACATGAAGGATACTTTGAGAAAAGAAAGGCTCATGACAGGCAGAGTAGATGATTTCTATCTTACCAATCTGTTTATGCGAACAAATTCTTCTGGGGTTTTGGCCCAAGGAGGAAGTTCAACATCAGACACTACTGTCCCATCATCCATCACTCCAAGATTATAATTATTGAAGTTGACAAACATCTCAGGGAGATAATAAAATTCAGGGATCAACTCCTATATGAAAATAAAAGACAATGTCATATTATAAACTGCACAATACTGACTAGATATTCATAAAAGACCCTGATGATTTCCTATTGTGCAGAAGAAAAACAAAATAAACATAGAAAAAATCTTTCATTTCACAAAGTTTCAATTAAGGTAGACTGATCCCATCCCATCAAATTTAAATAACATCTTACTGGTTTGTTCTATGCTCTCCTGAAGGAAAATTCTCAAAACCTCAAAGTTCTTAAATACCACCATTTGAGTAATCTGTATTTGACAAGATATAAACAGATTAACATGCCATGTCAATAACAACTTTAAAAAGATGGTTTAGGAGGTATATGGAATTTTATCCAGAAAAAAAAACAACCTCTTTATAAGCATTAAAATGCCACTGCCTTGATCCCCTCATCAACCAAGAAGATACTTTTTACACTTAGTTATGGTTTAATTGTATATTCTGCTCATATTTCAAAACATTCAGCTTTAGTTTTAAGGTACTAACATTGGTTAAAAAAATAAAAATTTTCAATTAGCCTACAAAATGACCTTCCTAAGAAACTGAACAAATTAAATATGAGTTGAATAGGCTATTTAATAAGCAGAAAAATGCAGCCAGTAAGGATTTTGTGTACAATAAGCCCCATCTATAACTATTTCAGAGGTCCTATAGATCACACTAAAATCCAGTCTTGACATGGGTCAGTGACCCAGGGGTCTTTCAGATACCCCCTCAGGGCCAGCTATGGCAGGCCAGGCTTTCCGAACAGTTGAGTAAAATAGGGAGGTCATCAGATTTTGGACAAAGTCAGTATGAACTCGCCAGAGCAAAGAAAAAAAGATTCAGCAGGAATGAAGCTATTATCACCTTCATCACCCATGTGAAATGCTGCTTGACTGTGAATTATACATTCTTTGTTTACAATCACAATAATGAACTAACCATGGTAGACAAGAGCTTGTCCTCCAACTGCCTGACAACCACCTGGTCACTGGACTCGGAAAACAGTTAAACTAAGCAACATTTTAAAAGAACCCTGTTAAAAGTTTCACCATAAATGAAACAAAAAAGCAACTGACCTCCCCACAAATTTTAAGATTCTTATCTCCAAAAGTGATGCATGTAAATCTAATTGACAAAAGAGGGAAAGACACGTGTGTCATTTTATGCAACAAAAAAGCTATGGCCGATCTGAGCGAACGTTTGTTACATGAGATGTTAGATACTAAACTAAATTCTCAATAAAACATATTACTTTTAACCTTCATAATAAGTATACAAGGTAAGGTATTATCCCCATTTTTAAAATGAGTTTAGGCTCAAATAAATAATTTGCCCAAGGTTACACAGTTGATTTATGATAAATTTAGAACTTAGATCAAGACTTCTCTAACTCTAAAAACTGTGTCCTTCACCAAAAAAGCAGGGTTCTACTTATGCAGCATCCACAGTGTTTGTCATTTGAAATGTTTTTAAGCAGATAATTACCTACAGGAGAGTTCACATAAGACTGTCAGCTGATTTCTCAACAGAAACTTAGTAGGCTAGGAGGGATTGGCAAGAAACATTCTAAGTCATGAAAATCGGAGACCAACAGACAAGATGGCTCTACCCAGCAAAGCTATCATTTAGAATGGATGGGCAGATAAAGAACTTTGAAGACAAGAAAAAACTAAAGGAGTTCATCATCACCAAACTATTATTATACGAAATGATAAAGGGACTTACTTAAGAAAAAGAATAATATCAAAACTATGACAATAAAATGGCAAAAAATTACATACCTATCAACAACTGAATCTAAAAACCAAACTAAGCAAACAAGGACAGAGACAGAATCATGGATACAGTGTTTTGATGGTTGGCAAATGGGAGGGGGTTTCAGGGAATGGGTGAGGAGGTGAAGGGATTAAGAAATACAAATAGGTGGTTACAGAATAGCAATGGGGATATAAAGTACAGTACAGGAAATAGAGCAGTCAAAGAATTTTTATACACATGAACCATAGACATGAACGGTGGTGGGGGGACTGCCTGAGGGACTGAGGGGTGCTGGATGGAGGTGGGCAAAGGGGTAAAAATTCGAACAACTGCAATAGCATAAACAATAAAATAGCATTAAAAAAAAAGAATTTAAATGGAGCAAAAATACACATAAAACAAATGAGGAATGGTTCACAACAGGAAGAAAGCAGTTTTAAGTCTTACTGGACCATGTTAAACTTCCAGTTACATAATTTCTAACATGCTAGGAGGAAGGTAGTAACTAACTCATCAATTTCCATAGTTACAGATTTTATCTGAGATTTCCTACTAAAGATACCCTGTACATTTGATACAATGGACATTATAAAAACATTTCAAACTTAAAGTTTTCAACTTTATTAAAAATTAAGCTTAATATTTCACTTGCAATTTATCAAGATATGAATTGGCTTTGCTCTGTTCATTTCGACCTCGTGCCCAGTACCCCTTGATTTTAAGAGAGCAGTCTGGCATTTCCAGATCCTCTGCATGGTCATCAGAGGCTTCCTGAAGACCACCTCTTCTTCTGTCTCTTGTGAGAGTCTAAGCAAACAGATTACGTAAGCTGTCCAGGAGAAGCAGTGTCAACAGTTAGTATTTTTCAAGAGACAGAAACCAAAGAAAAGAGAGGTTTTCCCAAGATTAGGGAGGGAAGATTCTCTAATTCTGAGTTTCTTTTAGCCCCAGGGGAAGGAGGTAGACAAAGAAGTTAGGCTGGAGCCCAGGGGATGGTGGTTTATGATGTGTGATCAGGGTCACCATTTGGTCATGCATGTAGGGTCTCCGTGAGAATCAAAAAAGGGCAACCCTTCCAGGCCACTCAGCCCTGCAGGGAAGTGAGTCTGGTAAGAGGAGTAAAGGCTGGGTTTCTGCTCCTGCTCTTTCCTCCAGTCACACAACCCAGCACAGAAAAAAGAAAAAGTCTGCTGATACGTGACCTGACCTCACCATGGTGCGTTTGGGAACCTAAGTCCCTTGGTGACAGAATTTTTGGCATCAGAAAATATTTCTTAACACAAACTCGGTATAATCAGCAAAGCTCTCTGCTTCCAAAAAATACTATGTCTTACAGAGAGTGAGGATTGACAGCATGGAATGAAGATGTGAGAGCCACTGTTCTAGGTGCCACATAAGTCTAAATGTCATTCAAGTCCTGGGGAAAGGAGGTTCCCTGCCCTACCCCTTTAATGATGTGGAATGATTTGCCCAGTAGCCTAATATGAAAAAGATTTTAATTCAAATTGGGACATGTGTTATATACCTGAGTTGGCAGTTATGAATTTATAAATATTTCAATAATACAAAGGGTGGTGTAACATATCATTCTTACACACACACACAAAAAGCATTTATTTTGTTTTTCACTTTTTGCAGAGAACTAGGGTAGGGTCTAGAATATGGCTCTGAAAGTGTCTTTCCCCACTTAAGAGATCACAGGTTTAAATTGCTAAGAAACAGTGTAAGGGCATATTCATTAGGTAGAAAATTATTGTAGAAACAAATAGCACACTGAAAATTCAACAGAGAAAATGATATCTAAAAGCTGGGATGGTCAGAGTACATTGTATTTCTAATACAACACTCATCAAACTGTACTGTAATTGTTTGTATCTCCCTCTAAATTGAGGGCTCCACGAGACTACGTTCACCACTACACCCCCAAAGCCTAGACATGGAACGTGACGCAAGCTAGTCATTCAGTAAGAATCTGTTAACTAAATGACTGAAAAATGGTATTTAAAGTCAAAGACAAATAAGCAGAAGGGAAAAACTAGAATAGTCCTGACAAGGCGAATATTTTTTTAAAAGGTATAGAAATTAAAATATACCTATTATTGTTTCCAATGGTCAATAAAGAATGATTTAGGGTGGGTGGGGAGGGGGACAGAGGGGAGAAAAAAAGGGATGGATGTAATACAACAACAATAAAATTAAAAGAAAAAAAAAAAAAAAAAGAATGATTTAACTGGTTTAGAGAAGATTATCCACACAAGGTGGGAAATAATGCTCGAAGGCACAGGAAGGGTCAGTGTTGAAAGCCTTGAGTGCCAGGCAACCAAGTTCAGCTTACTTTCCATAAGAAAACGTTTTGTCCATTTTAAAAATGAGCATGAGTTTAAAACAGAACGAATATTTCCAAAAAATTTAACACCGAAGAGAAAGATCATGAAGCATCTACATGTAGTATAATGAACATCATCAAATAAGCACAAATTAAGTAAAGGAGTGGAATGCATATACTTAAAACATACTGCCACCTCACTATAAAGAAATCTGCATGATTAAATCAGTTAATGGGAGTTGAATTATCACCTTAATGTAAAATAACCTGCTGATCTCAACTGAAGTACACCAACATGCAGCAAAAGAAATTAAGTCAGTATACACATATATGGCCTAAATTTTGCTATGGATGACAATGACGTTCAAGTTACAGAGTGGAATTCCATCCTAATCCTGAAAGCATCTTTCTAAGAAACATGACTAGGTATTACCAAATATTAGAGTTTAAAAATATCTCCTTTGACAGATGAAATTTAGTAACAGAGTCAAAGATTAAGTCTTTCTAATACTTCTAATGTACATGTACAACATGAAGTATGTTTTATATTCATCAGAAGAGAACATTCAGCTCTAGATAAAAACCACATGTTCAGCAATTCTTTAAAACATCAGTAGAAAATGATAAGTAAACAACACTGACAGAAGACAGAGATATTTACAATTCACATTTTCTCCTGACTTGCTGACAATGATTTTAATCTCTATCACTTAATTAGGCAGATGGGTCACAGAGGCAGGTAACATGGTCAATATGTATTGTATAATCTCCTAAAATAAAAATCTGAAAGGTTCAACCAGAGGTTATACCACAGTTCAGGATAAGCCCATTGCTTTGATCACAAATCCAAGGCTTTCATGGTGTAATGACAAGGATTGGTTGTGACCACACATATGCTTTAGTTTTCCTTATTAAGGTATGATTCCCACTGATACCAGTGCCCTCTGTAACAGAGGGGCTGTATGATTCTCCTACCAGTAGCCACCAATTTTGTCCACTGAACTAAAACCATTACTTCAAAAATACCTGGACAGCCATGACAAATACTAATCTACTGACCCAAAGAAACAATATAATCAAAATAAAAATAAAAATGAAAATGCTACATCACAACTAAAGTTAAAAGTTTATTTTATTCTTACTAAAATGTGAAATTCTGCCAACTGAAATATCAGCATGATAGCAAGGTAAGTAATTTAATGTAAACAGTTCTGGTGATGTTGATGGTAATAAAAATGTGAAAGCAAGTTTTTAGCTTTTCACCACCAGAAAATAATACATTTTGTCAAAGAAAAAATCTAAAAATAAGCTTTCTTAATGAACAAAATAAGTAAATGAACATTATGGAAAAATAATGTACATGCTCTGATACATTTCAACTTTCAAATATTTATTTTGTTAGCCCACAAATTAAAAAGTTTTAAAAAATTAACTGAAGTTGAACTGTAGCTAAAGCATGTTAAGTGGACTGTATATTGGGAAGTTTTCAAATTGATGCTGAAATTCAGTTTCTCCTTATTTAGTAGATAAAATATAATTTTTTTTCATTTAGTAAAAGAAATATAACAGCAATTTTTGAAATTAGAGAAAGAAAAATAATCTTTAATGTTTCTGAATAGATTCTATAAGTATCATGTGAGTTTAGATTATTAGAAAACTGTCATTTCAAATGCATTAAAATAAAGAAAAATCATAGATTACAAACTAATAGATAAGAGATAATCTATCTCAATCTAATATAGCGAAGACAATAATTGGATTTGAGTCTTGTCTACTGAGATTACTGGTCCCATATCTTTAAATTAATTCCATTTTTCTGACCCTTACTCCCCTCAATTGCCATTTCCAAAACACAAAACCACTGTGAGGCTAATATGAGATAATACAGAATTCTATATGCACATAAGATCTTATTACTGTTATTATTATCATCATAATCATCATTTATGTGATCCCTGATAAAAATCCCAAATTATAGACTCAACTTGCCTAATTCTTAAATCCAAAAGGACATTCACTGAATTATGGTCATTCATAAATACATTTACCATAATTCTATGGGAATTTAATACAACTTACTTATAAAAACTAATGTGACCACAAAAATATTTGAGGCTTCATAATTTCTATTAAATAACACTCACATTTAAAACAAATTTATTATTTTTTATTAGCAATGACAGTATGGCTTAACATGTCTCACTTTGTGATGAATGCCCTCAATATTTTATAGTTCTCTCCTGCTTTCAACACATGTTTCTCTTCCATATTTGGACTAGACATTTTCACTGAGTCTTTTGCTGTTCCAGGACCCTATCTTCAAGGAAATGGTAACTTTGGAAGAGTTAATAAACTTCAACAATGCGAACAGCAGGTACACTGGAGCCACCAGAAGAGAAGACATAAATTAAATGCCTACCTTAAATCTTTTCTGAAAATGTTGTGAAGTAATTTCACATTGCTATGAGTACGAGTAGAATAGTTAATATCAGTATCCATGAATACACTAATGAACAGTCTAAAATTTTAATTTACCAAAAATATCTTTTTGATAACCAAATAACAAATTACAGCTGATGTACACTTTGATAATTCAGGATGACAGCAGCATTTTCTAAGTGCCTTAAAAGATTTCCTTCCTGCCTAGTATGTATTTAAGTAACATAAGAAGAAAAATTTTCAGTTTCAAGTAATTTTTAACAAAGAAAACCAAAATAAATTGTTGTATCATTGTAGACACAAAAGTCCAAAGCCCAATATTAAAAAACAATAATACAGCATTTTTGTTGAAGAGATACCATAGGAACTTTTATGTCATTTCACTTAAAGTTGCCATTAAAATGAAGACTTACTGCACATGACTAAGTCATTTAACCTACTGATACATGTAGAAAAGGGTTAATGTGATGTGGTTAGATTAATAAATCTGCAAGGTATGTGTAAGTCATGTATGAAAACAAGCATGAACAGATGTTTGGTGTTTTACACTGCTCAGAGAGAGCAGAGAGAGCCTGAGCACACACTAATGTGGATGTGTGGAGGAGAGATAAAAGGATGAGAAATAGAAACTTGGAAAAAAATAAATAATAGGAAGAAACACAGAGGGGGTGAAGGAGGGAGGGAGGGAAGAGGAAAGAAAGGGAGGAAGGGTATACATGAGCCAGTTATGTACAAGGGATATGTGGAAAAGAACTAGAGTTTAATTTTAGTTTCTTTTAGCATTTAAAAACACTCAATTATTTATGAATAGGACTGAGAAACATGAAGAATAAATGACAAATGTATTTTTACTAAGAAAATAAAACTACCAAATCATCAAAAATTAAGGTTGCTTTTTTAAACAGCTGCATCAAGAAATGTATTTCCAGCAATTATGTTTAACTGTAGCTGAACACTTGCTTATAAATGGATGTAATGCTGATGCTATCAGTGTCCATGGAATGTATTATGGTAGGGGCGGTGTGCACATAGGGAAAAAGGAAGCTAGCTTATCTTTCAAATTACAGACCCCTGGGATTTTGGACATAGAAGAGGGCAAGTCAAAGGTCTCATGTATTACAAATCTCACAAGACAAATAAAATCATTCTGTGATCATCTCCATTTTGTATTCTTTATCAAATGTGGGCATCTAAGACTTTTAAGGGTTAATATTTAAAGCTAAAACTAATTATTTTAATATTAATGAAAGAATGAAAGCATGTATTTTAAAATAGCTTAATAGTATCTTAGGATTTAATTGCATTCTATTTACTTAAGTGTAAGTATTAAATATGCTCTGTTGGGCCTACCAATTTCATAATAATATAAATTTTATATTCATTCACTTAACAATCCACAATGAATTATAAGATAGGTTTTCAAACTGAAAACAGTGACAAGATGTCCACATGGACTTCTTTTGTAAAGTTACAGCAAAAATTCAATCCATCTTAAGTATAAAAATACAGAAAACTGCATCATTAACAACTCTTGGTCAGCAGATGACAGTCAGCTTCTGGTTTTCTTGCTGCCAGAAGACTGCTGCCTGCAATATGGAACATCCGTAACCCGCTCCACACGGGGCGCGCGTCCACCTTGGCTTTGCTGCGCCCTCTGGCTGGGGTGGCCATATGCTCTCTTCTCTCCTCAAATAACCTCTCTCGCTTCCTTAGGCTCTTCCCCTGACTTCTCTCTTTCTGGCATCTTTAAATCTACCTACTCCTTCGTTCAAGCAATATTTGTTGATTTCTAACTAATGGCAAGGTATGCTGAGGTTACAAAGGGGATAAAACAGAAAATCCCCTCTTCATAGACTACTAGTGATGGAAACATAAATAAGCAAATGAATAACGCACTATCTGTGCATCATGTGTACACTGTACTGTGTAAACAATAAAACAAGGGGATACATACAGAATGATTTAGAGACGGTATTCGGTGTAAATCCACTCTGAGGAGGGAGGTGGCATTTGAGCAGAGACCTGAACGAAAGGAACGAACGAAGCAAGTATCTGGGCGAAAGTGGTTCAGGCGGAGAGAACATGTTCTGCACTGCCGCCCATGCAGGAGGGGCTTGGCATTTTCCAACAGGAACAATAACAAAGACAAGTGAGGCTGCAGTAAATGAAGAATCAGAAATGCAACCAGATACCATGGGGCCTCAGTGGCTACATTAAGAACTTAAATTTTGTTTTCAGTTAGATGAGCTGACATTGGAGAAATCTGACCAGAGGGATATGATTTTCTTTACAATACCAAAAAAAAAAAAAATATTCTTGCTGTGCCATGTGGAGAAAACACCACACGGGAAACAGCTGAAGTGAGAAATTATATTTGCCTGGGCTAGAGTCGTAGGGATGGAGGTGGTGAAAACTGCTCAGATTCTGCATCTATTCTGAAGGTTGAGAAGCTGAGCAGTGGGCTGTGTATAAGAAAGGTTCTAAGTTTTCTAAAGGCCTGAGCAAACTTAGTAAATGGTACTGTCTTTTATTGAGATGGAAAATGGGAAATGAGGACATGTTTCCTTGGGGTAGAGAAGAGGGCATTAAAAAATGCCTGTGACTTGGCTGTATAAATCCAGAATTCAGGGCAGAGCTGTGGGATAAGACACAATCACTAGGGAGCAAGTGCTCAAGCAGAAGAAATGCAAAGACTAAGCCTTAAGATAACCCAATGATTTAGGGTATAAAAACTAGATAATCCAGTGAAGGAGACTGAGAAAAAGGATGAAAAGGTGGCCAGAAGAGGCTGGCTCCTTATTTCAGAAACCAAGTGAAGAAAATGTTACAAGGAAAATGGATCAATTAATTCTATCAATAATGCTGACAAATCAAGTAAGATGAGAACTGAAAATGTGCATTGGGCAACATGGAAATTATTTATTAATGACCCTGACAAGACTAGTTTCATCAAGTAGTGGGAAGTCAACCAAATGCCATATCCTGGAGAATTATTTTTACCCTGTCCCTTGAATGAATTCATCCCCTTAGCTAGTTGAGGCACTTACCATACTTCCTTTCAACTAATTGTGATGGCCTCCTGACATTTCTCCCTACCTCAAGGTCGCACCCTCTTTCCCTGGATCTACTTTAAACGCTGCAGCCAAACTGCTTCCTTTTATAACAAAGCCAATTATGTGGTGTTGCTGCTCAAAAGTCTGCAACTGCTGTCATTGGGATAGTGAACTATAGCTCATGGGCCAAAAATGACCTGTCACCTATTTTTATAAATAAAATTGTATTGGAACTTGGTCATACTCATTTGTTTACATACAATCTATGGCTGCTTTTGCACTACAGACTACAGTGATAGGGTTGAGCAGCTGTGACAGAGACTGCAGATTTCAAATTAAAAAATATTTATTATCTGGCTGCTTACAGAAAAATTTTGCTGAACTGACCTACAAAATTAAGCCAAGTATCTTCAGAATGCTACCAAGAGTCTTTCGGTATCTCTCCTTGTTTCCTATACACCACGTACACAAAACCAATTAGCAGACCAATCAACTATTCCCCAAAGTGTAGCATATTTTCCCTAACTTTATGTTATTCTCCTTGCTCAGAACATTCTTCTACATTTCATCAAAGCATTCATTTAATAAACATTGAATTTAGTGCCTACTTTGTTTTAGGAATTATTTTCAGCTTTAGGGATAAAGCAATGAGCAAAATAATCCAGAATTCATGCTCAGTGGATGCCAATGTTCTAGTAGGGCGAGACATCATAAATAAACAGGTAAATACATGTATGTCACATGGTGAGTGATATGGAGAAAAATCGAATTGGGAAATGAGTAAAAGTGCATGGAGGGAGAGGTGTAACTGAATAGAGGCGAGGGCGAAGGACTTGGTAAGAAGGTGATGTTTGAATGAAGAAATAAATCCATCAAAATTTCTTGGTCAATTTTTCAAGTGAAATAAAAAGTAAAAGCAAAGGCCCCAAGGTGGAAAGATACCTGGATTATGTGAATACCACAAAAGTCCTGTGTATTTAGAACTAAATGAGCAAGAGGTCAAAAGGTAGTAGCGTTCTGGAAGGGAGAGGAGGCAGCATGGGTTTTATGTAGTGTAATCGCGTCAGCTTTTACTCCCATCTGGAACACCATTTACTACTAATGAATGACTATGAGGAGAGCACATTTCAAGGAATAAAGATCAAGAATTTGGTTTTGAACATGTAAAGACTGAGATGCATTTCGTATGTTCAAATAAAGGTATCAAGGAGGGAGTCAGTTATCAGGAGAAAGGTCCAAAGTAGAGACATCAATTTAGGAGGTTTCTTAAAACCCTCTTGCATCCTTTAGCATATACAACTCCAATATTCTATGTCCTATGAAGTCATTCACAACCCCTTCTCCCCAGTCAGAATCAATTTCATTTTGTTTTTACCCTATTTATAGCACTTAACACTGCCCAACTTGTATTGAAAATAGTTTTATGTAATACTGTCTTTTTCCCATGGAGATATGCAAGTCAAGAACTGGGCTTATCTTAACATTTTAACCCCGAGTGCTCCCTATGATATATAATCAATGCTGGGCTCACTGAACGTGTTTGGGGGGATTTTAGTCCATCTGTCACAGGAAGTTTCCTCTCTGAAGGCAGGCCCTAGATACCTGTGCCGTAGCTGAACCGCTCGCTCCTCTGTGCGCTCTACACACACGCCCAAGTCAAATTTAAGTTCTCTTTCTCTCTCATCTTTTAAGACAACTCAATCTCCAAATCCTAATATTCCAGCCCTTTAAATGTCGTACGTTCATCCACATTTCTCTAGTACCATCATCACCACTGGGTTTAAGCTTCCACGGCCCCTGACCTCATTCCTGGAACAGCTTACAGGCAGTTGCTCCTCGCTCACAGTGTAATTCACGTTCAAACGTCACCCACAGGGCAGGGCTGTCCTAGCCCACAGAATCTTCATGCCACGCCCCTCCTCTGGCGTCCAATGCTTCCGGCTCAAAGTGTTTAAGGCCCAACAATGCAGGCCCTGGATTTCGTCACTCCTCTCCCTTCCCCTCCTTTCAGATGCTGTGTTATGAGCCCACAGAGAGCCCTTGTTACACTGAATTGCTGAGGCGGTTTTATTGTCGGTATCTGCTATAGTGCAAAAGTTCACTGGTGGCACCGGCAATGTTGTATTTGGTGCGGTAGCAACCAGGGCCTAAAGTAAAAAAATTAAACATTGAACGCTAGCTCAGGGTTCTGTCAAACTTTTTATCCTCATTTCACTTTTAGCAAAGGCTATTTTAGTAACATATTATTGTACTAAATTCTGAGCTTCTGGAGAAATACGAATCTCCAATAACCTCCTGGGTAGATGCATTTACTACTGCGCCCTTTCTAAGATAATGACCCGTGGGGACAGCTATGATGCTTTCCACTCCAGTCTGACTGTTAATCATTCTATAGGAGAGATGAAAAAGGGTTTAAACTGCATAAGTCAGGTGGTATTTATTCATTAGGTTTAATGTATTGACACTAAAAGTACCTGAAATGAATATGCTGCCTAGAAAAGCTTAGAGATTCACCTAATATTTAGATGTGACTGTGTGGCGGAATCCATTCAAGCTTTATGAGTCCGTAATTTATTCCACAAAATTTAGTCATAATGGTTCATTCAAGCCGAAGATAGTTATCCATTTTGTACTTCAGTTGCTAAACTTAAGTGAGTTTTTAAGACTTGCAACAGAGAAACTGCTAAGGATTAAACATTATTATTTATCACAGTGATGATTCTCCAACCCAATTTTAGCACTTTCTCCTGCAGGCCTCAAGACTACCTATTATTGCTACTAACTGTCAGTTCACATGCAGATGAAATACAACATTAGGAAAACTGTTGCTCAAAGAGGATGAAGTCATTCATCTTCCCATAAGCACAATGCTGTCCCTTGGTGTGATTCTGAAACAATGACCTAGGTCTGCACTGCCTACTACGGTAGCCACCAGAGCCACAAGTGGTTATATTTACATGGTGTAAATATAAAATGCACAGCAGATCTCAAAGACCAGGTGTGAAAGAAATAATGCAAAATATCTGATTAATAATTTCACATTGTTTATATGTTGAAATAAGAGTATTTTAGATATATTAGGTAATATATTATTAATATTTCACATGGTTTTCTTCACTTTCTAATGTGTGACTATAAGCAAATTTAAAATTATTTATATGGCTCACAATTGTGGTTTGCATTGTATGTCTATTGGACAGTATGGTAAGCCTACTTGGAGAACTGAGCAACACCTCTGAATGGTTTCCCAGACTGGGTAAAAAGTGTCACTGTGAGTCAGGTTGAAAATGGAAATAAGGGTGCCCCGAAACACAAACGATCCCCGAAACCTTAAACAGTAAATCGTGTAACAATGAAAGAATCCTTTTAGTTAAATCTAACAAGGTCTCTTTCTTCTCTGAAATAAAAAAGAATTCGTATTTTTACCTTTACTTCATAGGAATAAAGATTACTTTTTAGAAAACTTGTTCTATCAGTATTAGCAGAACGCAAAAAATAGGGATTCAAAGATAATAAAGTGACAGCCCCTCTTTAGGAAAATAGACAGAAGTTAAAAAAAAAAAGAAAAATAGAAAAACATTGAGTATTGGAAATGTTACATTATTATTTTCTGAAAAAAATAATTCAAATAAATGTTCACCTCACAAAATTTTGTATTTGTAAAATAGCATAAAAACATTTTAAAGAACATATCAATCATGGTAATACTTTAAAATCCACTCAATTAAATGATTCCCACCATCCGTCCTCGAATTTCACTGTCCCCTCTGTACTGTTTAACATTTTCCTCAGTGTTTCTAGAGATTCCAAGACAGTACAAATAAAGATCAAACTATAATTAACTCCACTGAAATGTTTTATCTCAATAAAACGTTTACACTATTTCAGTGACTTAAATATACATTCTCATACATTTATTCTTATATAATAAACATACTTTCTAAAGTATTAAAATTTAACATTTTTAAAGAAGCAAGTTCATTAAGACATAATTAAATCCCTCAGTTTTAGAAAGACCAACTATAAGACTTTAAATAGCCTATTTAACCACATATTGCATATTTTTCAAAGTATTTAAAAGTCACTAAGCTGTAGGGCCCAAATTAGTTAGTTATCAATACAGAAAATGGGGTACTTTATCTATATCCTATGTACGCTACAATATTTTATGGTAAAAAACAAAAAAAGTAGAGTACTTGTATTAGTCAGAATGGCAAATAGATTTCGGCAAAGTTAGTACTAAAGAAAATTTCTGTGCATATGAAAATAATGAAATGGTATTTAATAATGAAACTCTACTTCTAGCCCTGGCTGGTGGCACAGGTGGATAAGGTGCTGGCCTGTGAACCCAAAGGTCACTGGTTTGGTTTCCCAACCAGGATGCATAATGAGTTGCAAGCCAGGTCTCCAGCCAGATCCATAGGGGAAACCACCATACATTGATGATGTCTCTCTTCCTGTCTGCCTCTCTCCCTTCCCCTCTCTCTAAAAATAATAAATAAAATCTTTGAAAAAAAAAAAAAGAAAGAAACTCTACCTCTAATCAGGCTCCAATTTGACACTTAGAATTTTAAATTCTTTTTTTAACTTTTATAAGCAATGATACACTGAAGTAAAATGAAGAAATGTGAATATATTTTACTTTTTCTTTTTTTTTAATTTTATTGTTGTTGTATTACATCCATCCCTTTTTTACTCCCCTCTGTCCCCCTCCCCACCCACCCTTTCCCCCCAAAGTCAATCCCACCTGTTGTCCATGTCCATGGTTCCTTTATACTAGGTTCTTGTCTAAGCTGCTCCCCTTCTTTGCCTCTGCCTCCCCCCTACTTTTTAAAAGTATGCTAGAGTAACATAAACATTAGTAACGTAATGTCTCTTTTGAACCCCAATATATAGTATAGTCTTATATAGTACTTACCATTTTCTCACATATAGTATAATTATTTCTGTATAAGTCATATGTCATTATGAGACTATAAAGAACTTCACAAAAGGCACATCTCATTACATTCAAGAGCACCTAACATTAATACCTTACCGAAAGAGACACTATGTCATGAAAACAAATTTCAGAACTTCTGAGGGTACAAACAAAAGTGTAGTAAGGATTGTATTAACTATTGTGCCAAGTTTTGATCTTTTGTAATAGTGAACACACAGACTCGAGAACTCTTATTTCTTCTCCATAATAATGTAATCCTAAGCCAATCGGAGACAAGAGTGTGCTCTGAACAAGCAGCAGATAAAAGTTGACTACCTTAAGAATAGAGACATGTGACTTCTGAAATAAAGTAGAAGTCTAATATTTTTCTCACAGTGTATTTCCAACTATATGTCAATTTTATACACTGAATTTGGAATTCCATTGAGCATGCTGCCTTGCATTCATAATACATTTTTCCTTAAAAAACAAAGACTCAAAAGAGGAAGAAAAACCACCATTCCACAACTAAGACAGAGAGAGAAGGGACAGACAGGCATATAAACACAGAGACAGAAAAAAGAGAGAAAAAGAGAGACAAATTCTGTGAAGTGGTTCCTAGCCACTTAACTAAGGCCTTAATCTTTGAGACTTAGCTTTGGTAAACAGGCTGTACAGCAGAAGAGAAACTGTAAACATTCATTCAATAAGGAATAAAATGGGCAATAAGTGTAAAAAGGACACATTTCTGTACCTTAATATCAGACGTATCACGCTGACTGTTTCGCCAAGCTCTGGAAACCGATGAAAAAGTTCGATCTGCATGATCAAATTTCCCTCCTTGCAAATTTAGGAAATAAGTTGTGAAGGGCTCCTGAAAAACAGGCAATTAAAAAATCAGTATCTTCCCTCACACATAAAAATGTGGTTTTTATAAATCTTTATATCTAAAAACTAATGACTACTACACATTAGCCAGTACTATAGTACCCAGGCATAGACTGGGAACTATAACTAAATTATTATATTAATGTTCTCAAATCATTTTTCTTTCAGAAGAAATATTTCCAAAATTTCAACCACTTTTCCTTCCAAAAACAATTTATCAATAACAGTCAGACATAAATTAGATGGTGTTTTCTTCATAGTACAAAGAAACTGTCCAATATGTAATTTTCCTATTGTTATGGCTCAATATTTAATTTATGATTAAGAAAAGAAAAATGTTTGGAAGATTTAAAAGCCTCCTCTTAGTTAAAGAACACTTAAACACATATTAGTGGATAATTGCTTGAAATTAGCTAAGCACTATAAATTACTTGTAGGATTTATGTCTGCCTGTACCCTTCTAACAAGCTTTAATTAATGATGTGCTGCTAATGCTTTCCCAAAGAAATTACTTTCCAGTAGATGAATCACCTTTCCATTTTACAGAAACATTTCTTGTTTAACCAATATATTATCAATACATGGCAGCCATGGGGTAACCCACAAATATACCTTATTCCATTTGGGGTAACTGAAGTTCCTAAGTATATGAATATACAGAACACCTGTATATTCATATGAAATTCTGATGAATAATGAAATTTTATTTATTTTAATAGACAACATTTGAATAAAACTTGCTACAGTTTGGAATTTGGTAGGCTATCAACCATTTGACTAGGCAAATTTAAGAAGGAAATTCACATAGTTTGAGGTGAAATATTTTTAAGGTAATTTTACAATAATACATACCAAGTGAAATACAGAGATACAACTAAAATCTTGTAATTAAAAAAAAATTACCCTTCAAAAAAGATTGCTTATTCTCCACAACACTGTTTATTATTTGAATAGAACTTACTATTCTTAGCAGCCATGCAAGAACAAAACTTGCAGTTGAGTAATGAGTACCGTAGTGGAACTTGGGAACTTGATCATCTTCCCATGATTCATACCGCTCTGCAAAGAACGCTGCTCTTTTTGGATTCAAAGCTCCTACTGGCTGCCAATGAGAAGGAAAAACAAATAAGAACACAAATGTAAGCATCTTTTATCTCTTTGACTCTTCAAAATGTTGTCCTATTACCAAGTTTGAAGGTAAATTAAAAACTATAGCCCTTGCTGGTAGCACCGTGGATAAGGCACCGGCCTGCAAACCCAAAGGTCACTGGTTCAATTCCCAACCAGGGCACATGACCAGGTTGCAAACCAGGTCTCCAGCCAGGTCCCCAGCTGGAGTCAGGTGAAAGGCAACCATACATTGATGTCTCTCTACCTCTCTGCCTCTCTCTCAAAAAAAAACAAAAAACAAAAACAAAAACAACAACAACAAAAAAACACACCATTTTAAAAAATCTTTTAAAAATATTTTTTAAAACCCTGTATGTACTATTTAAGCTAAAACATATTATTATATTCAGACAGTAAATGAAAAAACAAACTTATTCTCAATGCAGGTTAAACACTGCCATATAAATGATTAGAGAAATCTGTCATTTCTCAATAAGCCTAGCTTCTGTTGAATCAAACTCTTTAATCAGCCCATAACAAGCATTTTCTAAAAGACAATTACATGGCCCCGGCCAGGTGGCTCAGTTCCTTGGAGCATCATTATGTACACCAAAAGGTGGTGGTTTCAATTCCTGGTCAGGGCACGTACCCAGGTTGCAAGTTTGATCCCCAGTAGGGGTGCATGCAGGAGGCAACAGATAGATGTTTCTCTCTGACACAGGCGTTTCTTTCCCCCTCCCTTACACTCTCTCTAAAATCAATAAAAAATATACCTTTGGGTAAAGATTTCTTTAAAGGCAACTACATGAAGTAACTACATATACATTGAACACATCTATAAAATTCTATTTAGTTAATTAGAAGAAACAACCAGAAGCAGAATCTTGAAGCCAGAGGATTAATTTATAAAAGGTTCTGAAAAGAGTACAGAATAAAATTGGAAGGAGCAAGGTAAGCAAGGAGATTTTGTAAAAAGGGGATTAAATGTAAGCCTAGAAATTTCTACTATGTATGAGTAAAACCATAATTTTGAAGAAACATGCCTGCATGAAATATAAAAAATACATAATGTGGAAGGAATCATACACAGATTAAAACTCATACCAGAAAACAATACATCACAGCAGAGGTCCCAAAAGCAGCATAGCAGGGTAGGAAAAATTCGGGCTTACTGGGGAACTAATAGTGCCCAGGCAGAAGGTTGTTTTTTTGGGGGGAAATGGGTCAATACAAGTAAAACCCTACAAACCATGCCTGACAACAACCAAAAGAATGCTAACTATTGTTTTTAAAATTACTTTTTAGAATTGGGGTAAAGTTTCAATAAAACAATAGCCTATAAAGCCCAGCACATTGCTTGGCATGTGATGAGGGCTTCATAAACGTTGGCTCGGGTGGTTGTTATTGCTGCTGTTATCCGGGGACTACATAAACTCCATCGCACAGCGTGCAAAATATGGTGTGATTACGCACATGAACATTTTCTTGAGGAAGAGACACAGTGGTCATAAGATTTTTGCCCCAATAAATTCAATAAAAGGGGGGAAGATTTTCAAAGGGTTGTAAGGGCTGAAAGAATGTTAAGATCAACTGCTTTAAGCAACAATTCATTCTCATAAAACATTCTGGCTTATAGAAAATGCCTACTGATTATTTAAAATATAGCTCTGGCTGGTGGCACAGTGACTAAGGCACCAGCCTGTGAACCCAAAGGTCACTGGTTCAATTCCCAGTCAGGGCACACAACCAGGTTGCAAGCCAGGTCTCCAGCCAGGTCCGTAGCTGGAGACAGGTGAAAGGCAACCATACATCGATGTCTCTCTCTCTTTCTTGCTCCACCCCCTCCACCTCTACTTAAAAATAATGAATAAAATCTTTAAATATGTGTATACATATATATATATATATTTACTTGTTAAACTAATTTTTAAACTGCTTTTCATGTTAATATGTGATTTTAAGCAACATTTAAAATTCATCAGCTTGGCTACATTTCTTAAACTAACTAATTTTTTTTGAAATTGCTACATATCTCGGTACCATTTTCTTTCAATAGCTTTGAAAGGTTCTCTAATCAACATGTTATTTTAAGCCTTTTTTTTTTTTTTTACTTTACAAGGAAATATTTAAAAATCTGTAGTTGATTACTATTTTAAATCAGTACCACAGTAGACTAATTTAAAACGTCACTTTTTAAAGCATTAGTTTCTTCACAAAAGAATTATATCTGATTTACTGATTAAATTTATGCCAGTTAAGAATGGTACTGACTCCAAGAAATCTTTGCTACAGAACCAATTTTGAATTCCTTTAAATGGATTTTAGTTGTTGTCCCCAAAGACTGAGCTATGCAAAAGGAAAGAAGAAATAAAATCACTGGAAGACAAATTATGTGAATTAAAAATAGAATCAATGCTCCTTTTGTATGGTTCTGCAGCATATTAAGTAGTCACTTTATCTGCTCGTATTTTTATTACTCTCCAAATGAGTACACCCCCAAAATCAATAGTTATAGAATCACATTTCTTGAATATAATGCTAAAACCAATTAGGATTGATTTCACTAGCAGCTAAAAAATGGCATTGAGCAGAGATCCATATAGGTAGAACCCACAGTATTGATTCTGGCTGTTATTGTTACAGTTGGTTTCTGAAGCCTGCTACAGGACAGCTATCAAGACATACCACATTTATTTGCAAGCATATAAAAAAGAAGTCCCCAAATAAAAGGAGGTTAAAAAAAAAAAAAGAAAGACCAGTGGAGCTGTGCAATGACAATGATACACTATCAGCTTACTCAGAGAAGTTACAGTGGGAATACACACATTGAATTATACATTACGCGAAAGCACTGATTTATTGTGGTAATAACATCCACCTCATTAAAAGATTCTGCTTTGCTGCAGTTGGAAGGCTACATATTGTTTACTGCTATAAATTAATGGTGGTACAAAGAAGACTGTGGAACCATCCTAACAATAGATCTGTAATGACAGTGCTGTATATCACAGCTTCCTCAGCAGCTTCATAATAAAATGGAGACAATGTATTGAGCTAATACATTCTACCATGCTGGCCCATATTTTTCTGACAACTGCTTTAAAAGATGAGCTGAATCCAACTATGTTATAATGCTGAAAAACATTTAACTAAGCAAGAGTCTGTCATACACCAGAGTGCATCATAGCATTTTTAAAACCTTGTCTAAATCAGCATTTCAAGATGTTTATTCATCTCTACATAAGAACTGAAAGTAAATGCTGAGGGCTCCTCTTACTTATGCTGTATATTATGAGTATCAATTGGGTGGCAATTCAGAAAAACGCTTAGCGCTATCATCCTACAGAGACTTCTTTGTACAATTTAACTGTAAAAGCTTGGCTGAATATTTTTCAAAAATCAGCAAACTGATTAAAGGAGTAAGGGCAAAAGATACTGGTCATTTAAAATGATAACTTCCTGAAAAAAATCAATAAAAAGTAAGTATTGATTAGAGAGCTATAATTCAAGTTCATAATCAAGTAAACATACATAGCCCTAGGATATAGAAAAGTAATTACAAGCATTACAGAAAACTAATAATAATAGGGTTGTATAAGATTTTTAAAAATCTATAAAATAAAAGAACCTCAGAATAGAATGATTTAAAAATTAAGAGTATAAAACTACCAAAACAAACATTACATTAAAAGGAATAGAAATTAGAACATGGATTTAAAAAACAGAACACCAAATTCTTGACATTTTATAAATAGCAACAAAAAATTTGCAATACTTAGGATATTTAACCTCACAAATACCAAAACTGACAATCATGTTAAGAGTTGTACATATACTGTTTGAGAAACAGTAATAATACCTTTCCGAACAAGGTATGTGAATCAAAATATCTTAAATTGGGTTTTTAGGAGTATTACAATATATAATACTTTATTTGAGAGGTAATTTTTCTAATTATAAGGGAAACAAAAGTTCTTTTTCAGCTGATCTAAGCATATTTAAGAAAATTAACTAAACAAGCCTGATGAGACCCATGGAGTCTACTAGAAAAGAATGTAATTAAACACCCTAATCCTATATTGGCACATACAGTGCTATGCATTATCTATGAGAAGCCATACAGTACACAGTAGTCCTAATATACTGCATTATTCTATCTATCTCTCAAATAAGCAAAAGCAAAAATTACTTTTAAAAAGTCCAAAAGGCACCCAAATTTTGCTATGAAAAATGTATGAAATGTCAAGCAAGCCACAAACATCTTCTAGATATTAATTTAAAACAAGTAATTTTAAATTCACAGACCCCTTTTCAAGGACACATGATAGACTCTCATATAATCACTAATAAAAACTATAAAATGAAAAGGCTTTTGTAGTGCTGGTACATTCTAAGTTTTCTCTTTCTTTTTTAAAATTTCAGGAAACCTCACTTAAAGCTACCTAATTAAGGATAATTCCCATCCCCCAAAAGAATATCCCAACTTATATTTGCAATTTATAAAAATTATAATGCACTCTTGTAGTAAGTATGTGAGCTAGATATCCCTGTTTTAATCATGAAGACAAGGTGTAGCTCAAAACCAATATAAATCTGGGAGACAAAAACCCAGTTCTCAAACTCCAGTCTTTGCGCCATTTTATCCATCTAAAATTATTGTAGTACAAATTGTTTTCTCCTAATTTTGACAATTTTCCAAATTCCTACATTTCTAATTTTTAAATATGATACTTAATGGATTGATTTAAAAGGCTAATAATATATGTAAAGTGCTTGGGAGAGCTCCTGGCCCAAAGAAGGCACTCAGCAAGTACAAGTACTATTACTGTTGTAATTGCTATTATCACCATCACCATAATGCCTCCTCCCTTTTGACATTTATATGTGAACTGTTCCATTTTATATCAACCTTTAAAAAGTGAAATGTTCCAAACTGCTGGACCATGGTTACAGTTACTTACTTTAAGAAAGTTATGAGAAACTGTCAAGAAATCTGAGTAATTTTACAGGGCACAGGTCTGCTTAGGTTAACATATTTCTTAAAATCCAAGTCTCAAAAGAGATCTTTCTGTGAAGGCTTTCTTCAGAAAATTATTAAGTCCTAAATATTAAGATGAGAAGCAATAGAGAGGAAGATGGAAGGGAAAGAAAGGGAAAGGGAAGGGAAGGAAGGACTTAATTAATTAATTAATTCTGGACTGTAAAATTCAGAACCAGGGTCTCAGTAAATGCTAAAGGAGAGTGTATCATGAAGAACATTACAAGAGGCTAGGGAAAGGCTGGCAAAAGAGCATGGATACATTTAGAATTATGCTCAGGATCTTGGTGACTGGCCTAAAGCCTTTTGCCAATGTCATCTTCATTCGGTACAATGAGGAACCTGGAAACATCCTTTAATTACATGACTACACATAAAGCCTGTCCTACAGTATTTAACAGGTAATGGGAAAAAGAACTTATATTCTTTCTTAGAAGTAGGGATACTGCAAGAGAATCATTGCTAAAAAACAGGAGAGAGAGAGAGAAAGAGAGAGAGAGATTGGTTGAACACAATATTATATCAATTAAATGTTACATGATATAAAAATGTCAGCTTCATGTAATTCAAAGGAAAAAAAGAGGGTGGACTATCAGGAAATGTGACATCATAAAAAAGGGCTATTCCTGATTAGAGAGTAATAATCTGGCTTTAGAAGATCACCGGAAATAAATAGGATGTACAGATTAAAGGGGCCATTCTGATGACAATGCTACTATTTATTGGATATAAGCAACAGTCTTCATGTCTTACAAAAAAGATGTCATTACATTCACAATGACCCCTTAACATATGAATCTATTAGCATTCTCAATTTACAGGTGAAAAAACTGAGTCTGGGAAAGTGACTATTACTGGTTGGTTACCAAGCCAGTTCCAGGGGCAAGATTCAGAGCTGGCCCAAACTAAATGGACTAACAAATCCTGAAATGACCTGAGTTGTGTGGATTGATGAAAATATTGGTGCTAAATATGTAAGGCTAGTAGAATTCTTTCATGGAAGGTTTAGATTGTCTTTTTGAAAAAATTCGATTTACGTTTTTATCCCCACCTATCAACGTATGTGAATATCATTTGAGCAGAGGCTTTACAACTGGAAAAATATAGGAATATTTTGTCTTGGGACACCAAAACAATGCATAGTAAAAACAGGTCATTTTTTAAAAGTAAAACAAAAGTGATAAGCACTGTTGCTAAAGTGTATTGTTTTACTTTCCCTTTAACTTTTTTAATATTTGTATATCTGAATCCACAAACCCAAGAGAATTGTATTATGTGCATCTCCACCACCTGCCTTTTCCCCCACCCACCAAGAGAAGAAAATAAACAAATATCTCCTGTCATTTCAGTAATGTTGCCACTGTTAGGAGGTATAGCAACTATTTTGTGTCAGTTGGAATAGCTCTTTTATCTAAATGACAAGTGTAACAAACAGCCTGATCAGCATTTTTACTCAACCTTGGCTTTTAGGGTATTTCCTCAAATGCTATATATATGGCTGAAATGGTTTGGCACTTATCTTCATGCACTCTACATTTTATTTAATATTGTCAAGAAAAAAATTTCACCGGTACACGACTGTGGCTTTTAGAGTTAACAAATAAGCACTTTTGTTTTCAAGTACCACAGCAGTTCTTAATCTCTTGAAAACACACTTTCTTGCAAGTGGCATTAAACATACACTCGCTATACTATTTCAATTTAACAAATGCATCTTGGGAAAAAGAAAAGTATTTCACTTTAGTTGCTGTGCATATAGAATCTAAATCATTTCAAATGCTTACATTAGTAGATTAGTGGCAATGCGACTTTTACTACAGGTTTTTATCCGAGTTTGAGAAAGGCACATAAATTTATCAAAATAATCTGATAATCCAATGCCAGTGTTGAGCTAAATGATAGAAGGGCTCAAAAGGCCATTTTAATAATCCAAAGCAAAATTTTTTTAGAAGTCTAAGGTAATTATGAAAACAATAAACACCCAAGAAGCCCAAACCTGATATATCAAAAAAACTACTCATTTGCAAATATAACTCATTTAAGACCACTGAAAAAGAGTTCTGGTCCAAGATGGTGTCCTCCCACAAAGAAACTTAATCTATAACTACATATGAAACAATTTCCTCTGGAACAGATCCAGACAACATGCCTTGAGAAAACAAGAAAAAGACACCACGGAACAGGGAGGAAAGGCTGTGACACACATGGCGACAGACCTCCCCTCGGACCCAGTGACATACAACTGGGGAGAGCACCAAACTCGCAGCTTTTCTTTGAGCGAAGGTTCTGTGCCAAACACCTAGCACCCAATTTTAAGACTTCTACCTGGGAGGCACCCAAACACCTCGCTATGAAAACCAATGAGGCTTGCATTAAAGAGACCCACAAGACTGCAGCAAACAAACACTTTCCACTGGGCTCAAGGGGATCTGCCCTGGCTATCCCAGCCTGAGGGTCAGGCTCTCAATTAAACACACGTCTAGGGACCATCTGGAACCGGGGCCCCCCGGAAACAGAAGCCAGCAGGTGCATTGCAGCCTTCTCCCGCAGCCCGCTCCAGGCCAACGCTGCCTCCTGGCAGGAGCCTGTGCATACTCCCAGTCTTTCCCTAAAAGAGATCAATTTGCAACTTGAAATGCTGCTGCCCATGGTCTGGGTTCCCATCAGCCTGCAGAGTGAGACCCTCACCTTTGGGACACTGTCAGGTCTCTACATAGGAGTAGAACCTCAAGTGCTGGAAGCCACTAAGAACAAAGAAGGTGGTCCAGACAATCACAAAGGTTTGAGAGCTAGGATGTGATCTGTTGCTACTGGGAACCAGCATAAAATAATATGTACTGCCCCTAATCTTTCTCTTATATAATGGGTGGCAAACACAAGACCCTCAGGCTGAATCCGGCCCTCCACCTTGTTGTATCCGGCCCAGCACCTTGTTTCTACCTGGCTTGCTTAACTGTTAGGGAGTAGTTACATTTATACAGTCCTAAAATGACGTTCGGCCCTTTGAAGGCAACCACAAGGCTGATGTGGTCCCCAGTGAAAATGAGTTTGACATCCCTGTCTTACATGAAATCAAACCCCTGAAACTGATAGAGTTGGAATATGAAGGTCTTGTCCCAGGGCCTAGGCAATTATCAACTGCATATGAGAAAAGGGTGGAAACAAAGCCAACCTGCCTCTGGAACAGGGACAGGAAACCCTCTCCATTACCCGCAGTACTCAGGGGAAGATACTTCTTCTGGGACAGGGTATAAGCAAAAGCCCTTTCATCTAGGTAAAGGGGCAGGAAATCCCGAGACCGGAATTCCACCGGAACAAAGGAGAGGACTGCTGCTATTGGTGGAGGGACAAGAAAGCCTCTCCTGCCTGAGACCTGCCAATGACACAGGCAGAGTTTGGATACTTTGCAAAGCAGTACAGACAAGAACACTAAGAAGACCTAACCTGGAGGACCAGTCAAGCAGAGTCTGCCTAAGACAGAGGCTGGACAGGAGAAGCGAGGAGCTGCCCCACCTCCACCACAAGCATGGCAATGAGTAACAGGTAATCAGCAATCTACTCTTGAAAAAGACAGGAGAGGGAGAAACTCCCTCTGGCACAGGCATAAAGGGTCTGCTAAATGGCAGAGCAAGGAACAGCACCTCTGGGTCCTCCCTCCATCCAAATGCAAACGGAGGAATTTGAAGTCTGTGTTGCACCGCAGGTAATGACAACAAACTCAACTGTGCTCTCTACTGACTGGATGGACTCAACTCCAAACATACACTGCCTGACGCAGAAGGAGATAACCACATGTCTAGGCATGAAGTATTGTTCCTATCACATCTCTACTGGCATTCAACCAAAAACTAAAAGACACTTAGAAACTAAGGGGAAAAAAATGACCCATTATGAATCAAAAGAACTAGTCTGAGAGATAGTGTAGATGGTTAGAAGTAACTGACAGATTATTTAAAATAACTAATTCATATACTAAAAATGATGGAGTGGAAAGGTGGAAAACTTATATAAACAGGTGAGAAATATCAGCAGAGCTGAGAACTACAGAAAAAGAATTTAATTTCGACACTTGAAATAAATATCAGAGGTGAATAATTTTGTAATTTTTTTGGTAAGCTAATGAGCATACTGGAAACAGCAAAGAATAAGTATGTTTGAAGGTATACTAATAAAAATTATCAAAAATGAAGATAAACAAATGAAAACCCAAAGAGAATTAAGTAACCAAAAACTGCACAACAAAATACGAGTCTAATATAGATGTAACTGGAGTCACAGAAGGAGGAGACAAAAGAACAAAAGAAATATCTACAAAATGAATAAACAATTTCCAAAATTATTAAGAAACAAAATACAAATTCAAGAGACTAAAAACTCAAAGTGGAAAAGCAGAACACATGAACAAGAAAGATTACAAACAGCTGAAAACCAAAGATAAAAAGAAACCTTAAAGATCGAGGAAAAAATAAATATTACATTGAAAGAGAAAAATTAATAAGAATAATGCAAACTGTCATTAGTAAGAAGGCCAGGTGGAAAATGGTAAAAAGTCACCTTTAAAATACGACCCACCAAAAAAAATAACCCCTGCCAATCTATAATTCTGTGTCCAGTGAAAACATTGTTTTAAAACAATGTGAAATACTTTTTTTGGATTAAAATAAAATTGAAAGAATTGACTGCCATAAGACATATACTTCAAGAAATAGTAATGAAAATCTTTAGAAGAAGAAATAGGATGCCAGACTCAAATTTACATCTGTACAAAAAAATAGATTATCAGATGTGGTAACACTCAGGATAAACAGAAAGGTCTTTTCTTATTTTTATTGCTTTAAAAGATGACTATCTAAAGCAAAAACAGTAATAATGCATTGAGTTTATAGCATACTTAACTAAAAAATTCATGAGATCACTTAGTAAGTTATGTAATGTCTAATCACTGAGGTGTATGCCTGAGACTAATATAATGATGTATGTCAAATGTAATTGGAAAACCTTTAAATAATTTAAAAATAAAAAATGAAATCTGAAGTCTGCATGGTGACAGATGATTACACACACACACACACACACACACACAAAGAAAGCTCTAACAACTAGAATGGAGAGTAAAGGAAGATATTGTTAAAAAGTTTAAAAACTACATTAAGTCATATAATCTGTGGATAAATTGGCATAAGTTAAAAATGTTTATTTCAGGCCCTGGCCAGGTAGCTAGGTTGGTTTGAGCATCATACCAATATGCTAAGGTTGCAGGTTTGATCCCTAGAAATGCAATCTGATGTTCCCCTCCCTAAAAAAGAAATCAATTAAAATGTATATTTCAAACAATGAACCATTAAAATTTTAAATACATAAATAACAAATCATAATATAGATAAAATGGACTCATAAAAATACTTAATCTAGCCCTGGTTGGGTGGCTCAGTTGGTTAGAGGGTTGTAAATTATTTGAATAGTTCTTAATATTACTAATGTCTTTTAATTACCTTTTCTATGTTTCACAAAGGTACTACACTTGGATTCTGAAGCCATTTGCTGACATTTGTCACACTACATCTAAAACTTCCCCATTTTATTAACCTAATCCAGTGATTTTCAACTGTATGTTACAAGAGCTTTTAAAGCATGCAATACCTGACCAGTCAGGGGCACTGACCTCTTTTCCCTTAGATTGTCCAATAATAAACAAATGATAACAGCCAAAACAACAACAGTCACCTGGTGTGACTGCCCTATCTTGAACAATAAATATATAGGTGATATACCAGAGTTGTATCTTATTGGTCATTTGCATAATAAGGTTTTCTCTTACTAATTTTTCATACTAGAACTCCTGATATGCAAGTGTAAGCACCTGATATTACCTGATATTTTAAAAGGTCACTTTGGAGCAAAAAGGGTAGGCAATACTTTTTTTTTTTTTTTTTTTTGATAAATCAATCTAAATTATACTTATTTTTGGTTGGATCAGCAAAAATTGTATTTTTGGTATGTCAAAGAATTTTATTAATTAGTTTGTGTGTCATGGGGTGAAAAGGACTGAAAATCATTGACTTTATCAAACTAGTATTTGTTGTTGTCTTATATTTTATTATAGTTGGAATTTGGAAACATTTTTAAAGTAGATTAATGTAGTTTGACAGGATATGTTTCTTAGTACAATTCTACTTTTTTCTTCCTACATTTAAAAAAGGTAACTATTTAATTGTCTGTACTAGTTTACATAGTGGGTCAATGATAATTATGTTTTTTGTTTTCAGAATTCAACTTTTTATACTTTCAAAAACTTGATTTATATTACAAATCATGGACTCATTTTAAAAATACCTTTTCTGAAAGTGGGAAAGTCTAAAAATAAAGTCACATAGAAATAAAATGCTTCTAATTAAATTATTTTCCTTAAATGGTTTGTATATTCCATACATTCAGTTAAAAAACTCTTTGGATTATTTTATTCACTAATATTTTGGCACAGTCCTTAGAGTAATGTCCACAGGAATTGCACAGTAAATACTTAAAATCAATGATTTGGCTCTGGCTGGTGGCACAGTGGATAAGGCACTGGCCTGCGAACCCAAAGGTCGCTGGTTTGATTCCCAGCCAGGGCAACATAACTAGGTTGCAAGCAAGGTCTCCAGCCAGGTCTGCTGCTGGAGGCAGGTGAAAGGCAGCCATATATTGATGTCTCTCTCTCTCTCTTCCTCTCTCCCTTCCCCACTCTCTGAAAACTAATAAGTAAAATCTTTTTAAAAATTTTTAATTAAAAAAATAAAATAAAGTTGATTATTTGAATTAACACATTTATTGAATATAAACAGAGCACTAAAAAGAAAGGTTAATGTTGAATAAGCATTCTTATTCAAGTAAATGTACTTGGAGAATAAAGAATTGGACAGGAATGTGAACATGTGACTGAAGAGTAAGTTGCTGCATCACCCAGTGTAAAAAGCATACTACATATTCACTAAACATAAGTTGTGAATGCCACAGGGAAATAGAAGAATGAGAGGTTGACATGTACACATTTATATAGAAAACTACCACACCTGACTATAAAGAGAAAAAAATACCCCAGCCTGAAATCAGTAGTACCAGTACTTACACTTAAAAATACATTTTAGTTTTTTTAAAAATGAGTTTTTATGTAAATTCATGGTAAGTATATAAATTCCCTACTCTGAACCTATCCAAACTAGTACACCAAGCACTAAACTAACTAAGTAGGAAGTATTATGGGATAAAACTGGTAATGTTATGTAAATAAAACAATCCATTTATAAATAATAATAAATGGTCACTCCACACCACAGTAACTTAGGATGATTAGTGAATAAATACTTAACTTGGAGAAGGATTACTGACTGGCAGTGTGTTGCTGGTATATGTCAGGATTATTCATCACCCTGACAGTAATATTAACCACAATCCATTTCAGTTACTGCAGTTTATCGTTTACTGACTAATGTTAAAAAACAATGTCATTGAAGACTGCTTAAATAAAGTGTAAGGTTAACCTCTGTTGGTCATTTTAAAACTTCTTCTAGAAGGTAATTTCCAGTAGAAAACAAATATGATACAGAGTGCTAATATTTAATAAATATAAATTTAAAAAATAGTCACACAAAACACTGTTTTCTAATTTTAGAACACCAGCAAGTCCTCTACACGCACAACTTATCTACTCCCCTTTCCCTCTAAACAAATGCGTATGTCTGAATGTATATAAATTCACATTCTGCTGAATTTAATTTTAAATTCTAGGGACAGAGTTGCATAGCCATATTTCAAACTAAATACATCACACTGAACAAGTAATAATTTCAACTTTACAAAGCTCAGTACACCCCTGAACATTTTCTTCAGTACTATATTTATATAGTTTGCTATATACCCCCACTCCCAACTAAACTAAGTAATTTGCTAAAGGTCCCTAACTAATAAATGAAGGCAGACTGACATAAGCCTGCCTAAATCGGAAGACTTCCTACTCTCGTCCTCTAAGTTATCTGCACAGGCTACCTTCCCATATCACCTTGATGTTCCTTTTAGAAAATACCTGTAGGTACAGTCTACTTCATACAGCATCATTTTTTATATTAATGTAATTGTTTTATCACTGAGGGTATTCTTGTTTTTAAGGCTTTTTCTGTTTCCTAAATTCTTTTTGTTTTTTCTGTTTTTGTTTACTTTTCTGTTTGTTTGGTCTTTGTCCCCTTTTCCATTGGAGATAGTCTTTACATGTTTGCTAACACTTGGTTATACCTTCATTTTTAGAAACGAAGCCTGACAAGGCAGACTGAAACACATGCAGTTTAGGTAGCAATGGGAACCCGTAGACTTCACTGGATGGAAATCAGGTGAGCTCCAAGTAGAATCCCTCAATGGTAGAACTTTTTAGCCCCAAGTGAGATATAATAGAACCCTCTGTCTTCCGGGCGGGGTTGCTCCTAGCTTGCCTCCCAGAATTTTGATAGCATGACAGCAAAAGGATTTGGGGGGGTCCACCATTCAGAACTTGAACTTTTGTGTTAATCCTCCTGTTCTCCATTTGTTACTATAAAACCCTTCTCCCCTGTTCTTGGAGTTCTCAAATCAAAACTGTCTCTGGTACAGTTTTTCCAAAATGTAAACCCTTGCCTTTTGCTCAGATAAAGGAAGAACAATGGGTTTTATAAAAAAGTGGATATAAATGCAAGTTTATAGTTTTTCTGGTCATAGCTAACATATACCAGTTCACTGACAGACACAGATGTGAGATCAAATCCTAGCCTTCACACTTGGAAATGTGTGACTTTGGAGAGTTCCTGAACCTCATCACATCTTAGTTTTCTTATCTATAAATTAAATATAATAATACATTCCTTACAGTATGTAAGTGTTTGTTACAGAGGAAGGCACCTATCAGGGCTTCACTCACAACACTACAAACACATCATAAACTAGTCCAATGTCATTCTTCTGCTTTGGGGGCTATAAATTTCCCCAAGACCACAAAATGAAATTTATACCAAAACCCCTAAAATCGATGTGGCTATAACATTCATCCATATCTGAGGCCTAGATGAAAGTATTTTAATATACTTTGTCAACCAATAAAAAATATCCAAGTGTAGGGTAATTTTTAATTTCTTTTTATGTATTTATATTTTACTTAAGCACTTATTGTTGTAATATCATAATTTGTTTTTTTAGAGCTGAGTTTCTTTCATTTCAAGCCCAATATAAAGAAAAAACAATGTGAAAGTTATAATACCTATCATATTTAAACAATACTCTCCTATCCTCCCACCCCCCAAAAAAGGAGTGTTCTTTTCCCTGTGACATCTAGATGGTATATTGATTCCTGGTATATCTGTTACAGAGCAGACTAAAAGGACTGGCATTCGTCAGAAACAGCACTTAAAACTTAAAGAGATAAAGAAGTGTTGTCTGATCAACAACAGTTAAATGTCGGTAGTCAATTCCAGGTCAAGATGCATGCTGTGTATATTAAATGTGTTTGTTGGAGAGAAAGATCTCACATATAAAAATACACAAACAAATGGCAGGAGATAAATGAGAGACCAAGAGAGAAAACCTACTTTTTGTTTAAACAAAGAGAGAGGAAAAGAAAAAAAAAAAAAAAAAAAATGAAACAAAACACCAAGAACCATCAGTAGCAAATCATCAGCAAGAAAATAAGATTCAGGAGAGGTTCGTCACTCAGTTCCCTTCAGTTATCTGAGAACTTACTCTTTAGAGGCATTTTGATCCAGACTAGGGCAATGGAAGCTGCTGCTTTACTTGTGTGAATGGTATAGCATGTTTTTTTGTTTGTTTGTTTTTTTGTTTTCAAAAAGAAAGAGAGAGAGAGATAAAGAAAGAGAGACAGTGAGCAAGAGAGAAAGAGAAAGAATGAAAAAGAGAGAAAGAAAGAAAAGGAAGGAAGGAAGGAAGGAAGGAAGGAAGGAAGGAAGGAAGGAAGGAAGGAAGGAAGGGAGGAAGGAAGGGAGGGAGGGAGAAAGGGAGAGAAAGAAAGAAAGAAACTATGATTTATTGGAGATGGGACCAAAATTTAACACTCAGTTTGAAGACCTGTTGATAGAAAACTTTCCTCAGATTCCTCCCCACCAGGCAGGAAGCAGGCGACCACGGCAAAGGATCTTACTCCCTAAAGCTGACTTCCTTTAGCTTCTGTGCTGAACCAAAATAACTCACAGTGTACTTGCACTCAAAAGCTCAAAAATGGATGCTTTTCTTTTCCCTTAACTCAAACTGTCTCTTTCAGTGTCTTCCTTCATTTTAAGAACGTAAATTTTAATTATTAAATAAGAATATTCTTTGGCCATTTTGTTTTCTCCAATTTTTATTTTACTGTTTAGTAGGGCAGTAACTACCTGATTTTATGCTTTCTAATCTCCAGAAAATGAAAGTCCCTAGTAAACAATATCACTCAGTATTAACAACCAACAAATGAAAAAACCAAATTAATAACTGAGTAGTAACCTCAATAATTCTCTAGTTTTAACCAAGTATTCAGCTTTTTCATAAAACAGGTAAAATCAAACCTGCTTGGACAACAACCTGGTACAAACACTTCAAGAGTAGGCAATTTGGAAAAGCTTTTCTTTTCAAGCAATAGAATGCTGGTTGTATTTTACTACATATTTCAATATGAGAGGTGAAAGGCAACTGGATAAACTAACATTAAAACAGACTTAGCAATTGATGCCAAAAGCAGGAGGAAGCATAGCAGTTTGTTTCTCAAACTTGCTGGGTCAAAACTCCTAATAGAAAAGTCACTTCAAATCATAACCCAGTGAACACACACAACTTAAGCAGAAGATATGCACATGATATTCACTGATATTTTCTTTTTATTATGTAACGCTATGCAATTTTAATCATTTTCTTTAAATGCTAGCTGTTAACAGGGCTTGGTGTTTAAATTCGGGTTCTACATACTAGTGTATAACTGTGTGCAACTTGCATAACCTCGTAGGGCCTCAGTTTCTGCCCATATAAAAGGCACTAACTAATAGTGTTACCAATCTTAAAAGGTCTTTGTGAGGATTCAAAGAGTTAACACATGTAATAAACCTGATAACAACCTGACAAATTAAGTCCTCAGTAAATACCAGTTAACAATCAAGTGGGATGTTTTCACCTTCTGAAATGGTTACCGAGTGCATTTCAATCTAAGAACATACTTGTTTTTGGAATATGTATCCAAATTAGAGTAAATATATGTTCAATATTCTAACATAACTATGTGGATCAATGAGAAGAGGAATCACTGCCTCAGATTATCTTGGTTTTTCCTCTTAGAAAATTGGTTTTCACAATCTCCTACAAATAAATAAATAAACAAATCACAACAGCAAAGAAAATCTTCCTTATCTACAAAGGAAACCCTGGTACTGAAACCCTCAGCTGTCATAATTGTTTTCATGGTCTGACATTTGTAAATATATTCCTGCCCTAATTGTAGTTTCTTATAAAGGACAAAAAGCAAATGTTACTTCTTATTTCTGTCAAGGAGGTTGTCAAAATATAAAAATCAATATATATTTATGAACTATGAATTAATGTCACTCCAAAGTCAATGCATGGTTAGATCTGTCTTTTCATCAGTCAGAATTTTAAACTTGTGATGAAAAAAGTAGGAAAGGAGAAGGAAAAAAATCAACTTCAAAATTGATCCCTACTTGTTGTTTAGCTTTGAAAGAATAAATTAAAACATTATGATAAATGAGAACTTTCTTGATTATTTGGCCTAGATGGCAGCATAGGTACGTAGACAGGCTTCGCTTCCTTGCACAAACTTGAAAAGGATCACAACTTATCTCAAAACAAAAAGAACAAAAATTGCCAGAAAATTGAACTGTATGGAAGTCAGACAACCAAGGATTTAGAAAAGAAACATTCATCCAGGTTAGGAGGGTGGAGATGGGGAGTTGGGGTGGAGAGGATGTGGTGTGGCAGCAGCAAGGGGACAGCAGAAAGTCAGCAGTGGCACCTGTGGAACATGTAGTCTCACATTCAGATGTGGCAGGTAAAAGACAGGAGGGACACTTGGGGACTAATACCAGCCCCAAATCAGGCCTTGAAGCCCAGGGTTTTAGCACCAGGAAAATAAAGCTTCATAGCTTCTGGCTGTGAAAATCAGTTGGGACTGGGGTCACAGAAAAAACTGCTAGTCTCCCAGGCGAGTCCATTTAGAGGCACCCACAGTCCTAGAACATACACAAATCCACCCACTCTGGGAACTATCACCAGGACAGCAGCTAGAGGGGCACCAGCTACATGCAGAAAGTGGGTAAAATGACTGGGAAAGGGGCGGCTGCCAAGCAAGTGACATTTTCCCTCCCCCACCCCTCCCCCACATGCAGTACCACAAAGAGATGAAAAGGGTTGCCCAGCTCTGATTAATACCTAAGGCTCCACCCCTTACAAAGAAATAGGTGCACCCTGACAGGGAGCCAAAGCAGCTCTATACAGAACCAAACATAGTGAGGCTACTAAATTGAGGAGACAAAGAAATATGGCCCAAATCAAAGAACAGAACAAAACTCTAAGTGAAATGAAGACAATCAACCTGTCAGTGGCAGAGTTCAAAACAATGGTGATCAGGATGCTCAAAGAACTCACTGAGTACAGCAAATGCATAAGGGAAGAAATGAAGGCTATACTAAGTAAAGAAAAATCCAAATGGTACCAACAGTGAAGGGAAAAAAGCCAAGGTTCAAATCAATGAATTGGAACATAAGGTAGAAATAAACAACCAGTATAGAATGAAGAAACAAGAAATCAAAAAAATGAGTGGAGAATGAAACAACTTTGGGAAATCTCTAAAAACACCAACTTCCCAATCATAGGGATGCCAGAAGGAGAGAAAGAGCAAGAAAACTTCCCTAATTTGGCAAAGGAAATAGACATACAAGTCCAGGAGGCACAGGGAGTCCCAAACAAGCTAGACCTAAAGAGGACCACACCAAGACACATCATAATTACAATGCCAAAGTTTAAAGATAAAGAGAGAATCTTAAAAACAGCAAGAGAAGAAAGTTACAGACAAAGGTATCCCTGTAAGACTATCAGCTGATTTCTCAAAAAGAAACTTTACAGGCTAAAAAAGACTAGCAAGAAGTATTCAAAGTGATGAAAAGCAAGGATCTATCACCATGTTGCTCTATTCAGCAAACCTATCATTTACAATAGAAAAGTGGATAAAGTGCTAACCATACAAAGTAAAGCTAAAGGAGTTTATCATTATCAAGCCCTTATTACATGAAATGTTGAAGGGATTTATTTAAGAAAAAGAAGACAAAACTATAAACAGCAAAACGACGATAATCTCACAATTATCAATGACTGAATCTAAAAAACAAGAACAGAAACAAACTAAGCAAACAACTAGAACAGGAGCAGAATCATAGATATGGGAACATATGGAGGGTTATCAATGGGGGGTAAGGGAGAATGGGAGATAAGGTACAGGGATTAAGCAGCATAATTGGTAGATACAAAATAGACAGGCGGCGTTAAGAATAGTAAAGGAAATGGAGAAGCCAAAAAACTTATATGCACAACCCATAGACATGAACTAAGAAGGGTGAGGGAATTATGGTAGTGAATTGGGTACTGGGTAGAGGGGAATAAAGGGGGAAAAATTGGGACAACTATAATAGCATAATTAATAAAATATACTTATAAAGTACTTTCTCAATACAAGAAAATACTAACTTTCATCAGATTTTCAGACAAAAATAGATCCAATTTCTGAAAAATCTAATAATATTAATTTGCCATTATAAGAACAATTGTAAATAAAATTTTGTAACTTTAAGATTTTTCCCCACCCCACTTTAAGAAGATATTTTTTATATTGCTCTATTCAGACTTTTGCTTTTCTCAAACAATTGTTCATAAAAATAGAGAGAGGGTGTTGTTTATATTAATTTAGCTTGAGAAAGAAAATTCCCTTTGCAATATGGAAGAGATCACCAAATAAAATTGTAGCTTTATCTCAAAAACCCCTCTGAAAATCAGCTTTGGGGAAATTAAAGGTAAATAATATGCATAAATAATCCAATACATTTTAAAGGTCATCAAGCTGTATTATTTATTTAAGAGTGGGAATAAAATCTGTTTATATTGTATTCTTAATTTTTTAAAGATTTTATTTATTATTTTTAGAGAGGGGAAGGGAGAGAGGCAGAAAGGGAGAGAAACATCAATGTATGGTTGCCTTCCACCTGTCCCCAGACCTGGCTTGCAACCTGGTTATGTGCCCTGGCTGGGGAATCGAACCAGCGTCTTTCAAGTTTGCAGGCTGGGGCCTTATCCATTGTACCACCAGCCAGGGCTTTTATTTTAAATTAAGCTTTACATACAATGTTTTCTTTGATTTTTCAAATTTATTTAAATAAATAATGTTTGCTAAATGTATACTATGAGACAAATGTTAATATAATTATAATCATGATTCATGGAGATATAGCTCATTTCATTTGAAAACTGAATCACAATGTAAACATTATGGCAGACTTTAATACCAACAGGAGTAAAATAGTTTTATAAATAATTACCACTATTCTATACATGTATATTAAAATTTTCAAATATCTGATATGCTTGAGTACTTCAGTTAAAAATGGAGTTAATTCCAAACTCACTTATTGCCATCAATATTTAATGAAAACAATTAGTACTAGTAGAATTTCATTCTCATGAACTTGAATGACTGTAGCATTCAAGCTACCACTGTTTATAGGAAAACAAATACTACTTATATGTGGCACAGTTGGTAAGATGCCAGCCTACAAACCCAAAGGTCACTGGTTTGATTCCCTAGCCAGGGCACCTGGCCAGGTTGCAAGGTCCATGGCTGGAGGCAGGTGAGAGGCAACCATATATTGATGTTTCTCTCCCTCTCTGCCTCTCTCTCTGGAAATAATAAATACAATTTTAAAAAAAAGTAGCCCTTTTTATCATATACATAAGATAACATTGATTACACAGTACTTTAGAAACAGGTGTAATATACAAATAAAATTCACTTTTAATAAAGAATTCTGCTTAGCTGGAAAATATAACAGTATTTTGTTAGTATTATTTCTATGAATTCTCATCAGAAAACATCATAAGGCCTATATTTAAAAATAAATGTTTGGAGGCTTTCTTCTAGTCAGATAAGATTTTTAGCAGGATAGAGAACAAAGACGAAGGTCAAGAATGGGGCAGTTAGTAAGGAACTGTGCTACGAAGAGGTAATGGCTTCACAGAAGCTCTTGTCTGGGGACAGTGATGGCAGAAGACAGAAATACAGCCTCAGCAGAAATACCCAGAGCCTCTCACTTATCACCATTAGTAACTGTTCCATCAAGACAGAAACATGCACCCTGGCCAAAATCCATCTTACTACTCACTGCATCTTGAAGAGCCTACAAAAATAGTCTCGGAAGCACAAAATAGTCTTAATAAGCTTCATGATTAAATAGAAGTCCGAACCAAAAGACTCAGTTGAGGGGAAAAAAAGGAGCAGTTCGTCTAGAACTCTAGATAGTTTATTTATTGAATTGTAATTTATTTTGTGAAGCAGATTCTGTACTTTAACAAATTAATAAAAAAACAGGAATTTTTACTTTACTGACATGAAATTCAAATAATGGAGAGAATAGGATATAACTGCCTGAGCATTAAATAGTTGCCCAGTGTTTATTATTGACCAATTGCATGACTGATTCACTACCCAAGTCAAACTAATTCAGTTCTCAATGTAGACTATAGAGTGCTACAGAATCCAGTGAAATACTACAGGGACTAAGAACCCAAATATAAGTAAGGCTTTCTTATTTCTTTGCTTAAGAAAAAATAAAAACAAAACAACCATTTATCCATTTTATTATTCCTCACAGTTACCTGGGAAATTCTGCCGATTTGAAACTAACCTAACAGTAGATAAAGTGTCTTATAGAAGGATTCCCAATAGTAAGTAAAACAGAGGTGACAGGATTTAAATACCATCATTTTGTAGTTCTTATCAAACTAATGAAATTAAGGCATTAAATTCAGCCTGCTAACAACACAAAAGAGAAGTAAAGTAGACATTATATACTTTTGACCTAAGAATGCAAAATCTTCCTTCAAAGCAGTTGCATCCAAAATATCTAATCTGGATTCTATCAACCTCTGGAACCAACTACCAGTTTGTAAGAAATACAGAAGACCTGTTAGGCTATATACCACAGGAATGCAATAAGCAAAATATGTAAGACAAATAATATGTTTTTCCATTATTAAATTAGAAAAGAACAAGATGAAAGAGAATCCTATAGCATAAAGAGAAACAAGAGATATATGAACTAATTGCAATGTGTTGTACTTATTTGGGTCCTGATTTAAATACATTAGATATATAAAAACATTATAAAAGGTATAACCAATTGGAAATAGGATATCTATAGGTATTTATGATATTAAAAATTACTGTTAATATTTTAGGTTTACTAAGAGTATTATATCTGTGTTTTTAAAAAAGAACCTAGTTTTTAGACATTCATACTAAAATATTTATGAATGGAATAATATGATTTCTAGGATTTCCTTCAAAGTAACATGAGAAGAGGAAAGGAAAAGCAGAGTAAAGATAAAATTAAGTGTAACCATGTGTTGATAGCTATTGAATCAGGGTGATTGGTAGACTGGAATTTATGCTGCTTTGGCTACTTTTGTACACACTTGAAATTTACCATAATAAAAAACTTTAAATACATATATATATATATAAATTATATATATATATAAATTTTTTCTATCAGAAAATAATGATAAAGGAAATTCTATTCATTGATAATTCAGGACAGAAAAGGAAAGTTCTTCAAGAATACCTAAATACATGGGAAATAATTATTTATAGAAAGTTTTTTAAAGTTTATGTATATAATGTAATTATTCCTTATATGTTGTAAATTATCAGTAATTTTTTTGTTTACATGTTTTACTCTTTAAAAATCAAACACATTTAGTAATACTATTTTATACCCTGAGGAAAATGTCATATATATTAGTTAATTCATTTAACACTGAACAGTACATCTGTGCTAGGCATGGCACAGATATTGCTCACGATAATTATGAGCAAGCACTCTACCATTATAAAGCTTAGTGGGGGAGATAAGAACAAATAAAAGTGGGTAGAAAGATGTGTAAAATGCAGGATGGTTTAGGTGCACTAAGAGAAACAAAGCAGAACATAGGGAAGGAAGGCAGTTAAGTAGGTGTCTCTGCGAGGTGATCCCAAGGCAGACGCAGCAACTCACCAAGTAAGGACACAAGCATTAAAGGTCAGAGAAAGCAAAGCAAAGCTCTGACTTGGGAAAGATTTATTCTGCATTCAATGACAAGTCAAGGAGAGTTTAAGCACTGAATTTACATAATTCAGCATTAGACCTAAAAAGACTCCATTTTGTTGTAAGGAGGAGTACATGAGAGAAGGCCCAGACAGCCAGGGGGTCAGTTAGAAGGCTCGGGGTAGCCGAGGCTGTTTGTGCTTTCGTAAGAATACTAGCGAGTTTTCATGATTTTCTTTAGATGTTTTACCAAAGACTAACACCTTTAGAAGAAGCAGCTGTCTGAGAATAATATCTACTTTAAATGCATATGGAAAAATATATAACTTAATATTTTAATTGCCATCAAGTTTTCCATGCACATTAAAGTTTTTACTTTTAAATTTGAGAACACTAAAATACACTTAAAAGATAAATACACTAAAGTTACAATTAAATGATTTTTAAAAACTAATGTGAAAAGTAAATATAGTCAAATGTGCTTTTAAATGTAAAACAATTATATTTCTGATGATTCCTAAGAAATTACCTTGGATAAATCTCTGAAGTTACTTGGCAAGGTAAGATCCAATTCTTCTGAGTCATAGTTAGTGATGACCCAGGGAAACACTGGATACTGATTTAAGTCATTGTAACTCCGTCCTGAGAGAGAAAATAAAAATCACTCATTCTAGAATGATAAAATGATAAGCAGATTCAGAAGTGTAATTTACTAAAAAGAGCAAGTTTTTGAGTGCCAGATATTGCTCAGTGTGACCCATACATTATTTCATTTAATCCTCACAATAACCCTATGAAGTTGGGTCATCCCCATTTTAAGGATGAAAACACTGAGGTACAAAAGGTTAAGTCATTTATCCAAAAGGATATACTAGTAATGGTCAAACTGTATTCAAATCTGGATACTCTTACCTCCAAGTTTATGTTCGTATAAACTACATTAGACTACATTTTGTTACTTGAGAGCTTGCACCAATTAAAACATTTTTATTAAAACTTAAAAGAAACAATTTTTGATTCTCACAGAGCTTTTCAAAGCTAGATTCATTTCCCTGCCATCAATTAAGCCACCAACCAACCAACTAATCAACCAAGTTCAAGTGATTTGAGCCCTGTGGGCATTCATTCTTCATCTGTAAAGTGAGAGTTATACCGAATTGCTCTGAAATTTCTGTGACAGCTTTCGAATTCAATAATCCTCTGAATATAATTCACAGCATCGTCAATGTTGCTTTCTCCCAACCCCCAAAGCTGCCACATATATTCCTCTGCTTCTTCCAAACTAATGACTATCAATGACACAGTTAACTGATGTCAAAAGGTTTGTACTGTGTAAATACTTGTTACTTAATATTATGTTTTAATTCCCAATATCATCTCTCTCATGCAGACCCCAATTACTACTTACATATAATTGCTTCCTAACTTTGCTCTCTGCCTAGTCTCCAATTTATCCTTCATTTTGCTTCCAAGTTAACTTTTCACACAAATCTAACATGGTTCATTTGTTCAAAAACTTGTACAAGTTTCCCAACTTGAGGATTTAACTCCTCAAAAAGGCAGAAAATCTTCCACTTTTCCACACAACCTTTCTAGTTTTCTTTTTCATTACACATTTAGAAATATATGTTATGTTCACATGTGTACATATATACACAGACACACAGATATGTGTATACATGGTAGTTCCCCTTATTCATGGTTTTCCTTTCTGTATTTTCAGTTACTCTTGGTGAACTGTTGAACAAAAATATTAAATGAAAAATTCCAAATAAGCAATTCGTGAGTTTTACATTGCATGCTATTCTGAGTAATGTGATGAAATCTTCCATCATCCTACTTTGCCCCACCTGGACATGAACCATCCCTTTGCCCAGCATATCCATGCAGTAGACGTTACCCACCCTTAGTCACTTAGCAGCCACCTCAGTTATCAGACTGAGTGCAGAGACATCTCAGAGCTTGCGTCTAAGGTTCAAGTATTACTTATCTCCTTAATAATGTCTCCAAAGCACAAGAGCAGTGATGTTGGCAATGAGGATATGCCAGAGAGGCCATATATATGTGTGTGTAATATGTGTACGTATGTATGTATGTGTGTGTGCGTATTTATATAAAGTATAAATTTATATGTGAAAATGTGTTCATAAATGTGAATATACACGTTATGAATATGAATATATGTACATGTACATGTATACATGTGTTTATATATTTTTATACATGAATACATATTTCACATACGTACGTTATGTATACATATGAATGAAAAAATAAAGAATGGGGTTCAGTACTATTTATGGTTTTAGGCATCTGGGGGAGTCTCGGAACACATGCCTCATGAGTAAGATGGGGACGTTATACACAGTATGTCCTGTATGTGTGTATAAAGCTATATACCATTAATTGTTCTTAGCTTCCCTTCATACTTTTCCATCTTTTTTATGGTTTATGCCTTCAGTTTTACAAATTATCTTTTACTCTCTCAAATACCTCCTCTGTTAAACTACTATCTATCCTTATACAAACATGAAATCTATCCTCATTTTTGCCTTACTCCAACCAAATGAATGACCCTTTTAATTTCCATATAATTGTGCACTTTTAAATTGAATCCATACTCTTTTGATCTAGAATCATGTAAATCCTCACATCTGTACTTAACATAACTTCTGTGACAGTAAGCAGCATGCCTTATGCTCTTTCTATCTCCTTTGTGCCTTGAATATAAATTGTGTTAGTATCTTGACATAAATCTCAAATATCTCATACTTACATTTCCTGTTTTCTTTATTCTAACGATCACAAATGAAAAGTAATGACACATTTCTATTCTTTAGCCATTAAAACTGAACAGTTTCAATGGGAGATCTTCGGTAATTTTACATTATTATAGATGGTGTACAGGGCCAATTTGACTTTAGATTTTCATATATGAATCACAATATTCTGTTACTTGTTATTTAACCCACAGTTTTCTTTGCTCTATGATATGTTTCTTGGTCAGTCCATTCTTACTACGTTGTATACTATACATCTTCATTTTACATTTTTGAAAAAGACTATGTAAACCCATTTCTAAATTTTTCTCAAGTAGTAAACAGTTCATATATAAAACTTTAAAATCTATTATAAAATTTGTTGATAAAGTATATTCACATAGTAATGAAAATAAACTAGCCCTGACTGGTGTGGCTCAGTGGATTGGCACCTGCCTGCAAACCCAAAGGTTGCTGGTTCAATTCCCTGTCAGGGCACATAACCAGGTTACAAGCCAGGTCTCCAGCCAGGTCCCCAGCTGGAGGCAGGTGAAAGGCAACCATACTTTGATGCTTCTCTCCCTCGCTTCCTCCCTCCCTGCCCTTCTCTCTGAAAAGAATGAATAAAATCTTTTAAAAAACCCAAAAACCCTTTATACATCAGTCAAAATCAAAATAATCTAATCATGTCACAATGAATAGTTTATCATTTGAAGTGTTCAACTTGTGAGCTTAGGTTACCTGCTATTGTGTTGAGGAACATCAAGTACTCAAAATTTGAAATCTCTCTATGTTGCCATCGCTGAGTCATATTAGAAGCTTTAAAAAGTTGACGTGGACTAGCTAATGAGATACGCCTGCAAAAAAAAGGAAATTGATGTAGAATCAATTTAAATTTTCAATTATACCACAATAATTAATCATGTGTTATCGTTGCTTATTCAAAATGATATCTGTATGTTCTGAAAAGTTCTAGTCATGTAATACTAATGAATACTAGAGATGTTTCAATCTACAATTACTGGTTAAACAAATGACCTGGAATAGCCACAGGTCTATTACACATGTTCTATTCATTAAGGTAAACTGTCATTACAATGCCATTATAACATCTAGGCTCCATAAGCTTGATTAATAATAACATAATTAATAATTTACTGCTTTACTGCTATGAAAGGTGTTATAGTACCTGAGAAATACGTATGAAACTGTATTCACATTTATCCATTTTCATAGTCATTACTAGAAAACATATTTGTACATTATACAGCTAAATGTTATGTTTGGGAACCCTCTGTAACATGTCAAAGAGGACTATGAACTCTTTAGTTGTAGATTCAAAAGGTTGGATAGAGATAAAAAAATATTTACACAGATTAATAGAAGACCAAGTTTTCTGTTTTCCTAATGTAATATAAATAATAATGGATATAATTGACCAACATTAAGTGGAACTGGGCACTCTAACTGGTGTGGCTCTGTGGATTGAGTACCACCCTGCAAACCAGAGAGTTGCTGGTTCAATTCCCAGCCAGGGCACAATTCTGGATTGTGGGCCAGCTCCGTCCGCAGCTGGGGTTACACCACACACTGATGTTTCTTTTCCTCTTTCTCCTTGCCTCCCCATCTTTCTAAATATAAATAAATAAGAACCTTTTTTAAAAAATACTGGCCTTCGAACCCAAGGATCATTGGTTCGATTCCCAGCGAGGGCACATAACCAGGTTTCCAGCCAGGTCCCCAGCTGGAGGCAGGTGAAAGGCAACCATACATCGATGTCTCTCTCCCTCTCTGCTTCTCTCCCAACTCCTCTCTCTAAAAATAATAAATAAAATCTTTTTAAAAATAAGTAGGCCTGGGAAATCAGTAACATGATTAATTATTATATTCAAGAGACAGAATCTCAGATAAGTATGTTGTCACAGTTCTTCCATAACTAAGGATAAGGTATCTATCTTTTTAAAAATATCTTATTTATTTTCAGAGGAGAAGAGAGGAAGAGAAACATCAACATGAGAGAGAAACATCAGTTTGGTTGCCTCTCCTATGCACTCTGGTTGGATGGGGGTGGGGGGAATGCAAACAGCAATCCAAGCATGTGCCCTGACCAGGAAATCAACCAGTGACCATTCACTTTGCAGAAAGACGGCCAACCCCCTTGAGCCAGGCTGGTTAGGGGAAGGTTGTTACCTTTTAAAAAGCTTTGTTTATGAAGGTATAACTTAAATATCACAAAATTTACCCATTTTGTGGTAAATGGGTAAATTTTACCCATTGAATAGTTCATGGGTAAACTATTCAATGATTGTTTTAAAAGTAAATTTCTAGAGCTGTGCATTTGTCACCATCATGTACTGGAGAACATTTTCATCACAAGAACTTGTGGCTATTTATTATAGTTAATCACTATTCCTATCCTCAACTCTAGGCAACTATATGTATAAATAGTATCTGCTTTCTATCTATATAAAGTTACCTTTTCTGGACATTTCAGATAAATAGAATTAGAAACTATGTAGTCTTTTGCATCTGGCTCCTTTTACTAACTGTAATGTTTTTGAGGTTCATCAATGCATTAACAAGTATTATCAGCAGTTCATTTCTTTTGATTGCTAGATAGTGTTCTATTGTATTAATGCAGAATACAATGTAAGTGCTAGATGCTAAAAATCTATTTAAGTTGATTTATTGATTTATTAAAGAGTTAGGACTTTCAGCTTTTAACTGTAGGAAAATATCATAAAATGTCCCAAAGTATGGTAGTACATATTAGGTGACACATTTTTTTATAATAAAGAATAATCAGGGTGGGTGGGTGGGGGGACAGAGGGGAGCAAAAAGGGTATGGATGTAATACAACAACAATAAAATTTAAAAAAAAATGTTAAAAAAAAAAGAATAATCAGTAGGAAAAAAGACACTGATTATAAAGATATAAAAAACTACCATATGATTCTGAGTTGCTTCCTTCGGAACCCTACAAGTTACCTTAAGTTATAAAATGGTCTAATCAAAACCCCTATTTACATGTAAAGCAACTACTGCCTATAATCCGGAAGGGCCACTTTACATGCCCTCTGTTTACACAAAGGTTGTGGTCTCTGTTAGTTTTAAAATATACCCACAAATTCTTTGCCACTTTCTTCAAAAGGTGGAGTTTGATTCCTCTCCCCTGGAGCCCAGGCTGTATTTAAGGCCTCACTCAACAGATACAATACAGTAGAAAAGACGGCACAGGACTAACAAGAGGAGGTCACAGCACAGGCACTGGGCATGTGCCTCATTCTCTCCCAGCTCACTTATTCTGGGCAAGTGGGCTCCCACGGGATGCAGACACTCCAGCAGCCTAGAGAGGGGCCGACTGGGTGGGGAACCAAGCACCACGCGAGAAGGGCTTCAGCCTGGAATGCCCTCCAGTCCCAGGATGACATCTTCACTCTTGCTTGTTCATTTTATTTCAAATGCATTTGAAACAAAATACTACTTTAAGTAAAGGAAATAAACACTAACCAAAGCAACTCGAATCAATACAAAATTAGGTCAAAATAAACTAAATGCTATAGTTAATATGTTTCAAGCAATCAACAGAAAAATCTCACCAGTTCACTCTTATCACTCCTTAAATGAGTTAACAATAATGTATTAATGATGAATCAGTACCTACTATGAAAGAAAATAATAGTGATAGCCTCTTTCATTCTTGCTATTGGCAATCTATGCATTCTTTCCTTTTATTTATAGGTTTTGCATACATGTTTATGAATCTTCATAGAAAAACAACTGTTCATTAAACTAAGTTTATTGCATTGCTTACATTTTTTAGTGATGTTATGCCTTTATGGCTTTTTTTTTTTCAGTTCACTTTGGTTTATATTTGCTTCTCTTTTTCTAGTTTTTATTTTTTTCAGACAAAAGTTGATGCAAAATAATACAATACAGTAATAATCATTTTCTATGAACCAAAAAGAGAACAACACATGTCAATAGATTATTTTCCCTACTTTTCTCATGTAAACAGTACCTGGTTTGAGGCAATCCAAAACATGTTCCAACACCAACACGAGGTAGGTAGTTAACCACTTTCTTTACCATTGCAGGGTCTGGGAAGTTGAACATTACAGCAACTATGAAAAATAATTTTTAAAGATTAGAACACAGTATGATTTCTTTTCTATTTACACTTAGGTATTTATTAAGTATAATTCTTGGCATATTGCTTTTATTATAGTGCAGTCAAGATTTAGTATTAATATAGCAGAGGTAATATTCATTTTACTTATAAACTATTCTCCCACAGAGAGTTCTTTCTTTCAATACTGTTAGAATTGCAACAACTGTTGCTACATTAATGTGACATGAAGCTGAGATTATCTAGCTACAAGTTGAATTCACAAAATTGAACTTAGGCAAGTTAGCTATATCTATGAATTTTTATAAAAACTACTTAAAATTTTAACTTTAGGTGGTTAATAATCTAACACTAAAGAGACTACAGATATCGCTACTAAACTGTCAGCTATATTTATTTTCAATGAACAGTTTTATAAATATTATCTTTATAATGTTTATATTTTTATGTTCATGTAATCCAGAATAATATGTGACCTAAAGGAAAAATTATTCTCTATGGTTAATAATTAAATTAAAATGCTTTCTAGTCATTTCTATTCCAATAAACAAATTAGTAAGAATATCAAGAAACAAACACATACATAAACATATTCAACATATAAATGTTCATTTAAGGCCCTGGCGGGTGACACAGTGGATAAGGCACTGGCCTGCTAACCCAAAAGTTGCTGGTTTGATTCCCTAGCCACGGCACATAACGAGGTTACAAGCCAGGTCCGTAGCTGGAGGCAGGTGAAAGGCAACCATACATTGATGTCTCTCTCCCTCTCTGCCTGTCTCCCTTCCCCTCTCTCTAAAAATAATAAATAAAATCTTTTTAAAAAATGTTAATTTATCACAGATACCCATAAATTTGTTTTCTTAAAATATGAAAATAACAAAGTTATAAATCATGAGAGAATTTTAAAATATTATTTTGGTCAATTTTGAAATTTTAATTATACTAAATACAGTATCAGAATTATATACAAGCTATGAGTGCTCACCTGGCTTTCAAACACTGACATTACCAACATGTTTCGGGTAAAAAAGTACATGATCAATCACCAAAAACATATTTAGAGCATCATATATATACCCAACATACCTTTTTAATAAGCTGCCCTTATGAATCCATTACTACACTGAATACAGGGAAAACTTAAAAGAAAAACTATCATAGGCTGGCAAATGATCAAGATCAAGATTTCATAAGGAAATGGCAACAGAAAACACGTACAAAAACAAGGATGCATAAGAAATTTCAAAGAAGGAAAACAAATGAGAATGAACAAGCAATAAATATCATAAGTTTGAAAGCTCTTTGGGACAGCAGGAATGTAGACTGGGCTAAAATGTAAAACATTCACTTGATTATTGGCCTGGAAGAGTAATGTTTACACTAGGAAAAATGTATGTGCAGGGGAAGAGGCCCAATAGGAAAGGAATAAACATCTTTACCTAAAGTAATCTGTAGTCCCTAAAAACACATGAGTTCATAAAGGAAAAAAATGTGTGCATGGACTGTTATTTTATGTGTATTTTTTTTAAATGACAACTTGTAGACTATACAGAGAGAAAATTAACAAAAAAAAACACGTCAACTTAACTTTGGTACAAGGAGAGTATGTCCTGAGGTGCTAAGTTTTGTATATTCTCCATTGTATGCCTCCACTCACACTGAAAAATGCTTTTCCCTCAAGATCACCTTGTCTCTCCCTCTTGTCTTAATGAATTTCACCAAGTTCCAGTCTAAACCCACAAATTAAATTTTAGATCTTTCGAGAATGATGTAATGCAAAGCAACCAAGGCATTCAAAGCCCTGTTCTGATAGTCCCTTTACAAATGGCAATCGTTTAGACAAAAAAATTAAATAAATGTATGGATGATCAGATTACCCTTCTCCCCTCTCCAAATGCAGCCACCTTCCAGGAGTTTAAGCATCAGCAATTCTGGGTACGTCAAAATTGCACAACTGATTAAATGCTTAGTTATTCCCCATATTCATAAATCCTTGAACTAGTGTGTTATATGGCCAGGAAAATAAAACTACTACAAATAATTCTTAGGATGACCAAAGGGGAAAGGGCATGAAGATGCATGTGGGTTAAAAAATAGATCAGAAGGGCATCGATTCGACTACAAAAATACTACCTACATGGAAACAATATGGTATAGTCAAAAACGAAATCTGAAAAAGAGATGGAGGTTAGCTTTGTGACAACAAGCTTCTGCAGCACGTTACCTCTGTTTGCCATAAAGATCTCCAGGGCTGTATTTTGCAAAAGATAACGACGAGAAAAGATTGATCGTATCTCTGTGAACAGCCATTTTCCATGAAGCCCTTCTGTATACGCCAGGATCTGGTAAGGAAAAACAAAATCCTAAATCAGTAAAAATAGAATTTTTGTCCCCTGAATTAAAACAGAAAAGGCCCTATTAAGAAAAATGACTTTTAAGAATGTAAATACTCATTTAAATACTTATTTTGGAAGGAGACTAAAAACTACATTGCAATTTATGAAAAGGAAGCAGACTAAAATAATAAAACAGATACTTATAAATATATTTTGGGGCTTCTTAAAGCAGTGATACAATTTCTTTGCAGGAAATATATTGCATTATTTAGTGACTGATTTTTGAGTCATCTTATGGAAAATTGTAGATAAAAACTTAAAAAGAAGGAACACCTGAAAAGAAGAATGTCCTCCAGGCTTATAGATCACATATGCAATTCAGTTTCATATAATATGTTGATGAACCCAGAACTTTTTTACATACTTTAAAAAACATAATAAAGTTCACGTACTTTTTAAAATAATCACCCTTTTAAGGGTGCTGTTAAAGCAACAGTCACTCAATCAGAAAGCATAAGGAATGACTGCCTAAGAGGTTAAGTATCATTTTGTCAGGGAGGCTAAAGACAAACCTGCAAATGAACTCAGCATAATCTCTCTGTGGAGTAGGTGGCTGTCAGAGTAACTTGTTACAATTCTTGTCATCCCATGTGACAGACACAGTAGCTTAGAATGCTTTGCCAACTAAAAGTAATCCTGTCTTTGGTCCTAAGCCACTTTGCTGCTTGTTATTCAAGTTTTGTTTTCAAAAAGTTCATTTCAAAAGCTTAATTATGAAGGTGTTGAAGAAAAATCATATGTGGAATTTCTTTACACCAGAAGTTCATGTAGTATTAATAAAGAATATAAGAAGCATCTGCTAGCAAAACTTGATGGAAATCCGTAAGAGCAACTTAAACATTTAAGATCTGACTCAAAAATAGCTACTATGAAGAAGTACAAAATAAACATTTGATCGTGATCCTGCATTGTAGGGACAAACAGGGAATAAGCAAAGAAAATAAAAGTAATGAATAGTAAGAACTTATCCTACAAAATTTTCTTTTTCTTACCCATTTCCTTTTTCTAGATCTTAACTGCAAACAAATCTATATTGTTCAATACAAAATGAAGTTTCTTTGGGGGAAGGGGGAGGAAGACCCACTCTTTAACTTAATTCACTACATATCAATATTTCAATTTTTCTCCAGAAATTATTCTATTTCTGTCACCACAGAGTCTAGAAATGAAAGATGTATCAAACTCTAAGGCTCAGTGTTTTGGGGAAACAAAACAAAAATTCGAAGCACTAAATAACTAATCATACTTTCAGTTTTAAAACAGGTGAGCGAGAGATCCTACTAATATTTTCATACAACTGATACCTGTGTGCATACGATCAAAAGAAATGAACAAGAATACAGAAGACAAAACTATGGGTATTCTTCACAAGGTTTATCTGAAGAGAGACTTGTTTTCAAAGCAGAGATTCCATGTTCTCCTTTCTGTCCCCATGACCAGTCTGTCCCAGCCCCCGGAGTCTGCAGTGGCCTCCTGCTTGGTGGCTCTCCTGTCTTACCTCTAGAGTCTATGGTGACCAGAGAAGCCACAGCAAACATTTTAAAAAGTATAAATAGCATCACTCATGTATTTAATACAGTCCCGTGGCTCTGCATTACATGCACAGTAAATGCTGAAGCTCTTGAGTCAGGAACAAAAGCCTCACATCCGGGACTCTCAGGCACCCAACTCATTCCTGCTCGCTTTCTCCTCTGCTTGGAACGAATGTGCTTCTTCCAAATCTGCACAAGGCTGACTGATTTCCACGTTTAGATTTCTGCTCAAACGTCACCTCTTCAGAGAAGCCACCAGATCCAAACCCCACTGCCATCTCATCCTACCCCAGACTCATCAGATTTCCATCACGATACTAATGGTTACTTTGAATTTTTATATACAAGGCCTGTCCCGAAAGTATCTAGCCAATGTCAATATAATTAAAAGCAGTACGTGCAGCTGATACTTTTGGGACAGACCTCGTATTCTTTCTCACTAACTGCCTCCCTTCGGCACGAGAATACTAGCGTCTAAGTTCTACTGTGGCAAAGATTTTGAATACACTCTATGCCCATTTTCTAGAAAAATGTTTGACACAAAATAGATGTTTTTGAATGATTAAATCGATCAATGGTAGCCTAAGCTCCATACATAGCCAGTATTTATTTTGTTTGGCCCATTGGATAGTTTGCAAAGTTTCAAGTAGTTGAAAGCACAGGAGTAGGTGGTTATTTATAAAATTCCAATTTGGGGTTTTCTCAGGAAAACTGAAGTCCCTGTCAATGTGGAATTACAGGCCTCATGGTGAAAACTGACATGCAGTCAGTCTCCTTTTGGCAACCTCACTTGCTTATTGTCTCCCTGGTTCCCACTGGCATGTGAGTTTGCCGCGATGGACTTTTCAAATGTTGGAGAACATCGTATACAGGCTATAACACTTACACGCCAACTTACCCATCTGTTCATAGGTAAACTGAAACCCAGACAAGTTGAGTGCTTAATACAAAGCCCCTTGGAAGGTCAGTGGCCGAGTCTGGTCTGCTCCCAGGGTTTCTAATCAGAAAGTCCAGAACTTACATATACAGCACATGTGAAATTTCTTTAAAAAGACAGAAAGTTTCAATGTCTGTTAAACTGGACCTCAACTCATTAGAAACTATAGGCAATAACCAACCACATTTGCTTTCCAGCACTTGGGTTATAGGTGAAAAGGAGAAAATCAGAAGGAAACAAAGGGTCCTTTAAGCTCCCTGAATGTTAAGAGTATCACACGCTGGTCTGAAGAGCCTACCTTTTGTAGCTCTAGAGCAACGCAATAAGACCTGTTGCTAATAATTGGTGATGTCAATCATTGCATGGATATAAAACCAAAGATTTAATTTATATTTTAGGGTACTCCAATTTTAAGAGATATAAGTCTACTAAAAATTGTATTCATTTTTAATGTATTAAAATAATTTTCCAATCTTTAAAAATTCTATTTATATCACGTTCTTTTAAGCAGCATAGTTATGAACTCTCCCTGAAATCTGTTTTATTACCAAATGTCAAACACATTCAAAATTACAAAAAATGATGTAAGCCCCAAGTACTCACTACTCAAACTTAGAAAATCCTAACATTCTGTCACATTATTGCATTCATTCAAAAAACTAATTAAGCATTTCAGGTAGTGTTGAAATTCCCATGTATAACCACGCCTGATCCCATTTTCCTCTTTTGTCAGAACTGGTCACTACCCTTGTTCTGAGGTTTATCATGCCCATGTAGGTTTTTATACTATAAGTACATACATATTCATAAATAACATCCAGCACTTTCTGTATTCTTTTCAAATTTGACATAAATGGTATCATACTAAAGATAAGACAGTATACTTCCAAAGGTAAATATATAAGCAGGCCTGGTAATGCTTTAAAATAGAGAAAGAGAAACAGGAGAGAGAGACGAACAATTATTTTAAATCACCAAAAATCAAAAATTTAAATCTTACCCTCTCCCCCAAAACTACCCTGACTTCAAAAAAAATAAAAATGAAAACAGACACTTATGGTGAAGACAGCAAGGGTTTAAAATAGAAACAAAGAATCTCTTAACTAACAGAATTACTAGATGAAACGTACATAACAACATTTCTTTAAAGTATTCATTAGGAAAAGATGTCAGTACTGAAAAGCAGCTGAGGTCTAGCTAAGCAAGAGGTTTATTTCTTATTGGAATAGTATATTCCTGGTCCGAGGCTTCACTTCAAAGTCTCTAGAGTTCAATTAAAACTGGATTAGGTAGAAGCAGACCCTTCTTTGGGACTTTCTGTTCACTGAAACTCTACATACACTGACAGCACCCTAGCAGAGGTCTAGCCCTCAAATGAATCGGTTGCTATGGAAACTGTATCATTACCATTGCTCTGCAGTTATGACCCGAAGTCTAGAATAGCTTGAAAGCTTAAGCCCACAGCACTCACTTTGAACGCTTACCACCTTGCTTTAATATTGTTAGTAGTATTATTAGGTAATTCAACTCTTACTTTTTAAATCATTTGTTTTAAAACAATGGTTTATTAAGTTAGATATTAAAGTATTTAATTTTAAATACATACATATGAGTATACTGGTTTTTCACATTTAAAATAGCTTTCATATTTATAATTTTTATCTGAAATAATTATTTTCCCCAAATAATACACACATTTCCTTTTTCTACTCTTCAAATAGTATATGATAAATACACATAAAAACATCTTCAACACATAGCATTTATTGGCTTGAAAATAAAGCATTTTTTACTTTAACCATTTAACCATTCACTTTGAAAAGCTTATGAATTTATCCATAATTTATCTTTTATCTCATTCTCATGAAAGAACAAAAACAGAAATATGCCTTTATTGCCCAACTGTATGAAACTCTTATTTATTGAAAAAGTCATTTTTAAAAAAGTATACTTACAATAAATAGTCTCTGAAATTAAAACAGTATTTGTTTCAAGTAAATAAAGAAAAAGGTTTTATTTAAAAGTAACTACCTTCAATAAATTAAAAATGTTAAAAAAAATTTTTTGGAAGGAAACAATATTAAAATAATATTTTTACCTTAAAATAAATATTTGGGGAATTTGTATATTTTTAAAATACTGTTCTTAATTTTCAAGCTAGCATTGCAAATTTTAGACCCAAATATTAGCTAATTTTTGGAGAGGTTTTACTCTGATAATTCCATATTGACTTCTGAAGAATCTGATAACAAAAAAATACAATCAGATAATATATGTCTATAACAGTACTGGTAATTTCACAGCAAATCTACTTCCAGATTAATGATATATCTAACATCAAGAAAAATGTTTTAAATTTAGTATATAAAATATAAACTAATTATGCCATCAATTAAGCAGTAACCCTACTGGTTGTAAAAGTCTAAAAAATATTCATATCCCATTTTATGAAATATAATTAAAAATTAGCCACAAAGAATAGCTGTTAATATAATCCTTGTATAAAATAGTATTTAAAATGAAAACACATTGAAAAACATTCTAATATCAATTCACCACTAAATATATGTGTAAATTTTTAACTTATAATTTTTATAAACTAGTTGAAAGTAATGTTAAGCAAGTGTTTTAAAATTATACCACTCTATTATTAACATAGTTTTTAAATTGTGCTGCATACAATTTCCTCTGAAACTTGATATGAAAGCACAACACTTAATTTATACTAGTAATATTAAATTCTACTTGGTTTATGGATTTAATTCATTACCAATCACATAACTTTCGGTTTTAAGTTTTCAAAGATGTATTCTTAAAGTAAGATTTAAAGGTCTTTTTTGAATTAAAAAATTAAGTACAGTTCACTCTGATAGAAACTGTAACATGGTTATTTTGTTATTAAACATGTATCCATAAATACATACAGAGCCCCTAAAACAGAATATTTTTATATTTTAAAAATATGAAAGTTACAAATACAGTAGAAAATTAACTTCTGAATTAATAATGAGTTATTTATTTCTTCCCTATAGTAAATTTCCTCCTTCTGCTTACTTGTACTATGATGTACTACAGTATTCTCCCTAGTATTTTCATGGGTGACAAATTCAATTAAACATATTCATTACTCTAATGTTCTACCTGGCAGTTTAGTCAGTATGAAAAATTAAAAATATATAAACAAAATGCTATGTGACCTCTGTATTGATTGGACTAAAATGATTTTAGCCTGGGTGTAGATGATGGGGCAGCTGGGAGGGACAAGTGGGGAACATACAAATACATACACTCTTATGTTTTCTCTTCCAATTACTGAGGGAGATGATAAAACCACAGCAAATGATGTATCAGCTCATTTTATCTTATCGCTTTGGGGCTAGGTGACAATGAAGTTCATATTTCACTGGCTCCCATTGAAGATTGTGAAAATTACTTGCCCTCATGACCTGAAATTTCACTAGAAGACAGAAATTTCTCTTCTGCAAAGTAATGCAATTTTTCAGATGTCAACCTTTAGCCCAGCTTTAAAAATTAATTTCATTTATATTAACCAATGATATTGATATTTTCACAGAACGCTCTTTGATACATGAAGCACTGACTGACAAATTGATGTTGCTTTAGATGGGCAAAACTATTTTATTTTAAGCTGCTATGGCAGACAGATTTATAGCAAACTGAAATTCCCATTTCATAATTTAATATTTGTGCTGGAGTGATGCACCTTTACGCCCTTGGCCTGTAAATAATTCTAAATCTTTATCTGGTTTTGTTTTATTTTCAGTATACTTCAGCTTAAAAATAATTTGCATTTTAAATGATGTATCATAAGAGCCATTTCTTATTGAACTAACATTTAATATGTAGTGTAATGAGCTAAAAGCCAATGTGGTAACGAAGAAGCAGAACAAAGAAGGTATTTATCCATCACACTACTAATTTTTAATTTAATTTTTTAAACTCAAACTATATTGGTAGTTTGATTTTTTTGAAAGAATAAAAAATATACCACAAAAGAATATTAAGGAACATGACTGTTTCTTACTTTATTTTTCATAGCAGTGCATGAAGTAAAAAGCTAAATATTAAATTTTCAATGAAAAGTGTAGAATGAACTTAACCTGAATTAAAAGAGATATTTGGGTTTGGAGGTAACTTTTAAGATGCAAACATAATAAAGTCCAAATGTCAATTTGATAATAAAATGTGAAATCCATATAATTTTAGTAGAAAAGACAAAGAAATTACCTCTCTGTAGAAGAAAAAGTCAATAAAGTAGTAAAAGTATTATTAAAACATATAAGCAAGTTTTTATTACACCTTTATCCAGTAAAAAGTTTTGTCTAATCCAAAAAAATGCCTTAAGAAGATAATCAAGCCCTGGCTAGTGTGGCTTAGTGGATTGAGTGCCAACCTGTGAACCCAAGAGTTGCTGGTTCAATTCCCAGTCAGGGCACATACCCAGGCTGCAAACCAGGTCTCCAGCCAGGTCCCCAGCTGGAGGCAGGTGAAAGCCAACCATATATTGATGTTTCTCTCCCTTTCTTCCTCCCTCCCTTCCCCTCTTTCTAAAAGTAATGAATAAAGTATTTTTTTAGTGAAAGATAACAATTACACCAAAACTCTTTCTTTTTATTAATATGGTAAGTTAAGCATAAACATGCATAAACTTATGTATTAACTTACACTCTAAAATTTGAGAAAGCCTAAGACATTTCCTCACTCTAAGCTATTCTCCCCCAAAATGGTTTGCCACTCTTCTTTCCTCAAAATTACTTTTTTGTTTTATGATTAAAATATTCAAATTAATTTTCTTCAAAAATATTTATATTTAATTTTTCCTTACAGGTATGATATGGGGAAAACAGTAATATAAATTATACTTCAAAATTTTTCTATTTTGATCAGAAAGATTCCTAGTTACTTCTCAAAAACTTGTAACAGTAATATGCTATTGTCACTGAATTCAAGGCATAAAGTATTTCTGTTTATTATTTAACACGCTGATTCTCTAAAGGTGAGCTTTCTATTGCTTAGTAGAGTTAAATTGAAGTCTGCACTAGTGAACAGTCTAATTTTAATATTCTTTAATACATACTTTTTAAACAAGCAATGAATACAAACTATATTTCTCTCAATGCCAGTTTTTACTTTATCAACTCAATCTCAGTCTCAGATTGGTATCAAAAACCCTCCATATACTTGGTTCTGTTTTGCTTGTTGTTAGTTCTGCTCATTATTGTCCCATAATGGGTGAGATCATATGATATTTGTCTTTCACTGACTGGCTTATTTCACTAAGCATAATACCCTCCAAGTATATGAATACAAGGAATAGGCCTTCAGTGGTCAGGGGAACGGGGTAGGGGGGAGCAGTTCAGACAAGAACCTAATATGGAGGAACCATGGACATGGACAACAGGTGGGATTGACTTTGGGGGGAATGGGTGGGTGGGGAGGGGGACAGAGGGGAGCAAAAAGGGGATGGATGTAATACAACAACAATAAAATTAAAAAAAAAAAAAACCCTCCATAGATATATGAACCAAAGCTTCAAGTCATAGTAGTATTCGCCTGTAGCTAGACTACGTATCTCTTTGTGAATAAACTATTTAAACTAAATAAAGGGAATTCCTTCATGTGTCTTCAAAAAATGCACTTTTGTTCTTCAAATATAGCAGGTAATAAACGTAAGAAACAAAATGGAAATTCCTATAGTGAACAGCCCTGGGAGAGATAGTGTCTCTCTTAAAGCAAAGGCAGGTCTGTTTCTTGTCCATTGGAATAAAGATAGCAACACCGTTTGGGGCAAAGGCCAGAGTTTATGGCCCATGGTGCACATTTTGGTTGGGTTCCTAAAGATTGAGATGGCTCAACTGAGATGCACCGTACCTAGCTGGGCCTCTTGTCTTCGACTGCTCAGGCTGCATACAAAGTAGCACGGTGCAGGTGCCTTAAACTACAGAAATCTCTCTCTCACAGCCCTGGAAGCTGGGAAGTCCAAGGCCAAGGTGCCAGCAGACCTGCCCCCTGATGAGAGCTCTCTTCCTGGCTTGCAGATCTCTGCCTTCCCAGAACATCCTCACATGGAGAGAGGAAAATCTTCCTTCCTCTTCTAACAAGAATGAAGTCTGATTGGATTAAGGTGCCAACCTCACTGCCTCATTAAATCTTAATTATCTCATAAGGACTCATCTCCATATACAGTCACAATGGGTACTGCAGTTTCAAAATACTGAATTAGGGCTGGAAAGGGACACAATTCTGCCCACTATTCCATTCCAAGCCACCTCATGAAACTTGGGGTCAATGGGAACACACACTAACATGATGCTCATTTTGTTTGTCTTGCTGTAAGAAAGGTCTTTTTCTCTGACCCAGGAGTCTCACATCTTCTGCCAGCATGCAGGAAGATTTGGCAGGATAAACTGTTAGCTTGCAGTAACTGTTCAGCAGGCTGTAGCTGTGGTCAGGGATACTTACTCCTGCAATTCTTCAACAAAGCAAGTGTGCTTCATTGGCCTGCAGCAATTTCCATCTGTGTGTGCCTTCCCTTGTTCAAACCTCAACACTGGGGCTCATGATAGCGGCTGAGAGCAGATAAGGTAACGGTAGCATGAAAAGGATTTAATTGTTCTGCCTTCTTGATTTCTAGCGTAAGTACTTAACTTAGTTCACCTCCTTTCCCTTTTTCTCATTGTGTGTTTTTAAACTGATTTAATAAATCATGTTATTTGAGAATCTTAATCTGTGAGTCATGTTTTGTTAAGTCAATGAAAAATGCCCAAATAACATACAAGTTTCTATGAAATGAAGAAAAACATGAGTTAGGCATGAGAGAAGAGGGTGCGGAAAAGATGTGAGAGAAGGAACAGGAGAGGACCAGGACAATAGGAAAGGAGCATGCATCAAAAAACAACCATCACCAGGTTGATTATAATTATAATGAAACTATTCATGGATGTATGCAGAAAAACATTACAACCTGAAAGACAGAAGATATGTCATTATTTTCTAATTTTTTTTTACTCTGTTTTCTTAACAGTTTTTGTATACTGTCCTGGAAGATAAAGTCACTTTATTTTTCTCTCTTTTATTATTTTTGGAATTTAATTTACCATTTTTCTCTTTAAAGTTCCCAAGTTGTTTCTATAGATCCTTAAAGAGTCCTTCACCTAGGACCAATAGCCTGCTTTCCTTCTGAATGTCTTTGAAAATAAGAATGCAACTCCTTTCAATTTTAACAGCTTTACTCCAAATTTCTATTACCTAAGGTGTAAACCACAATCACTCATAATCATGCACTGGGGACTTGGTATAAAAAAAATAACTGAAAATCAACATGCATTTTTTTGTGACCCAGTAAATTATGCATCTGAACTTAAAAAGACCAGAAACTCTGGAGTCATTAAATGTAATGTTTTATCAACATCAATTAGCTTAAAGTATTTGACAGCAGTGTTCTACACTTCTGTATAGTTAGTGACTTTATATCTAGTGTCCAACCAATTATTAAGAGGGAAATCTCCAACTACAAATGTAAATGTAAAAGTTTCCTCCTTTCCGCTCCTTCAGTTTGCTTCCTATTGTGCGACCTCTATTTTTGGATGCTGTTTTACTTTATTATTGCTGCTCTAACAAATTTCCATACAATTATCTTACAGTTCTCAATGTTAGAAGGCTGCAATGGGATTTACCAAGTTGAAACAAGTCTGTTTCATCTGGAGGCTTGTAGGAAGAACCTGCATGCCTGCCTTTTCTAGCAATGAGAAGCCGCCTGCATTCCCTGGCCAAGAGGTCCTTCTTCCTCCTCCTTGAAGCCAATGGCCCCAAATCCTTAAATCTCTCTCTCTGATCCTGCTTCCGGTTTTACAAGGCATTCTCAAAAATCTCCCACCTTTCTTTCTCTTGTCCACTTGTATCTACATTGGATGCACCCAGATAATCAAGATCCAGATCTTAATCACCTCTACAAAGTATAATGGCAGGTACATATTCATAGGCACGGGCCTTCTGGGGGAACACTTGCTCTGTTTACAAAAGAGATAGACATTTATGTGTATATATTATATACGTAGTATATAACATTATATATAGTATATCAATACTAAATATATACTATGTATATACATACAGGGTGTGCAAGATAAATGGGCAATAATGTTGCATCTCATTTCACATGCTTATTAATTTTGAAAAATGATGTTTCTAAGGTTATGATTTAACATCATTGGTTCAGATATAAAGTATTAAATTCTGAGAGCAATTGTCATGTCGAAGGAATACGATGTTAGAGCAACCATAATTTGTGGACTGTGTGCAAGGCAAACTGCTAAGGAAATTGCTGGCAATGTGAGGAAGGTATAGGATGCTGAACTTGATGTTGCCACACCAACAAGGAAAATGCATAAGGTACGCAAGGATCGCACAAGTCCAGATATTGTGCACAGAATCCAGGAGATCATCAGTGAAGATCCAGGAAAGTCAATGCTCTCCATAGCAAGAGAAGTGCAGATGTTGGATGCCACAATTCTCAAGATTATTGCTGAAGATATCACATACAGATCGTATGTTCTTAGAAGAGGCCAGTTTATGACACAGCAGACACAGCAAAGGTGCTTTGAAAAAGCAAGGAAACTGCTAACAACACTGAAAAGTCCCAAAGGAAAAACCCCTCTAATCTTCTCTGATGCAAAGAATTTTCAGCAGGACCAAATAAGTCAACAGAAGAAAACACAGGTGGCTCCCTGAGAATCTGAATGAAGTCCCAATCGTCATGAAAACAGAATTTCCTGCTACAGTGATGGTGTTAGGTGTTGTCAGCAATGAAGGAGATATCATGACCCCACCTTTTTTTCCACAAGGCTTGAAGGTGACCGCTGATGTTTACCTTAAAGTTTTGAGAGAAGTAATTGTACCATGGATGAAGCAAGGCACAAATGGATAAAAATGACAAAAAACGTCATTTTATCTTCCAACAAGATGGTGCACCAGCACATAATACCAAAAAGGTCCAAGAATTTCTCAGTGTCAATGTTCCTGAATTCTTGTCAAAGGAAATCTAGCCACCTAGTTCACCAGATGCAAATCCTTTAGACTATTACGTATGTAGTATTTGTGAGAGAGAAGTTAATAACCTCATTCCAGTAAAGAGGCTGTTAAAGTGAAGATAGAAAACATTATAATGTCCATGGATAAAGAAAAGTTAATTGAATTAGCAAACTCTAGATTCCGAGGTCAAATTGAGTCTACTATTGCAGCAAATGGAGACTTTTTTGAACAATTTAACAAATAATGTCCATGTTTATATATTTAAATATAAGAATTTATTTCAAAATGGGACACTTTTGTGGTATGTTGTTTATTTTACTAACATTTTGCCACTTTATTGTGCGCACCCTGTATATTTAGGATTCTACATCTTCTTGATAAACTAGGTCTCTTATTACAAAAATAATCATCGTTACCTTGGTTAATATTCCTTACATCCGATTAATATTGGAATTTCAGGTTTCTAATGGTTACTATTCACATTATAAATAAAATATAAATATATAATCACCTTGGTGTCTTCAGGTGTAATTGCTAGGTTTAATTGCATCACTTAACAATACATATTTTGTCTCACTTTTAATTAATTTGAAGAGCTCGGTGCTTTAAATTTTTTAAATTAGATCATTTATATTTAAGGTAATTATTGATATGGTTGGTTTAAGTGCACTATCTTATTATTTGTTCTCTAATTCTTTATACCTTTTTTTTTCTTTCAGCTTGAACAGTTTTTAGTATTCCACTATAATTGCTGTATCACTTTCTTACTATTTATATTTATTACTTGTATTTCTTACAACAGACTAATTTCAAATGATATACCTCTTTGACATATAATGTAAGAATCCCAAAACATATCTCTTTTCGCCCCTTCTATTTCTTCCTATTTTTTGAGTTGTCATTCCACAGAAGTTATATTCCAAATACACTTTTTTTAATAGACTGTTTTTAAAATATTTATTTTTTTAGTAAGAGAAGAAGGGAAAAAGAGATGGGAAAAAGAGATGGAGAAAACATTAATCAGTTGGTTGACTCTCTCATGCCCCCAACTGGGAACCAAGCTGGTAACTCAGGCATGTGCTCTGACCGGAAATGGATTGAACTGGTGATCTATTGAGCACACTAGCCAAGGCCCACAATATATTCTTATATATGTATTTCTTTTCAGAAATTAACTTGTGGATCAGATGATTTCTTTTCAGGATTGTTTTAAGCTTTGTTAAGGTAAGTATAGACTAGTATTTATTTATTGCCCAAGGACAGAACAGAGGAGTCGCCTGTTAGCACTTCTTACATTTAAAATCATAAAATGGAGTAACGGAGCAGGACAGAAGTAGCAGAGATTGATTTTACCTTATAGTTGGATCACTAACAATCCATACTATCTTCACTTTACACCAAAGCAAATTATTCCTGTCCACATTTGCCCCACTTTATCCAATGGACATTAATCCACAGGCATCTTCCACTGTTTATTTCAACAAACTTTTACCTCAGTAAACATGAAGGGCAGAGTGGGCATGCTCAGGCTAATATGAATCCAAACCTTTCTAAGAACTAGCTCAAGATCAATGCACATAAACAATGATTTCACTATGTTTTACTCAATGGAAAAATCAACTCAAAAAGTACAATTCAGGTATTTTGCACATTTATCAGTAATATGAACTTTGTTTCTTAAATTTGGTATTATATTTATTAAGGGCTTCTATAGTTATACATATTTAACTGATGAATAAATATAATAAGCAGCATTTTAAGCAAAAAAAATACTGCTTAAGTTTTGTTCTTAGGCTAAAGGCAGATAGTCATTTCAGCCTACAAATGTGGTGTATTTAAAACAATCTCTACACTAGCAATTAGTCTCATTGAAACAGTGTTATAAATGTTGGTGCCCTTGATAGGTTAACTCAAAAGTACTCTTCCCCAACAGTGACTGAATTATACAAAAACTCTGAATTCTAACCGTCCAAGGCCAAAAGTCCTCTTAGCTTCTTCCCATCTCAACCCTAAAACCTGACAGAAATAATAATTTTTTAGAGCTTAATAATTAAAAGATTCTAAGTAAAGCACGGTCTATATATAACTTGATATTTGTTCTGAAAGTTCAAGATCTCTTTAATATACTGTTGTAATATATAGTTCCAATTCTATTAAGGGCAAATTTATTTTTAAATAGATTTAAAATCTATATTACTGAAAACAGACTTATACTCAATTTTTTCTATTCATACTTTTATCAGTTATAAAGTGAGCCTCAGAAGGAATTTTTGACATTCTGCATATCTGAAAAACTGACCCAAATAGTACTTTTATACTGTTCCTAAGCAGATGACATACTCTGGCTTTTTTCTTTTCTTCTAGGAGAACACATTTTGGTTTCCTATTTTTCAGTTATGTTCTTTTTTTCTCATAGTCCCAAAGATTCATTACTTTGATGACCATTTATCAGAGATTCAAGTTCAATCTATAATACCCATTGAGATAGCAAATAATTCAGCCTCAGTGACTGTGTGTGTGAAAATGGGCTGTGTCCCAGATAAATGGCCTGCCTGCCTCTGACACAGATTAGGTCATCATTCAAAGAAATCACAGTCCCTACCACAAACATGAGGAAACACAGATTCACTTTAGTTGGTGTTTCTGCTTTAGTGTAGATTCTTCCTTTTAATTCGTTTTTGTTTTTTTTTTAAAGATTTTATTTATTATTTTTAGAGAGAGGGGAAGGGAGAAAGGTATCAATGTATAGTTGCCTTTCACCTGCCTCCACCTAAGGACCTGGCTGGAGACCTGGCTTGCAACCTGATTATGTGCCCTGGCTAGGGAATCAAACCAGTGACCTTTGGGTTCACAGGCTGGCGCCTTACCCACTGTGCCACCAGCCAGGGCTAGATTCTTCCCTTTAAATAGTTACAATGTCATCAAACTATTATGGTATAGGTTTGAAAAACCAAGATTCAGTAATAATTTAGCAAAATGAATGAGTTATTAATTTAGCAGAAGCTGTGAGTCACAACCTAAAGTCACTAAGAGGACTGATAAGAAGTCACCTCCTTCACTTTGCAGATCTCCTAAGTTTCCCAGCCCTTAAAAGTACTAAGAAACACAGAAAATGAGTTTATCAAATGAGGGAGATGGGTTTAAGTCTATAGACCAGCTGTACTCCAAATCTCTCTCTCAAACTGAGCCAGTTAACTCTTTCTCTCTCCTGTTTCCTCCCACATAGGAAACCTGAGATGCATGTGCCTGTTAAGTGAGGATTTTCCAGCCACAGAGGAAAATGTGGACAGGTGCATGGCTCCACATATTCCTCCCTCCTCCTCCTTTGTTTTCAGACCACCAGCAGGCTCACCATGCATCCTCTACTCCTCTCTATTCCTGCACCGCCCAACCCCAACATACACAGCACACAGCCCTTGGACAGGTAAAAGGAAGATTTTTTTAAAAATACAGTTGGCATTCAACACTATTTAATAATAGTTGTAGGTGTATAGCACAGCAGATAGACATTCATATAGGTTATAACAAAAGAGAGAGAGAGAGAGAAAGATGCTTATTTGGAGAAACTGAATGAGCCCCCACCTACAAAAAAAAAAAAAAAAAAAGCGTTCAGATGCTGATACTTGACTGGATCTGTGAATAGAGAGCTGGGCTCACAGGCTACTAATAATATAGAAAAGACCCAAGAAACAGCCCTGCCTATGAACACAGAGCTTCCAATTAGATTTGAAAGGGCTGCACTTGACAGCCAAGCAATCTGAGGAAAGGCTCCAAACATGACAAAGATTAACACAAAGAGAAAAATAAACTGGTAAGGAGAAATAAAATACAAGGTACAGAATGAAACATTTAAAAAATAACAGCTAATAGAAGATCTTACAACCATGTTAACCATGGAGGATGCTTCCCCTCCTTTCAAAAAAAAAAAAAAGAACAAAGAGAAATAAAAGAACTCTTTACAATTAAAATTTTAGGTTAAAAAATAAAATCTTCAGTGAAAATATTAGAAGATAAAGTTGAGAAAAATCTCACAGAAGTAGGAAGGTTAAAAAGAGGAAAACAGCCCTGGCCGGTGGCTCAAAGGATAAGGTTGCTGGTTCGATTCCCCAGTCAGGGCACATAACCAGGTTGCAAGCCAGGACTCCAGCCAGATCCGTAGCTGAAGGTAGGTGAAAGGCAGCCATACATTGATGTCTCTCTCCCTCTCTGCCTCTCTTCTTTCCCCTCTCTCTAAAAATAATAAATAAAATACATATATATATATGTATTTTTTTTTAAAGAGGAAAACATGTAAAAAACTCTTTCTTTTTGAGTTATGGAAAATATGTGTTTTTCCTAACCCAACCCTGACCTGGGTAAACATTCAGTAAAAATATAGAAGTGATATATCATTTGATAACCATTACTACATAGTTTTCAATAATGACCATTATTTACATAATCTCTATACTGTACCACTGACTTCTGATTTCAGATTGCGATATATTTACATGCAGAAAATAGGAATAGGAGAAAGCATTTATGAGAAGTATGATAGGGACACAGTCCTAATTTCCATATAAAGGAAGTCTGTATTTAAGTTTTAAACTTGATAATTTCTTAAAACAGCAGCAGAAGTCCATGTTTTGTAAGAGGGTGGTAAGGTCAAGACATGAAGCAGAGGATTGCTTCCAGGAAGTAAGAAGCCTGTCAGCAGCATTAGATATTTTAGGCAGGTAATGCTTACTTTCTTAAAAACAAAAAGGAATTTTTTTAAAGGTTAGCAAAGAAAATCAATGAAAATAAGAAGCAGAACAAAGTTTTAAAACAAGCATCAAAATATCTATAGTTGCAAAATAAGTGGAATCTTCAGTCTTATGAGACATTACCCCTTTTGTGAGAATCCAAAGTACAGATTTCTTTTTGGTGTGCATGGAATTAGATGAATAATGCTGAGCAAAATAATTACAGTTTAAAACTCCTTAGCTAACAGCAGCCTGACATCCATCTCTATAGCAGGACCATAGGTATCACCAAGACTTAAAGAGTATGGAGGTTGCTTTTCCCAAAGAAGGAACATATATTGTTATATATTATATACCAAAATATAGTAAACCTGTGTATATGGTAGGCAGTTCCGATGATTCTTTCTGTAGTTTTTGTGTTTACACTTCCTGAATCCACCAGTTCCCCCAAATGATAGGTAAATTTGTGTGTTTGTAAAAACAGGATTTAGATTAAGACTATCTTACATATTTCTTCTCTAAGCTCTTCTGGGCTGATCTAAAAGTTTAATTTCCATTGTTTCTTTCTTTTTTTTTTGGGGGGGGGGTCTACTTAGTAAACTTAGTGGAAATGATGACAGGATTGGGTATGTCACTGAGTCCTGTTTAAAATAAACACTACCTGGCTGGTGGCTCAGTGGATAAAGTGCCAGCCTATGAACCCAAAGGTCACTGGTTTGATTCCTAGCCAGGACAATGTAACCAGGTTGCAAGTCAGGTCTCCAGCCAGCTTTGTAGCTGGAGGCAGGTGAAAGGCAACCATACATTGATGTCTCTCTCCCTCTCTGCCTCCTTCCTTGCCCTTCACACTAAGGATAATAGGTGAAATCTTAAAAAAATAAAAAATAAAATAAACACTAATTATTAGATTATATTTAAAGCAAATCTAATGCAAGACAAGGTGGATTATAACAATCAGTAATTTTCTCTAGGTTTTTAATGAAAAATGCAAACATACATCTAAAGTAGAGGCTAATTAATAAGTTTCCATGTACCCATAACCTAAATCCAATAATTATCAATTTTGCCAATCTATTTTCTCTATTTTCAACCATGTTTTTCTTCTTAGAATACTTTTAAAACAAATGTCAGGTATCTTCTTGCATTCAAAAATGCAAAACAAGATATTTTTATCAATTTTGGTAGGAGTTAATATTTTAATCTTTTGATATTATTTGAATAGACTTCTCTGGAATAAGAAGACACATATCTTAGGCAACATGGTTTATTCCCATTGTGGCTCGTATAAATTCAGAAAATGATTTAAGAGAGTGTCCTCAGGCATGAAACATAAAGGTTGTCACCATTCAGGGGATATATCCTCCATGAAAGTTTAGAGAAATCAAGGAAAGAAATAAAGTGATCTAGGAAAAGAATCATCAAGGAAATTGAGAAAATATTAATTTAGAGACAAATGGCCGAATTACACAGGAATGCTGGTTGCCTGAAAAAAATTTTAATTGCTCCATGAGACACCTGTGAGGGCCCTGTGCTCGCATTCCTTGGGACTTTCACTGTCTTCCTGCAGACATGGGACTACCAGCATCTAAATCTTGGTGCCAGAGAGGAGTGCTCGCTGGACTTGGAATTAAGAGGCAGGTGTAGTTGTGGCAGGGTGGCTCAGTCAGCTGGAGGGTCATCCTGGGCACCAGGGATGTTGTGGGTTCAGTTCCCTGTCAGGGCACATACCTAGCTAGGTTGTGGGTTCAATTTCTGGTTGTGGTGGGTGCATACGGGGAGTGGCAACTGATCGGTATCTGTCTTTCTCCCTCCCTCTTCCTCTTTCTCTCTCAGTCAACAAACATATCCTCAGATGAGGATTTTTTAAAAGTAGGCATATAAAATCACAAGTCCCTCAACTCTCAGACAAGCTAATACTGTGACATACTTTGCGCTATTTCTGAGAATGCCAACAACCAGCTCAATAGATGTTCCTCTCTGTCTACCTTTTCCTGTGTTGTTTCTCCACTTCCCTGCTGCTGTCAACTGAATTTCCCAAACTACTTGCACTTGAACCATTTTCTCAGTATCTGAATCTGGGCGAACATGAACAAAGTTACTAAAAAGGATCCTGTTCTTGCTCTTTTAGGTTGTAGATGAGTAAGAAGAAAAAGACCCCGTGTCAAGTGCTTCACCTACACTGTATCTCATTAAATCCTGGGAACAATAAAGCAGAGGTTAGAATTACACAGCCAGAGAAGCTCGGAAAGTTGTGTCCACGGTCTTGCTGGAGCGACTGGAATTCAGGAATAAGGTAAGATTGGGGAAAGTACCAGCAACTTAAAATATTTAGAGCTGAATCTCCCTATGCCCCTTTTCCCAAGCCAATTACGCCCAGCTTCTGTATCCTCAAATCACTGTATTATCTGAAATTATCTTGTTCATCTATTTATTATTTTTCTTCCTCAACCCTTTGAAATGGCAGCTACACAAGAGCAAGGACCCCTGTCCTCATCAGTGTGTCGTCAGACTTAGTAGATGAGAGCATTCAATAAAAATCTGTGGAATGCATAATCTGGCTTTACAAGCAAACAAAATATTTCAGTCTTTATTCCATAGCTCTTCATTTTTTTTAGATTTTTCGCAACTCAGTCCCATTTTGCTGCGTTCTCAGAAATGCCATGCTTCCTTGCTGTTCCAATCATCCTTTGCCTCTGGTCATTTGCACGTACTGTTCTCTCCACCTGGGATATTCTCTCCTTAGACAGCCCTCACTGGCTTGTCCCACACCTCACTCAGGTTTCTTCCGAAATAGCATGTTATTTGAAAGGCATTACTTGCTGTAATTTTCTCTTTGGTGATTATTACCAAAAGACATACCTCTTTCTTTGCATACCTATCCCTACCAAACTAAGCTCAATGAGAAAAGCGTGTTGCCTCTATTTCTTCACTGGTAGTCTCAACAATTAGCAAAAAGTATCTGGCACATAGTAGGCACTTAACAAATTTTGTTAAATGGATGGCACAATCTAAATTAATTCTGTTAGGAAATCAACATCCTCCACAAATTACTTTGTCTTTCTTAAATCTTTTTTTTTTTTTTAAGTATCAATAATAAATATGAAACTACAGAGACGTGGACAAGTAACAATGTATGTGTGACTTTAACCTCAGTCCAATAGGACTTATGTTTACACAACAATGATTAAAAACATAACACAGGGACTCAAGAGAGACACTTTCTAACTCTCACATGAAAGAAATTCAGTTATTGTGCTAGATCTCTACCACTCAGACCACTGAAACCTAAATGCAAATTCATGCAAGTTTGACTCAGTATTGTTTTACTAGTTTTAGTTCTGTCTTCTTGCCACAACCGTGTTTTCTTCCACGGTAAAGACTGCCTGAAAAACTCACCTTTCTGTATGGCACGTTCTAACCCATCTTAGAGGGTACTGTCTTTCTCACTTCCTTCTTGGAGCTTGATTGATTACTCCTTTTCCTTATGTTCATTAATCTCATCACCTTATCTTTTATACCACTTCATTTTAGCAGAAAGGTAATAATAAAACCCTCATTCATTATCCTTTTACTCATCTAGTCAAGCGGAAATGGTTAATAACATGCTACAAATTGAACTTCAATCACCTCATTTTCTCCTTTGTTGAATACACATTAAAATATATTTCAAAAGTGCAATTTGTTTTACAGGAGAATTTGTGTTATATTGCTACAGACAACTAAAATTAAGTGTTTCTCAGTTCAGTTATTAAATATATCCAAGAGCTCTTTTATCGATAATACTAAAACATTAACTCATTTTATTATAGTATAATAATACAAGAGCCTTATCTCCCAGAGCACAGACATCTAGAGTACCTAATAATATGTGTTATATGATGTGTCATTTATCTTTAAGGAAAAAATACCAGTGATAATTTATGAATTGGTACATTATTACACATGAAATTGCTCTCTATTTTTTAAAAAAGTTAATTTGTTTACATACAGCCCTATCTTCAAATGTAAGCCCTATTAGCGAAGTATATAACTGTCATATAAAATAGAAAGAATGGAAATACACGTAAACTAGAAAGACATAATGATTTAAGATTTTAAAAACTAACCTTTTGAATGGAACACATTTAACATATAATTAGAGTATGGTTTTCAAAAGAGAACAAAATGACTACTAAAATCATATAACATATTTTAGTACACATTACAAGAAACACTATACTGCATTCTAACAGTCCTAAAACTATTAGGGTAAAAACAGCTTTCTTATTGTGGAGAAAAGACTGTCTATGAATTTGAATGGGTGTCTTCTATCTACTTATAAATTGGAATGCTTCCCAACTGACTAAAAACTAGACTTCCAGAAAATGTTAGAAAACTTAACCCGATAACCAAGACTCATTGAATGTTATCTTCCTAGAATTCCCAAAATAAATGTTCTGACTTTAGGAAGAAATTTAGCAACTGACTTAATATCATTATTTGATCACCTAAACTGTACCACTTGTTGAGAATAATACTCATGTTTATGAAAAAATACTTGTAATATACTTGTAAACCTATTTCCTCACACTGTTCCTTTTCTAAAAATGTGTTCCTTTTATGCATTAAATTGTGACTCTAAAAATGTCAAAAATAAGGCATAATAACTATAAAGTTATTAAATTGTAAAGCATTCATTTACTCAATTTTTTATATTGCAGAACCAAGTAGAGGTATCCATTTTTATTCACATATGTTTTAAAACTCTTTAGAGCATCATCTAGTGGTCCCTATTCATAAGTCTACTCTTCTGTTGCATGATTCCATCCTTGTGTTAGTGGAAGATTTTAAGAAACCTACCATGGTAGGCATGAATTACATGTCATAATTACATTATGTTTTCCACAGATAATCCTTGTTTTCTGTAAATTACACAAAAACACTGTAATTATAGCTAACATTAAGTACTTCTTTCCCACAAAGAAACTTTGAGAATATATTACTAAATTTATATTATATATTAATATATTGTTTCCTTTTAAGGAGGAGACATTAACATTTTATTACTATTTAACATGTGAAAATTGGGAATGAATCAATAAATAAGCCCATGTATACAACAGTTCTGATTCCAATTTCTAAAGATCTTGAAGCAAGTTTGGACAAGATCCTAGCATGGAAGAACCATGGACAAGGACAACAAGTGGGACTGACTTTGTTGGGGAGCAGGTGGGTGGGGAAGGGGACAGAGGGGAGTAAAAAGGGGATGGATGTAATACAACAACAACAAAATTAAATTAAAAAAATAAAGACCTTGAACAACACCAGATCCCATATTCTATAAGCAAATGAGTACATCATTTTGTGAGAATTCAGGCAAATTAGCTACTACATAAGAACTCCACCTAAAGTGCAGAGGTTTTGCTCTAGTGCTGATGGAATTAGTGTGATAAAACTGTGACAAACTGATAAAAGCCCATTTCTTTTTTAAGTGAACATTTCATGTAATTTGAGGCCAATAGCAAAATGAGCTAATTTAAAATTTCATTTTTGTGTGTTTTCATATTTAGGCTTAATAACTTCAGTTTTTATATTCCTGGCCTTTCTCTTACTTCATCTATCCTATTGTTTAGTCATTCCTCTAAATTTTTCCTCTTTGCTGGTTCTCCTTCTACACTAATATATATATATATATTTTTTTTTAAGAGTTTATTTTATTATTTTTAGAGAAGGGGGAAGGGAGAGAGGCAGAGAGGGAGAGAGACATCAACGTATGATTGCTTTTCACCTGCCTCCAGCTACAGACCTCGCTGGAGACCTGGCTTGCAACCTGGTTATGTGCCCTAGCTGGGAATCAAATCAGCAACCTTTGGGTTAGCAGGCCAGTGCCAATCCACTCTGCCACCAGCCAGGGCTTCTGAAATATATTTTTAATGTCACCATTTAAACAAGAACAAATTTAATTACTGTTTTGGTAATCAGTATTCTCAACATGTTAGTTAAGAAAAAGCACATTATTTAAAGTTTTCTTGTTAGCTGGGTACTGATTTGCTCCATATGTTGGAGAACTACTTACTTGAAAAACAAAATTAAAAGAGTATTTTATTCATTCATTTACTTATTTATTCCTCATGTGAGGATGCTTTTTTAATTGCTTGTTTAACAAGAGAGAGGGAGAGAGGGAATCATCTATCTATTGCCCTGACCTGTACACAACCCAATTGGGAATCAAACCCACATATATCTTGAGTGCAATTGAACCAGCAAATTTTGGGTGCATTGGACAATGTTCCAACCAACTGTGCCACTTGGCCAAAGCAAAGTTAAGAGTACTTTACATTGAACATAGAAATGATCTTTTAACATTCTATATTTTTATATGTTACTGTCCTCTAACTAGCCTAAAGGACCAGTGAGAGAGAGACACTTTATAGCATACAATACTCTGGTTCTTAAGATATGTTAGTATTACACCTCCAGCTTCCAAGGTAGTGTGGTTAAAAGCAGAAACTCTGCATCACTAATGGTGGATGAGGAGATATTATGTGTCTTCTTATGTGTTCCAATACGAGGTACCATCATCCCTGTTATAATTTATCTAAAAATATATACTTATAAATGCAGAAGATGAGACATTCTACAGGACAAATGGCCTAGTCTCTTCAAGTAAGTGTCATAAATAAATAATTATTTTAGAATTTGGAAAAAAAAAAAAAAGACTTATAGGACAAAATAACCAGAGGCAAAAATAACCAGTCCTAAATCAGATTCTGATTTAGGCCAACAAATAACAAGGAATCTATTCTGAAGACAAGACAGTACACTTAAATATGGATCAGGAAAAATATAATATTAAGGAATATTATTAATTTTGTTAGGTAATAATATTGTTTTGGTCTATGATGGAAATTATATTGCCTTAGAGAAACGAGAAATTATTTAGGGAATGGTAGTTGGTGATCCAATTTACTTTAAAATGGTTGAGCATTTTCATTATAATAATCACAGGAAGGGGGCACAGAGCGGACTTCCGGTGCTGGTTTCATGAGTGTGTCCAGTCTACAAATAGTTAGCAGGTACATTTCTGTGCAATTTCCTATAAAATGTAATTCAATAAAAAGCCCAAAATTCATCATCACTAAAAAATAATTAAGTGAATTAATTTAAAAATGAATGGACACTGGGAACAAACTGCCTATATTTAAACTTTGTCTTTACTAACATTACCTCTATTTCTTCATCTGTAAAATGTTAGCCATAAATACTTTAACATCAATAACCCTACTTCTAAAGTAACTTCTGTGTTATATTTGCCATTCTTTATTTAGACTACTTCTTTTTTTATTCAATTCAAAACAGAGTTCTAATTTCTGACCTCTAACAATTGGAAACATTCTGAAATAAATTCAGAACAGGAGTTCCAAACTGAGATAAATGCCTTTAGTCTTAAAAAGCTGAAGGAAAAATACATACTATCAAGTTTGTTTTAATTGTTAAGGGCAGGATTAGAAACAAATCTACTCCAGATAGTTACTTGGAAATGGCACCAATGGTACTTACTCTTGTCCAAAGTAACATCCAGAATACTATACATTATTTGGACCTCAACTCCACTCAATACGTTAAGTGGTCAAAGGAATAGAAACTGAGATACATGTATACTGGAATTCATAAAGTGGAAGTGAGAAAGGCATTGCCGAGAAAGTTATGTAAGATTTTTTTTATCACTACTAGAACTTTGTATACTTTATCAGAAATGAAACTTTAGGAATATTTTTAAGATTTTATTTTATTATTTTTAGAGAGAGGGAAAGAGGGAAGCAGAGAGGGAGAGAAACATCCATGTATGGTTGCCTTTCACCTGCTTCCAGCTACAGACCTGGCTGGAGATCTGGCTTGCAACCTGGTTATGTGCCCTGGCTGGGGAATTGAACCAGCAACCTTTGGGTTCGAAGGGTGGCACCTTTTCACTGAGCCACCAGTCAGGGATAGGAATATGTTTTAGCACGTCAAGTGATCGAACAATATCATTGAGGAAAAAAGACTATTTATATACTTCAGAAATATTGCTTTAATATTTCAAATAATTATTTTATGGCTTGTGCTTTAATTCTTTAGTTTTTAATTGTTATGGCTTTGATGTAAATTGGGACATATTAAATTATTTTAAGTTAAATTGTTGCTAACTTATTCCTAAGTATTTTGTAGTATATTTCCTGCCACTTATAAATATCAAATATTCTGCTTAAATGATACTTTAATAATATAAGCTGAATTATTTTTGTATTCTCAAAATCATATTATAACCTAAAAATGGTCTTCCTTTAAGACTGCTTAAATGTTGCTATTACCCAACTCTGTGATATACAAGGACTATATAAATTAGTTCCATTATCTAACAGATGATGTAGCTACAAAGCCTTGGAAGAAATGTTCTATTTTCTCAGGAAAATCAGCTTTACATAGTTTCTTGCTTAAAAACTAGACACCATTAAACAAAAATTTGAAGCAATTCTGGTGCCCTAAAAAATTTAACCATATAGATGCGTAATTTAAAATATTTTTTCTGATTTTCAGGGTAAATTTATAATTTCTAGTACAGAGCAATAATCAGAAATCATAATATTTTTTTAATGGTAGCTCTATCAATTATAGTACATTTGGGTTGTGGGTAAAACCTAACTCTATCTATCTATCTATCTATCTATATATGTGTGTGTGTGTGTATTATATATATAGTTATATATAGTGTAAGCAAACTTGAGACTTTTATTTCTTGTCAAAAAACAAAAGTAGTACTAGATCACTGGCTCAAGAACATAAAGCCTGAGGTCTCCAATTTCCTTGGTTTGTTCCAACTATTACATTTATGTACCAGGAAGGAATAAGGGAAAGGAAAAAGACAAAGAGCAAAATGAAAGTCTGAGCTGAGACATCTCCACCTGTAAAAACTTTCTCAAAACCCCCAACCCACAAACTTCCAATCACAACATGCCAGACAAACCTATACCTAATTGCTAGTCCTACCTCTAAGAAAAGCTAGTTAAATTGTTATGTATTTATGTGAGTTACTTAAGCTGGGAATGTTGCTGCCTTTCAAAAGTCAGGGTAAGAGTTTTAGTTCAAGTATGCCTCTGAAATTACTTTTATTCAAACCATTGTTTTATTTTATTATTAATTTGAGAGGGGAAAGGAGAAAGAGCAAGAGATTGATTTGCTGTTCTGCTTCTTTGTGCATTCATTGCTTGATTCCTCTATGTGCCCTTACCAGGGAACAAACCTGCAACCTTGGCTCATGGGGATGATGCTCTAACCCAGGGTGTCAAACTCATTTTCACCAGGAGCCACTCAGCCTCGAGGGTGCTGTCAAAGGGCCGAATGCCATTTTAGGACTGTATAAATGGAACTACTCCTTAACAGCTAAGAGAGCCAGGCAGAAACGAGGTGCTAGGCTGAAGGTGCCGGGCTGGATAAAACAAGGTGGAGGGCCGGATTCGGCCCGTGGGCCTTGGGTTGCCACCTGTGGTCTAACCAACCAAGCTACCAGAGCGGACATATATATAATAGTTCAGAAGATCATGCCAAATATAGTCGCTGCCTCTCTTTGCAAAGCATCTAAAAAGAAAACCATATATCAGATATAAAATAACTTATTTAGCAAAAGGTGTCCATTTAAGATGTTTAAATAATTCTGGGGCCTAGCTGGTGGCACAGTGAATAAGGAGCTGGCCTGCGAACCCAAAGGTCGCTGGTTCGATTCCCAGCCAGGGCACATATAACCAGGTTGCAAGCCAGGTCTCCAGCCAGGCCCATGGCTAGAGGCAGGTGAAAGGCAACCATACATTGCCTCTCTCTCTCTCTCTGCCTCTCTCCTTTCCCCTCTCTCTGGAAATAATAAATAAAACCTTTTTAAAAATAAATAAATAAATAATTCTGTATGGTTTCTACTAAATGCTTTAAAACCAGTCAACAAAGCATTATATCTGATTCAAGCAGTGTACTTTAGAATAGCATTTCACAATTTATAATAACTTTTGAACCAATTTTTTTACCTTTGAAATAAATCTCAAGTAAATGGGTTTACTGCCTCCTGCAAAAGATGCCTATGTATTTCCTCCTTTCCTACCCAACCCCAAATCCCCAGAGGCTCTACAGCCAACAGGTATGAGTCTCAATCCGGGAATCAGACTGACTGAGTTCAAATCCTTGCTCTAGCAATTTTGGGCACATTACATGAGTTACCATATATAAAATTCTTATACCACATCATGTGCTATAACTATTTCCTTGTTTTTACCTTTTCTCTCATTTGAGATATATTCATATGCACTTACCTATATAACCATGAATTTGGTTATGACATAGATATAACCATATTAAAAAGTTAGACCAGGCCTGGCTTGTGTGGCTCAGTTGGTTGGGCATCATCTCACAGGCCGGGCACTCTGCCTAGACTGCAGGTCCAGTACCCACTGGGGAGTGCATGAAAGGCACTCAATCAGTCAATGTTTCTCTCTCACATCGATGTTCCTTGCCCTCTCTTTCTCCCTCTCTTCCTCTCTCTCTCTCTCAAATCAATAAGCACGTCCTCAGGTGAGGATATACAAAAAGTTAGCCTGAAATAATTTTATATTGAGACATGCCACTAAAACACAAAACTACAAATAACATGTCATCCATATTACCAAAAACATAAGGGGAAATACAAATTTGCCCCCCCCCTCCGAAAAAAACTAGACAAATATTTATTAACTCAAAGGGCTTTCCTAATTATGTAAATGCCTATCTTTCAACATGTAATTTCATTCAAACTTCTTCTCTTTTCCCCAATTAACAACCCTGCCAAATGTTTGGACTTGAAAAGGCCACAGCTTTATACACAATTAACAGTCGAATTCTAACACAAATTACATGTCATTCTTATCTCTGTACACACATTGAACTCCTATATCTTGTTGCCAGCAGGGAGCTTGCACTAGGGAATACATCCTGAATTTGTTTAATGTCTAGGAATAACATTTCACACCTAGGAAGGAGATACTACCACTGCCCACCATGTGAACAAAATTGGCCACGCTCACTCCTTTTTATTTTGTCCAAATAGGTAGTTTAGAAATGATTCATTTATCCACTTGTCTGCTTTAAAAAATATTTTCTTTAAGCACAAGATGTAAAAATAACCTTCATTTATCTTTGCAGAAATTCAGGATAGTTACAGAAACTTTTATGCAAGGTAAATATTTTCTGAAGTAGAAATGGGAAAGTATCATTTCACAAATCCTCTATTAAAAATATTTAAAATCCCCCCCAAAAAATTTAAAATTGGATGGATCCTAGAAGACATGTATGATCATTATATATATGATTATTTCCCTAGAAAGGGTTTTCAATAAAATTGAGTTTCTTATTTAACAAGTGTACCAGACAATCATTACTTCAAATTGCTCAAACCTGTCCTAATCTTTTGAAGTGTAGCCTTTTATCACCAGAGTACCTCATTAAATACCAGTCATTTATATAGGGGCAACTAAATATAAGTGTATCTTACATATATTAATGTACATATATATTATGCTTTAAAGGGAATATGAAAGGCACTTTGTAAAGCAAAGTCCTCTTAAAATACAAACATCATCCCCAATGATCCTTTTAAATAAACGAATCGGGATGCACTAGTTATTGGCTTATAACTCTGCAGTGGCCACTCGCTGTGCTCAGAGCAGCTTCAATTTCTTTAACCGGCATCTGTCTACCTGTCCAGCTTCATCTCCTGCAACCTTCCTTTTAGATACTAAGGCCTCACCATACTGCATTTCTTTCTGTGACTCCATCTCAAGTGAGCGCTCTCAAAATGCCATATATCCCTGAGTGTGGAATATACTTCCCATATTTACTGGGAAAATTCCTGATCATCTGTCAGTTCACGGTTTAAATGTCATTTCCTCAATGGAGCCTTCCAAGAACTCCCTCCTCCTATCACCCTCAAATATGTTAGATGACAGGGCATATATTTTCATACCCCCATAGTGTAACAACCACTACAATGGATTAGACTTGCTTAGTGATCACTCTAGGCTGGAATGTAAGCTTTGGGAGGGTGGTCATTAAGAAGAACCATGTCTGTCTTGCTCACTGTAGGATTCCCAATATCTACACATATGGGCCTTACCTTCAATTATTTGATTTTTAAATTTGTCATCACAAGCTAAGGCAAGTTTATGTTTTGTAATATCCATTTTCAATACTATACTCTCTTCCCATCATTACAAATCCCTTCCTGTAAGTAAAATGTTCTGATAATCAGAAGGACAAGGGGTGAGGAAGGGGAGAATGACGGAGGAAAGCAAGGAGGAGAAAGAGGACAAAAAGAGAGAAAAGGAAAGAGAAGAAGGGTCCGACAGGAAAATGAGGGGAGGACGACTGGCAGGAGGAGGGAGAGTGGAGGAAGAGGAAGAAGAGGAAACTGACATGCTTGGACATGGCATTCGATCTGTTGCTATAGAGTGAAATGTAGTGACTATGGAGTCAGCATCCAGATTCGAGTTCAAGTTGTTATTTATATGATGCTATGAAAGTCGCTTAATGCCACAAAGCCTCAAAGTCCTCATCTGTAAAACAGGAATATTAATGTCTGTCCCACAGAGCTCAGAGAGTAATGAGATATTAATTAAACTTGTAGAAGAACCGATGAACCATACATAAATCACTTCATAATATAAGAAGTTGTTGCCCTGGCTGGTGTGGTTCAGTGGATTGAGTGCCAGCCTATGAACCAAAAAGTTGCTGGTTCAATTCCCCACCAGGGCACATGCCTGGGTATCTCTCACATGGATGTTTCTCCCCTTCTCTTTCTCCCTCCCTTCCCCTATAAAATGTTTTTAATAAAAGAAAATGTTATCACCCTGGCTGGTGGCTCAGTGGATAGGTGCTGGCCTGTGAACCCAAAGGTCACTGGTTTGATTCCCAGTCGGGGCACATAACCTGGTGGCAAGCCAGGTCCCCAGCTGGAGGCAGGTGAACGGCAACCATACATTAATGTTTTTCTCCCTTTCTTCCTCCTCCCATGCCCTTCTCTCTAAAAATAACGAATTTTTTAAAATCTTTAAAAACACTTAACAATAAAAAGAAAATGATAGTATCTTTATTATTAATATCCTCAATAAGGTAATCTCAGTAAAGAGAATGCTTATTAAACACTGCAGAAAAATTCTGGCTTATATATGAACTAGAGTATTTAAAAATAATCATAAAAGCTTACAGTCAAAAGAATGTTATCAACCAATCATGAAATGAGTTTCTACATTTTTATATATTGCTATATAATCTCACAGCAACTCCTGAAATTCTTTTCCTTGTAATATCTGTGATTATACCAAGTTCATTATAAATTCTTTTAATTTATAACATATAATTATTTTCTTTTAATTTTATTGTTGTTGTATTACATCCATCCCCTTTTAACATGTAATTCTTTAAAGTTATATACATAGATGCTATTACTGAGACCATAATATTTTTTAAAACAAGAAATATAAGTTACATATTTTAAAGAATTTACTACTTTGTGTCAATTACATAAACAAAACTAGCTCATTAATCTCTGAAATGAATTTATGCTTTTCAAATAGGTATATGTATCTACATAGTGGCTAGGTAGTAAATATTTTATTTCAGGTTAAGGGTTTAAAGATTTAAAGAAATAAAAAGCTAGATTAAAACTCATCTTAAGGCTTTACAAAGGTAGTCATATTAAAATGTGATTAAATAATGATGAAAACAAATTCTTTTAACTCAGTATGGATATAGTTATTCAGGATTTTATCATCTAGTGGAGCAAAAATAATCCTGAACCTTAATTTTGAGTGCTATCAAAATTAATCTTTGCAAAATTCAGTGATAATTTTTCTGAGGAAATAATTTGATTCTGATTCCCAATTATGGATATAATAAAAATATCATGCTTCCCCAAAAGCTTTGAAGCCACATAACAAATTATTGTACTTCAAGCTTGAATAAACAAGTCTTTTTTTAATCCTGATTTTTCATAGACAAGAAGCATTCGTATATTTTGCAAAAGAAACGCTACTGCTATGTTATGACTTTGAACTAAAGCTCTAAAATCATACTGGTCAACTAAAGATTTCTTTAGCAATATTAACATGGCCACACTGCACATGTTACTTTTAGCTTCTTTATGTACAACAAACTGCATTCAATTGGTGAACAAATACAATGTTTAGTATCATATTTAAAACCACCATTCAAACCTTTTCTTAATGCTATTATCAGTTTTTCTTTTGCAACAATTTTGTGTATAAAAATAAAAGCACTGGATTTTTATTAGTGCTGCCCCTTCTTTGTTTCGCTCCACTCTGCAAAGCCCTTTTGGGGCACTAAGCCTGCATTTACCATAATACGGATTAAACGTTCTTTGTCCCATTGCCCGGGTTTGTTAGCAGGTTAGTCTTTTTACATTTTTCACAGGCAGCCTGCAGCTTACCCTTTAGGCCTCACTCAAAATACTTGTGTGGATTTACAAAAATGCCAGAGTGGTCTTAGGGTTAATTGGAAGATAACTGCAGCCTTTAACACAGAGACTCATTAAACATTTAGCCTCACCACAATCCACCATCATCGGGAAAGAAACATTCTAGGGCCACTTTAAAAGTAGGAACATGGTAAAATAGTTTTTAAAATGTGCACCAGTGTTTTATGGAGTAGAAAGCCTTCATTTAACTGATCCAAAGGTGATAAAATAGAACTAAGTAATGTCCCTGGTCAACTCTTTATTTTAGCTTAAGTACATGTTAATCATAGGTAAAAACGAGATTTTTCTAAAGTAAAAATCTTCCAAATTTATGTCCAGAGATACGAAATAGTAACTCAACCAATCAGCAATGATGATTCACATTTCTTGTTATATCAAAAATATTAATTATGGGATTTTTAGTTTGTTTAGTTTCGCCTAAATAAATCACTATACTCAAATATCTCACATGCTTATAAGGAACTAATGGAAACAAAGTTTTTTTTTTAAATACTTGTAAAATATTTAAAATTTTTAAATTTGTTCTGTACTATGTGAAACATACATATACATAAATACACACTTAAAAATAAAATCTGAAGTATACCCACAGCTATCAGGTTATTTTTAATAATTATGCAAGCAGATTGTTACCCAGATTAACTTTTCCATCCCCTTACCTCTTTCCACCACTATCACTCACACAGAGAAAGGGGGAAAAAAAAAAGGAAAACGCGACAAAACACACAGACACTTGAAGTAAAGGATTAGACATATTTGCCCAAGATGCAGATAACAAAAGCAAAAGTGAAGAAAATTGAAGAGACAGCCAAACTTCAGCAACAAAATGGTTAAAGAATCTGAAGTATTGTTCCCTTATTTTAAAAGTCCACTACACTGAGAACAGCGCAAACATCAGACAAGTTAAGATTACTGACCATTATCTCCTTAATTTTCTCCGCTTTCCCTCACTCACATTCCCTCTTGCTATCTGGGCACCATTTTTCTAAAGCTTTATTTCTGCTAAGAAGTAAACTTCCCCTAATCCATCTATTATGGAACCTGTAATTGGATTGGGAGCAGGGTGGTGTATAAAATAGCCCCTATTCACTCAAAAAGACTCTAGTTTTAGGGACTTAAAGGAGAAAAGCATTGTGAAAGAAAATCCTCAGGGAATCAAGAACTAAAATGTGGCTCTCTTAAATTCATCAAATCCAGAATACAAATGAATTGCTTCCTTAAACAGGTAACCTTCCAAATAAATGGCACCGCAAAACTAAGATTAAAATTTTACTCTAAGAAGAATAATGCATTTATGCATTAATAATTTTTGGCTTCATAAACAACTTACACTTCCTTTTTCTTCAATTGACAACTACTCTGTCAGGGAGCAACTGGAGCGCCTTAATTATACTTTTTTATAGCCTCTCCATGCTACACATATATTTTCCCTATTAAATGTCCAAGAAGAAAATTTAAATATACATTTTTAATAAATTCCTGTACGTATTATGGAAACATGGCTATAAAACAAGCTTGTTTCTAAGCAAAAACACATTTTGTTCTTACAGGTCATCCGATACAAAATGATTAGTAGCCCCTCTTTCTCCCTTAACCAGCCATTCTGGCTTCTCTCACACACGCCCCACCTCCAAACATCCTTTGTGAGGCTATACACTTCTGTCTTAGGCCCTTCCACAGGGGCATGTTCAAGCCTCTGAAGTGCCTCCAATGGTGAGGCAGGTCAACACTCCACATTCAGTCATTGTCCTACAGATCCAAAGACATTTAAAGTGCCATACCTCTTACCTAGAGTAAAATGAAATCTAGAATGTACTTACCAACTTGAATCTCTCAAAAATCCACACACTCTTTATTAAAACAGTGGAAATGTTAGGAGAGGTCAATATTCCAATTAAATTTGACACTATGCATAGGCTACTAGTCTTCATTAAGAGAAATAGTACTTTTGAAAAATTTCTTTAAGAAATTCAGCTAAGTTCAAGCAAACCTTCATAGAGTACCCCCTTCACTTTGGAGCCCTCATTGTTACTTAGTAATTACTGCCCATTTTCTGAACCTTTTCTGAATGCCTGACACTGTACTAGCACAACTAGCTGAGTTATCTCATTTTACTTTCCCAGTAACCCTAACAAAGTAGATGCTCTTACCTGTTGTACACATGAGGCAACTAAGTCTTAAGTTCAATTAAATACTTCAAGGTTATATAGCTCCAGAAAAAAATATGCGCTGTGAAAACTTTTCCATTACTGGATTGCAAAGGTTTTACACAGGAAATGTTTTCTAAGTGTCAATCCGCCAAAACATAAATACCTAAATGATCAAAATTACCTATTAACCAATTATAAATACTTAAAGAGCATTGTTTTTGAATATGTCAAATGTGCATGGCTTCTTCTAATGTGTATATAATTCTCAGATAGTTAATAATTATCTTCTTCTTTGCAATACTTTAAGAATGATTCAGTTTTTCAAAAACAAAGGTCATATGGTTATCTGCTTCTATTTCTAATACAACTAAAATTGTAGTGTTTTGCATGTGAATTTTTCCATTTATACTGAATTCTAACTCTTTTTTAAAGTCATCTGTTTCTAACATTAGAATGTCTTTAGAATAATTTTGTTTCCATTACATATTTAAACAGTATTAATTATATTGGCTGAAAAATGATTTAACAGCTTTAAAAATTGTGAAATTTAATTGGCCACTGTTCATATGCACTTTTTAAGAAACCAACACCTATTCCTCTGACCTGGATCTCCCCTGTTGAAGCTGAAGGAAGCCCTTTCTGGAAAAAAGAAACCAAACATTTCAGGGTGAGGTTCTGATTCTTTTTTTTAAAGATTTTATTTATTATTTCCAGAGAGAGGGGGAAGGGAGAGAGGCAGAGAGGGAGAGAAATTCTTGACAGCACTAAGAGTCAGGAGTCAAAGGTAAATACTGAAAGGTGCAGTCAGGGGAAAAAAAGATAAAAGGGAATTCTGGCCATCATAGCCTTCTTAGACACTCTCAGCCCATGTAACACATGGCACATAAACAATGAATCAACAAACTAGTTTGGGGTCATTTAATACAGTAGAGAATTAGTCTTCAGGAAACTAAGCTAAGTTCCCAGTACAAAGGCATGCATATTAGTAGGGTCTTAATAAATATATGCTGACTGACTTGATTAAATTTTTATATAAGTCAAAACTTTAAGTACCATATTCTGAATTTCAAAAACAATCTTTAACTGGGTGAAAGCATTTTAAAAAATTATACATTTTAAAATATTATGACTGTTCAAGTTCAGTTTTAGGTGTAGCTGCACTGTTCTATTTATGATACCCCCAAAACATTCTGAAGAATTCCTGCCTTTTTTAAAAGCAGCTGTGTGAAAAGAACAAGAAGAAATTTCAGAAAAATCAGAACTTACAAGTGTCTCCAATAAAATGACTTACTTATTAAATCATACTGAAAACATAAGAGACATAGTCTCTCTTTTGGAAACCCACTAAAATTAAGAAGTCCAACTTTTTTTCCCCCTGTGCCACTTTACTCATCAATAGGTTAGCATATAAATCTCAGTGGTTAGTATGTAAATACCCTAGTGAAGGGTAATGTATTTAATCATATTCCATTTACATTTATATGTAAGCTAAATTTCTACACATTATGTTTTCATTTTAAATGGGTGGCCAAAAACTAAGATGAATTAGAAATTATGTTTCATTTGGATATTCATTCACAATAAATTACTGTTTCTATGGCATTGAATAATAACTTCAAGACTTTATTTGACACTCAGTAAGAAGCAATTAACCTTACATGGAAAATAGTTCTTTATCTGAAAGACTTGCTCATTATCCTGGCTTTCTACAATGAGATTACCCAGACTTTGGATAATATTGGGACCTGATTTAGAGTTTGTAAAATATTGGGTCCTCTGGTGTGTTATAAAATATTTAAAACTAATATGCAAATAAATATCTAAGTATGTAAAACATGTATATTGTACAATATTCAACCAGAGATATATAACAAAGATTAATAAAACTCTGGAGGCTACGTTGGATTCCAACATCAAAATCTCATTAAGTTATACATTAGAGTAGTATTTTGATTCACTAACAAAAATGAGAGTTAAGCACTATTACAAAGTTTATATTAAATATTTTTCACATCATGCTTACTATTTAAAAGATGGTATGCCCAAGCAGTTTGTGCCAAGATCCAAAGGAACAAAGTCAGAAAGAATATACCAATCCCCATACTAATATCGGTGTCCCCTACACACACTTGCCCAAACCTCTAGAAAGGTTCCTTAATTTTAAAAGAAACATTTCTTTAACAATTAAGTTCACATTTATGTAATTTTGACAAAACGTTATCAGGGCTCTCCTCTTGGTAGTTGTATTCTCAGTGTATTTGTGGAGTACAACAGCTGTGGAAAAGAGATGTGTACATGACAGCATGGATTGATGGGACGCGCTTGGGTGAGGAGATGCATGTGGGTAGTACCACGACTCCACAACTGTGGGTTTGGCAGGGCAAAGGGAAGGGGGCAGGAGGAAAAGGGAAAACAGGTAGGTAGTTGGGTTAAAGAGGTCTCAAAATCCCTTTAAAAAAATATCAAAGAGCTAAGTTACCCGGCATTTCTATCACTTAGCTATAATGAGAAAACTAAATCCCAGAAGTTCAGAAAAATGAACTTCCTATATACATACATTTAATGGACACTACATAGATGAAAAATCCTCAAATGTTTCTAGCAAATAAAAATTCTAAACAGGAATTAACATGAATCAATCATGACTAAAGAAGTGTGAAATAATGGTGATATTTCCTTTAGATAACACACTTCATTAATATACTTTGGTAATATAATAATCTCAAAAGGACTTTCACAGGTTCACTGCTGACCTCAGTCCCTCTAATCTTTATTTCCCTATATCTTAAATTCTTCAAATAAATTCTACTGCCTAACTTTTTAAGACTGTAACCCCTTGTATAAGGTATTATCAACTTTCTTAATGTTCTTTGCCATTTCAAAAACTAAATCCATTAAAATAGCAAGCAAAATAGGCTTTCATTATATATTATACTATATATTATACTATAGTCAGTGTTTAAGAAAAAAATTTACACATTAACTTGTTCAAATTTAAATGTCAACTATGTGCCACATACTATTGTATAGCCTACAGATACAGAAATCCAAACCAACAAAAAGATGAGGGGTTATATTTTATTAAGGGTTTGAGAAAAATCACTCTAAATATTGTTTAAACCTACAGTAGAGCAGTAAGTATTGATTATAGAAAATAAGACCTAACAAACCTTAAACATCTGGGGTTATTGTTTAAACTAAGTAGGACCTGAAAATAAGGTGAATATCACAAAAGCCAACACAAACTCCTATCAATTGTTTTAGAACAATGCTCTCTCTCTCTCTCTCTCTCTCTCTGTTTCTCACACACACACACACACACACACACACACACACACAATGCCACTACCAACCACAAACTGTACATTCTGATAAGTATTTAAACCATTTTAGGTTTTAGGGCTAATATTCTGGCTAACCCAGAACAATTCAAATCTGCACTCAGCTTTTAGTAAAACTCACATATTTTTTTTTACCTTATCTGTATTGATAAAGTAATATCTAGCCAGCTCATCGAGTATGAACAATTACAAACAATTGTATCTTAATATACCAATGAATCTAAAAATATTTAAGCAAAACTAACTCTCATGAGGCCCCCAAAATAAAAATGCACTCTACTATATACAATATGCTTTAATAGTTGTTTTTACGAATTTGTTCAAAAAGCCAATAAACTAAATCAAAAACATTGTATCTAAATAATGACACTCAAAAAATTTAAAAATATTTTTAATTGATTGATTTGAGAGAGAGGAAAGAAAATGAAGAGAAAGTAGAGAAATGGAAAGAGGAAGAGAGGGAGGGAGAGAGGAAGAGCAGGTGGGGGAAAGAAAGAGAGGGAAACACTGATTTGCTATTCCACTTATTTATGCATTTGTTAGTTGTTTCTGTCTGTGCCTGACCGGAATCCAACCCACAATCTTGGCATATCTGGACAATACTCCAATGAACTAAGTTATGTGGCCAGTGCTCAAAGAACATTTTTGTATAAAAATCAATCATAAGGTATTGTAAATGGTTCCAGTGTTTGATGCTTCAATATATTCAACTATCTTAATATGATTAATGTCTAAAGTGCCATGAAGAATCCACATCCTGCCTAGTTCATACTAACAGTCTCAGCATCCAACACAGCTGGCATGTTGGTAGATATTCTAAAATTTTGTGGAATAAACTACACATATAAAAGGATTCAAACAGGTAATTAGCCTCTATATTTACTAAACATTCACTGATAACTTTTGAATTAAATTTGGACTTTCCAACACCAGATTTTTCCCTGGAAAATAAGTTGTGCATTACTTAAAAATTATAGAAACACTCTGAAGGTGCAGGTAAACGATGCAACTTCAGTGTTTTAAAGACATCTTTGTCACCACACAAAAGCAAATTATCATCAGATTTGCCATTACTGTGGTGTGCAAATTAGAAACTACTTCCAAAGTGATGCAATGCTTTACCAGTATCTTAATCAATGTGGCATCAAAACCCACAAATAAAATAAGATCTAAAAGTAAAATGCAAACTTTTCTTTGAAACAAAGTTGAATGCAAGGTGTCACAAAGGCAGGGTCCCACCATTATCAAAGAGAGGATATTAAAAATACACGTCTTCTTTGCCATGTTTTACCCACTGCCCACATCATGGTTTCTAACAGCAATCCTCATGGAAAGGAACCAAGACTCCTCAGGAAGATACAGTATGAGCCTAGAAACTCCTGCTCTCCCATAAAGCTAGGAAAGTGCCCACGAAACTGAATGGGCATGTTCAAAGGACATGAGAACAAGGTTGAAGGGGCTCCTTTGGGCTATGAGGGTTTCTAAGACTTTTTTTTTTTTTTAAATAACCTTGACAGCTTTGAGGAGTACTTATGATGCCATTCATACAATACCCTTCAGTTTGGGTTTGTCGGATGTCCTCACAGTTAGTCCAGGGTTATGGGTTTGAAGGAGGAAGACCACAAAGTTATAGTACCAGTCTCATCATGTACCAGGTGATGTCACTGATGGTATTAACCTTGACCACCTGGCTACGGTACATGCTCAATGAGTCTCCACCGTTATAGTTCTTTCCCCACTTACCATGGTACTGTGCTCTTTGAAAGGGAGTCACTAAGCACAGCTCCATCTTCTTTAGGAGGAATGTCTGCAGAAATTAGTTGGAATTCTCCTGTACAGTAGATCTGTTCCTTCTCTCCTATTTATTTCTTCAAGTATTTATTTCTATCAATATGGACTCATGGATATTTATTTTATACTTTGGGTTATAACAGATTTCTAATTCATTATTTTGTTGCTCAAATTGTTGCAGCTTTGGGCATTGCATGTTCATTCATTTGGTTGTGTCCCTTTGACATAACCCCACTCTTCTGTTTTGTGAGAACTTCCCGGCACTACTATATGCTCCAGGCTCACCTTATAATTCTTTTCCCCAGCCCTAGAATCAGCCATTTCTGCAGGAGCCCTGGTTCTTTTTATTAAAGAATGGTATTAGAAACTCAGATGGGGGCATTGGGTATATTTTTTCCTATTGGGGTGCCATTGCTTCTAGAGCCCTTCAGCATACAAAGCTAAAAGATATACATTATATACTAACCATGTACATGTTCATTGCAAAAAATTTTTCTGTATATGTGTATATCCATTTATATATTAAGCTAAACATGGAGTTCACATGGAAGTCTCAAACTCTAATCCCATGCTGCATGCTTCATTCCAGCCTTTTTATGAGAAGTAGGATATTTTTGTGGTCTCATTATACTTATTAATTGCAAAGAAGAAAATAATAAATATACTGGAGAAATTAGACAATACTCTTACTGACTGATCAAAATTATTATCAGCATTGAAGGCAGATGGACATCATGTACCTCTGGATGTAAAACTCTGAAAAAAGCACATCACTTATGTAGTATTCCAACTAGATGCATAACCTAAATCTATCATAAGAAGTAGTAAATTTAGATGAGGGTTATTCTATTTAAGAAGGGAGGAGGAGAACTGCATTTTTTAAAAATGCCAATGTTGAAAAAGGCAAAGAAAGGCAGAAGAAATATTTCAGGTTAAAGGAAACAAAAGAAATTAAATATAATGCCTAATCCTAGACTAGATCCTGTACAGAAGGGGAAAAAATGTTATAAAGAGCATCATTTGGTCAACTGAGGAAAAATACAGATGACAGAAGAAAATATTATTTTTCCAGTGATAAATCTGATAACTACTGTGGTTATATAAACAAAGAAATGTTCCTATTCTTAGGAACTATGTGCTGAAGTATTTAGGGATAAAGGATCCTGATATATGCAAGTGGTTCAGAAAATAATGAATGTATACATACATATACATGTGTAATATGTATATGTATGTATACATATAAATGTACACATATATACAAGGGGGAGTGAGCAAACAAAATATGCAGCAAAATGTTAAGGGTGGATATACACAAATACATTTTTTAAGAGAATATATTCTTCATTTCATATGTGATAAATATAGGACAGGTATGTGATAAGCCTGAGCCAACATCGGTCAAGCCCAGGCTTTGAAATCTTTTCCAGAAATAGTTACTTTCCCCTCAGATGTGCTCTGTCACCAAGAACTATGAGAAGGTTATCCTTGAAAAACAGGAAAGCTAATTGGCCAATATGGAAACTGACCTCTAACTATGATTTCATTAGTGTCATTGGCTGAAAGTGGTAACATTACTAATTTATAGAGCGTACAGAAAGACAATGGTCCCTTCTTTAAGGGGTTTCCCCAGTTCAAGTATTAAGAAGTCCAAGTTGATACTTAAAGCAGTAAATAGATCTATAGTCATAACTCAAAGCATTAGCAATTAAGAGAGTTACAATTAATTAGTAAGTGCTATCTGAAACTACAATAACAATTTATAAAGAGTGATCTCAGCCCTGGCTGGTGTGGCTCAGTGGATAGGTGCCGGCCTGTGAACCCAAAGGTTGCTGGTTCGATTCCCAGTCAGGGCACATAACCGGGTTGCAAGCCAGGTCTCTAGTCAGGCCTGTAGCTGGAGGCAGGTGAAAGGCAACCATACATTGATGTTTCTGTCCCTTTCTTCCTCCCTCCCTGCCCTTCTCTCTGAAAATAATGAATAAAATGTTAAAAAAAAAAAAAAAGTGTGATCTCAAACTTTAAATTACAATAAAATTCTTCCTGAAAATTCTGTCACAAGATTTGTATGTTTTAACCTACTCTTCATATGATAAAACTGTTATTCTGAAATCAGTAAGAGCTATTCCAGATGAAATGTTTTCTAAATAATGGGAAATTTATAACACTGTATTCCTATAGGTGGGAATATTTCTAAACCATGATAGTATCCTGTGGCAGGCAGAGTAATGCTCCCTCCCAAAGATGTCCACATCCTACTCTCTGGAATTTATGAATGCATTACCTCACATGGCAAAGAGGAATTAGGGGTTGCAGCTCAAATTAAGGTTGCTAATCAGCTAACTTTAAAATAAGAAGATTAAACTGGACTCTCCAGTGCACCCAACGTAACTACAAGGATCCTTCAAAGTAAAACAGGGTGGCAAAAGAGTCGGTCAGATTAATGTTTCATAAGAAGCCTCAACCTGTGGTTGGTGGCTATGAAGATGAAGGCCCAGAGCCAAGAAATGTGGGAGGGTCCTAGTAGCTGGAGAAGGCAAGGAAATAAATCCTCCTCTAGTGTCACCAGAAAGGACAGCAGTCCTGTCAACACCTTGGTTTTAGCCTCATGCAACCCATATTTTCAAGCCACAAAGTTCATGACAATTTGTTACAGCAGCAATACAAAACTAATATATACGCTATTTTTTTTCTCTTATAGACAGTGTAATCAACCAGTTATCTTCAAAATCGAAGAGAATCATTATGCGAATTAATTACTGTTTTGAGCAACAACTTATTTATTTATCACAACCTCCAAGAATACACAGAAGATTCATATCCATGCATAGAATATAATTTGATCTTTTGACAACAGAGATGTCCCATGACCTATTTATTACTACACTTCATCCACTGTGAAAGGATCTGCTCTCATTACTCTCCATATCACTATCTCTTAATCCCTACTATTCTCCTTCTTCCTTTGTCCCCAATTTAATTCTTTCTTACTAGTTTTGCTCAGACATTATGTCCTGTGTCTCTTGGCTCTTGAGTCAAGAATGCCCTTAAACGCACAAGGCTAAGTCAATGCCTTTTCCCCCAATGTCTGCAAATCTACCAATCAGCATATAATATCTTGCTCATCTCAGCTCTTTTTATTGTTGCTGAGTATTCACTGGGTGTTTTCCAAGGGTGTTTCTTCCCTGATGTGCAATCTGAGCCTTCAATTTTTCTGTAGAAAGCAATGTATACTTACTCCACATGCCAACGTGAATGGAAAGTGGGCAGTGATGATAGTGTAGTCACACACATACTCTCCATGCTGTCGGCAGCTGCAGTACGTGGCAGCAGACAAGCAAATTCACTTCCTCTATACACAGGCAACCTTGCCTGCCCCTGCGCTTCGTGTTCTCAGTAATGTTTGGAAGACAGGGGACGGAAAAGCTCTTAACCTGCTAGTATAAAAGTTACAGGAAGCAGAGAGAACTATGCAAATAATGTGAAGTTACATGGAATATCAGAACAGATAATAATACAGGATAATATTTGCTAAAATTTATCCATATTCAATACATTAAAGGCATTCAAATATTTAAACAGTGCAAACATTATTACACTGAGAGCTATTAGATGCTCTGAACATCTAGTAGGGACATCCTATTTCCCTGCTACCCAAAGTTAAGTTTGGTTTGAAATGATCTTTAAATTTGAAAGTAGCCAAGATACACAGACCTTGGCAGTATAACAACAAGAACACTTACTAATACTTGCCTCTCATAATGACAAAGATGAAGTACTGTCTTTAAAATCTGTTTTATGTTGATCACATACAACACTGCAGAGTAGCAGCATAATTTTATATAATCTTTTTTTTTTTTTACTTTTAAAATATTGTATTTATTTTTAGAGAGAAGGGCAGGGAGACAGGCAGAGAGGGAGAGAAACATCAATGTATGTTTGCCATTTTTTCACCTGCCTCCAGCTACAGAACTGCCTGGAGACCCAGCTTACAACCTGGTTATGTGCCCTGGCTGGGGAATCGAACCAGTGACCTTTAGATTCGCAGGCCAGTGCCTTATCCACTGTGCTACCAGGCAGGACTTGTGTACATATTTTAATATATAGATTATCCAGCTGACAACTTCCATGGCAAAGTATAAGCTGCACATAATAGAATTCTGGCTTATTTCTTTAATATATAAAAGAGCTCAAGTTGGTGGTTCAGTGGATAGATGCTGCTGGCCTGCGAGCCCAAAGGTCACTGGTTCGATTCCCAGTCAGGGCACATAACCAGGTTGCAAGCCAGGTCTCCAGCCAGGTCCGTAGCTGGAAGCAGGTGAAAAGCAACCATACATTGATGTTTCTCTCCATTTCTTCCTCGCTCCCTCCCTGCCCTTCTCTCTAAAAATAATCAATAAAATTTTAAAAACATGGTAAAGCCATACAACATAAGAGTTATTTTAGAATATTATACTTTGAAATATAATTATATATTTAAGTTTATTGATTAAGCCAACAACAAAAGAAATTAGCCCCCTCCAAAATTAACCACTATTTGTACAGTACTTTAACTTTTTATTTTTTGCCATTTTCTTCATCTTCCTTCATGAATATAATTCTGATATATGTAAAATCATAGCAGAAATACTTTTGTGATTTCTCACTTAAAATTAATTTTTTGAAATATATTAAATATAACTAATATTCTAATTACATAAATATACTATTTATATCCTGCTATAAGAACTGTGTCAAGAAAGAATATTTGGTGCTTTTATGAGTTCTGAACATTAATTTATAATATCTGAGTTATATTTGAAATAGTCAAAGGTATAATCCATGAATGAATAAAATATGATTTAATAATGTATAATAACAAATTGTATCATTTTGGGATCTTACTGGACCTTTCTTCAAGTTAAAGATTTCTAATTAAATTATTTAAGGAAAGCTTTAAAGTAATTTTCGCCTTAAAAGATAAAGATCAATAACTGATACTGACTTTAAACTAGAATGTTTTCAATAATACAAATAGTATTTACCATGACAACATGTTAGGTAAATGTAAACTGACCTTAATTGCGTAATCAAGAACTTGAATAACTAAATTCTTACAAACTATAGATATGACTTTTTCAAACACAGAGAGCATTACAGCACTTATGAAACAGAATACCATGAATCTCCATGTAAAAGCTGAAACCTAAACATAAGTTGAAATTGATGGCGGTTTACTTCTGAGAGCTTACTATATTTGGTAAACTGCTTCCTCTTTGCTAACACAGTGGTTTCAGTTTTATATAAAGACTCATTATAAGCCACAATGTTTCCTAAGTATAAAATACACAGCTTTTTATTAAGTCCATTCTATCACGTATAAACAGCCATGGATGTACATACCGATCAACTTTAAAACCAGATTTAAATTTCAAGTATTTTTCCTATCATTTACGTAATTGCTTTGGAAATTTCCTAACCAGACTAACATAGCGTATACTGTGAGCATTGCCTAAAACTTGTATAAAATGCTAATGACAACTGTGAGTTGGTGTTCAATGAATTAAAAAACAAAAACAAAACAAAAAGACATGAGCCGGATACCTATTTTTCTATCTACATTATCTGATCATGTCACAACATTTCAGAGCAGGATATCGAGGTTTTATCCTCGTCTTCTGGAAATCAACAGAAAAAAAGACTGTTGGTGAGCCTTGGGAAGACCAGGGGAAGCAGGTTGCCATGGGTATCGTTTAGTTATAGGAAAGCAGAATTTAAGGAACTATCACCGACAACTGCAGAAGGGTCATTAACAAACAAAAGAAGATGCACTGACAGGACACCAATAAAATGTTGATGCTTCAAAATAACCCCGGCACACATCTTTGTAAGTCATGCTTTGCTCCCTCCTAGCTTTAAAGGAAACCAAGTTACATAATCTATCTGTGCCTTGGTCTCTATATGCATGGGGATAATAATAGGCTATATAACTCATTATAGATTTGCTGAGAGGATTAAGACAAATTGCTTAGCATAATAACTGGCACAAAATAAGAGCTCAATATCATCCTTGTATAAATCTCATTCCGACCATAACCTTCAGAACTCTCACATTAAAAATTTGCCCTTGGTAATAGGAAGAAATCTGTTGGAAACAGGAAGGGACCAAAATTATCCATCAACCTAAAGGTATTTATTAAGCATGTACTATGTATCTAGTCATGCTATCAAATAAATGTGATGATATCTGCCTTTCAATAACCTTTCACATTGCTAAGTTAATAAAGATGAATAAATAAATGGATAATGGCATCGGGGGACAACAAAAACAAAAAGCATACATTAAACTGTATGGGACAGACAGCAAGAGGAATACCAACAGAGAGCTCCCCCTGGGGCACTTCGTGACAGATGCATGGAAGCCAGTCTGGAAAAACAAAAACTTCATATTGGTGGTCAGTGGGTTTTAAGGATTTTAAAGAAAAGGCAGCATAATGACAGCTCATTTTATTCTATTCCTCTAAGTAAAAACCTATCAAGGGAACTAGAATTACTGAATTGCTCAAAAGTTCACCCTCCCTTTCTTTATTCCCTCCTTCTTTCCACAAATATGTATTGAATACCAACTACCTAAAGGTAGTGTGATTGGATTCCCAGCCAGGGCACATAACCAGGCTGCAAGCCAGGTCTCCAGTCAGGTCCGTAGCTGGAAGCAGGTGAAAGGCAACCATACACTGATGTTTCCCTCCCTCTCTGCCTCCTTCCCTTCCCCTCTCTCTAAAAATAATAAATAAAATCTTTAAAAGTAAAAAATAAAAGTTTAAAATAAAAAATAAAGGTAGTGTGTAAGGTGCTAGGAATAAGAAATCATGGGATGAGGGCTACACAAGGTTTATTGGGAAAAACTTTAGTGAGGATAAGCTCAGAAGAAAACTAACCAAGCTTATTTTACCAGCACTGCTCACCTTCTCGTTACAATTTAAAGACTGTGCTGTTTCAAGAGTGAATTAAATGGGCACACTTATTACATTTTAGATACACGAATTCTGTACGAAGTCTAGCCATAGCTGATATAATGAGAATAGTTTGCAAGACATCAATGTCACTTGGCAGCCAAAGAAAGTGGACTGGAATGCGCATGTGTGAACAATGACGACCTCACTGCACTAGTCGTGGGGGTGGTCAATGCTGTGGAGTGGGCGTGTGTACTTTGTGGCCATTGCACTCAGAATGACTGAGTAAAGAAGTGAATCTGCATCACATTTTGCCTTAAGCTTGAACATTCCTCTGTGGAAACTACTGAGATGATTCAGAAGGACGCAGCTATGGGCAACTGGTGGATTGGCAGCTTCGTCATGACAACACACCCACTTATGCATCGCATCTGGCACAAAGGTTTTTGGCAAAACATCAAATCATCCAGGTAACTCAGTCCCCTAATAAAGCCCAGATTGGGTGCCCTGAGACATCTGACTATTCCCAAAACTAAAATCACCTTCGAAAAGGAAGCGATTTCAGACCACTGATGAGGTTCCAGGAAAACACAATAGGGCAGCTGATGGCAATAGAGAAAACTATATGAGGTCCCAAAAGTGCCTACTTTGAAAGGGACTGAGGTGTCATTGTCCTATGTACAATGTTTCTTATATCTTGTATCTTCTTCAATAAATGTCTCAATTTTTCCTATTACATGGCTGGATACCTTTAGGACAGACCTCGTACATATTCATATCAAAGGCATGCATTAACTCCCTCCTGAAAGCTAGAGTCACTTAAAATATACCAAATGAAGTAGTTTAAGGACCTGAATATGACTAAAGGTTAGGGACATGAAGAACTATTCTAGAACTGCACCATCAGCCCTCAGTTTTAAAATACCATAGCAATTTTGCCACATGTCAGAAAACAACACCAACAAAAAGGAAACAACAAAAGACTAATCCTGGTTTGGAGAAGAAGAAACCTACAGTCATTTGGAAATAGATTTGGGCCAGAAAAAGATGATTAACATCCACAAGGCAATCCAAAGTGTGTAACATCATGTCATCTCCGGCAACCTTCCCACAGCCTCACCTTCTTCCTCTGTGCAACTGATGACACGCAGCACCTATCTGAAAGGGCTGTTGTGAGGATTTGTGACTGCACAGAGGTAAAGCACATGAACAGGGCTTGCACACAGTACGTGCCTCAGTGGTAAACACTATACCCAGACAAAAGTAAACAGCAGCTCTAAAAAGAGGGAATGTTCAAAAGGAGCACAACAGCAGAACAAGTAGAGTCACAGGACTGTACCAGAGTGCAGACCTAAGTGTGCTTAAGGAAAGTTAAAACACAGGTCACAAAAATAAAACAAGCGTTTAGTTCTAAATAAATATGTGAAAAGAGAAAAAACGTGTATTTTGTATTTAACAGTATTGAAATAGCTGCCAATCACTTTACATGACCCTAACAAAAGTTACATTAATAATAAATAAAATACTTCTTGTGATACAGAATTTGGAACCCCATCCATGGTTTTGTTCAGCTTGCATAAGTCACAACTGATTGGACACAGTCCCTGTGGGCATGCCATTTCATCCAGACTGGACGGTTCATTAGTCATAATTACTATAACTGTACAGCAGAGACTGCAGTTTTATCTCGTCATACATCTTTGATCAGGCTGCTTCCATTTCTGCTTCATCAGCATATGAAGTTACATTATTGGAGTTTTCTATTTTCAATCAGTGATTAACACAGATTATGCTTTATATCAAAACATGTATTTGGTCCTCACATTTGATAGTGAGGGCCCAGATCTGACCACCATTTGACCTCTGATACTTCAAAACCACCTAAACACTATGAATCATCAACTGAAATCCAGAACGTTACAAAGAAAATTAAACAAAGAACTGACCTGTGTTAAAAGCATAAGATGATTACACTTATCTAAATTGAGACTAACCATATTTGCTGCAGTTTCTCATTAAACCTTAAATTGCACGCCAGAAGAACACATCATACATATTTATTGTTTTGCACTGTCACTTTCAAAAGACTCATACCACAATTAGTGTTTCTCTCCAACTATAAGCTACATAAAGAAATTTCCCATGAAGCTTAAAGACAAAGTAATGTAGAAGATTGTTCAAGAAGGTTAAAGAACAGATGGATAATAGATTTCACTTACTTCAGAAAGGAAAATGTTGCCAAAACATGGTTCAAATGCAAAATACTGAATGAAACTGATGTGTCAGGAAATTTTTTCTGCTAAGTTATATTGGAGAACAATAGAGAACTAAAAAGCCTGTCTCACTATTTTTGTGCCTCACTATTTTCATGTGCAAAGTGTCCCCACTGTAGGCTGCATGAGCAATCATAATCGACAGTTACATGCAGGCACTGAGGCTGCAAAAATCCCAGAGTAATTAGTGTTGTCTGAATGCAATGACATCTGTGTTCTCATGGTTCTCAAGACATGTCAGGCCAACAAGATGTCTATGAAAAAATATGACAAGCATTGCAAATGCCCTTCTGAAAGGTCTTACACTTTAGGGAAAAGCTACAGAAATAACACATGTCATCTTCTTTTTGTAACCAATATATTTAAGATTAAAAGATCTAAAAAGATCTTTTGAGTCATGCACTCTCTACTTGCAACCAGAAAGTGTTTGTTCAGGATCCAGCACTGCAGTATGAAATAAATCTGATGCAAGTCTGCCTCTTTCCAAAACTTTCATAACATGAGGGATCTGATGCTGTGGCAGTGTCTGTCCCGTGCCCATTCCTACAGGTAACAAAATAGGGAGCACATCGTATCAACACTGATTTATTTCTTCACATTCAATTTTTAAAATAGCATCTTTTCGTACTAGACATAAAATAGTTTCAAATGTGTTTGTTAAATGCCTTAGAGTTACGTTTGTGTTTTTCAAATGCCAAGAGACTGCCAAGTGGACCGCATTACAAAGCCTTTGTTGTAGGACACCTAACGCTTCTGCAGGGTAGTGCTGACTGGCGACTGGCGAGCACACTGCCGAGCCTGTAGCAATGGTGGGAGTGTGCACTTGCTCCAAGAAAGACATTAGTCATCATTAACAGAAGCACTGACACCAAATCTAAGTGCCTCTCCACAATGACCAAGTGGCAATCATCTTTCTCTTATACTGTCACTGCTGATTAGGATTTTCTTTCATGAAAATTTAATTTGTCCCTCTTTCTTCAGCTTTCCTTTTATTCCTGAAGAAAAACACTCTATTCAGGAAAGACTACAAAGATTGCCAAAGAAGCTGTACCTATAACACAGCTAAGAATGGAAAGGTGGTAAGATTATCAGTTAAATATTTTATCTGATCCAACAGAAAAACACAGATGAAGTGAATGATGAATAAACAGGGGGAAACTGATTCTTGCTTTAACAATTTGTAAACCTCAAAAGGTGATTAATTCCAGAAATCTGAATAAAGTTCTCTAAAACTCACACAATACCAAAGCTCCCTTAAAACTAAGATTATAATATTTCAAGAGTAGCCCTCTTTCGCTACATTTCAAATTTCTATTCTCTATCCCTTGGAATAAAAGATGGGTATGCACCCAAACATACCACTGAAAACTTATGAAAATATTTAACCATCCATGCTGTAAATGTGCATTAACCTGCTGGTTAGTGTTTGTTTGTTTGTTTTTTCAAAGAATTTTCAGTTGCATTGGACAAATGAAAATGATTCATGCGGTTATGCAGGGCACTCTGCAGCTAGATGATACTAGACTTAAACTCTGGTTCTGTACAATATCACAGTGTTAAACAAGATATCACAGTGATAAGTTATTTAAGGAAGTTTTAAAAAACATTTACTTTTCTGCTTTATTTCAATTTGTTTAAAGTTTTCAAAAAATGTAAGCATTTGATAGTCTGCAAGAAACCTGGTACAACCAAAACTCCCACTTCATGTTATAAATATTATCTTCTCTTTATGTTACTTACATTTTGTAACAAAGTAAAGGCTGGTTTAAATTTAAAATATCTCTAAATTATTTTATATCCTTTTACAACGTGTACTTTTAGTCAAAACCTGTTACACTTCTGCGTTTATGTGAACATAAATTGTACCTATCTTTAAACATAAATATCCATATGAAATGCTTTTAAAACAAAAATCAGCCTCACTTTTTAAATTCAGAAGCAACCATAATTCATCAAACTTTAATCATTAAATGTTCTATTCCTGACTATTTTATTGTGAAAGTAATATAAAATGAATTTGAAGGTCAAATAGCAACTGCTCGGTGGCTAATACATCAAATTTACAAAATGGTTCAAGATTTTTTTCTATTTAAAATATATTTGCAATTAGAACATTTAAGAGAGTAGAAATTAGAAATTAAAGATTTTGAGAGGCAAATTCTAGCTGCTAAACTTTTATAATAGATAACATGATTAAATAAGGATCTAATCTAAAATAAAAGCAAAACTTTACCATCAGAACTTACCTTAATTAACCTTACAGAGTACCTTTATAGCTGGTTGACTCATTTCTTTATTTAATATGCTTCTTAATTATGCATAAGTAAATATGCTTCTTAAATTCTCAAAGCTTAAAAGCAAACTGACTTTCAGAGTTGCACAGACTTATCCAAATCAAAACTTCAAAAACTTACAATTATTGACTGTCTTGCTAGACCCAGTGCATGTTCAAGTAGAGAAGTTTAGCTCTATAACTTCCACCCCTCAACCTAAACCTCCAAGTCACTTGTCAGTTAAAGGTTGGGCGATTTATTGACCGCCTCTGGATGCAGACTGTCAGGGCTGAAGGAAATATGAGAGAGGGTTGTCGCTACTGTTCTGGAGCTCATTGATAATGACATACCTGCCTCTGTCACCCATTACCCATACTACAAACTACTTAGACCTAACTGAAAAATCAATAGTCTACTTGCACTGGTTCCTGTGGCTGCCTCCTTTGATTGTCAGCTCCTGTCTAGGGTCAGCACTTACATGAAAGGGGCTGTGACTGCCTGATGCTTTCAGGACAACCTAACGATATGAAACTAGCCAACAGAACAGTAAATTCTGTCTCCATGCCCTCCTCATCAATTAGGCTTTGACTAGGCTTGCCTGTAGAAACCTGACCTTTTAAGTTTAGGTGAATATGGACTAGTTGAACACACCATTGCCCTCAGCACTGAGCCAGGAAATCTACTGACAGGTTAAACAAAACAGAAGGTTGTAACTGTCATAATTTGCATTGCACTTTCACGCCAACAAGGGTGTTATCAGTAGGGGCAAGCCCTGGAACACACAACTCCAGCACCCTTAGGCCACGCCACTCATAAATTTTCAAGTGAAGTGAGATAAAACATAAATTCACAAATAGCAATGCATTTCTCATCTCTTAGTCTTTTAGGCTTGCACTTTGCAAACCCACAGAGTGTCCATCAACAAATCTCTCAGTGGTCACCTGGCGCTTCTATCGCCTTAATGAGCAACTTCCAATGAACACAACGTAAAGTAAACATAATTCTGCCAAGTGAAAAACTATTTTGGAAAACGTAATACAGAATAGAGACGGATTGAGCTATATCTCAAAAGGAAAACAATTAGGTCTCAATATGCGGTCTTTTCCTGCCTCACTTCCCTCTTTCCAAAAATATCCACAAGCTTAGACAATAAGTTACTGCATAAGTGAAGGGAGGTGTTGAAATTATTTCCTACCATGCTACTCTGATACAGCATCTTTTACAGTTTGAGGGAAAACTAGGAACATCTGTAAAATAAAAGATGTTAACACTTTTATGCCTGTCAGATCTTCTGATGAAAACAAGAGAAAAGCATGAGAAAACAGAATAAAACTACTTACTTTAGTGACTCATGTTTTGAAAACCACTTCCCTGCTTGGATGTATCTTTTAACACAACATGAATATGGTAATATTATAGTTGCCTAGAGCAATGTCATTTCTGTAAGGAGAAGGCTGATAATTACCACTTTAAAAAAAAAAAAAACTTAATTGTGAACTTAATTTTTTTTAGCTTTAAATGCTAATTTTTACACAATAACCAATCTTAAAGAAAATGCCAGAAACACTGAAAGTAAATTCAACATTCCTTCTAACCTTGTGGATTCCTTTCAACAATGTTTTTCTATATAAAGAATACACAGTCTGATTTTTTCATATTTTATGACATAATGCTTATTAACAATAATCATTATACTCTTACATTTTATTCCATTTGCTATGTTGTTCCTCGCAACTGTCTGCAATCTGTAATTTGCAATTTAGTTTTCTTAAATCTAAAATGAAATATAAGCATTGGTAGGCTTATTCTTTTCTATGATGTTTTAATGTTTAATATATCATGTACCTATAATAAAGCAGCACCGAAGTACAAATTTTCGGAGAAGATTTCTGACTTAAAATCAACTAATAAGGTATAAACAACTATGCTACTCAAGTTATGGTAGGATATTGAAGGCTTCTGTATTTAGAAAAGGTAGAAAAAAACTCCTAATCCATATCTCCATTTTACAACCAAGAAAATAGTGAGTAGAGGCGATCACTTAATCAACTTCATTCATAGCAATTCTAGCACAAAAATTTAGGGCTTTTATCCCCGTCCAGGACTGACTAATGCTCTTTAGACACTATCAATATTGTCTCCCTTTATTTTATCTATTCACGTAAGTTATCTGATAGCAACAACCTTGTATTTTTTAAAAACACATAGCTTTGTATCATTCATTTTTAATTGATGCTACACTTTATAGTAAGTTTTGACTAATTTGTGTAAAAGATTAGAAGATTTGTAGAGCTTTTACCTCACAAGGTACCACTGAACAAAATAAGTATTAGAAATAGCAGTTCTAATTAGGCTTACTTGGAACCTTTTCCTTATCTATCATTTGATGATTAACTGTGCATGTGGTAGCCAATCAGGTCCTTTGTGTGTACCTATCAGATAGCAAAGTGAAAGGGCATGGCTAGTGTCTGGTCCCAGCAAGCAAATCATGTGAAAACAGGCATAGCCATAGATCAAAGATTTTTCACTCTAGCTAGGCTGATTTAAACCTACTCACCCAGGTTTTGTCTAGAGACAAAACCAGTCAGTAAATGAGAGAACGGCTCTTTAGGACCCAGAGATAATAAGGGAAGATAGAAAGAAAAAAACTCAGAAAAGAAACAAACTGGCAGAGCCTTGACAGACATAGGCCAAGATAGCTATTTTATATCCCAGCTTTATTTCAGCTTTATTCTACCTGAAATGAATGGAAAAGAATGGAAAAGTTTCCATTCTTTACACCATCAAATATGATTTCATTTATGCCACAGTGGTACATTCTATGCCTAGATTAGAGCCAATGAAGGACTTCTGATGTTTTTTAACCACTACAGGGAATCAGCGAAAACTCTCAGCACTTCATTTTTACTCTAATTCACAATGTCTGATGCCAAGGAACAGGCTAAATTTTTTAACATTTCAATTGAAAATAACAAAAAGTCCACTTAAAATTTCCTGAAGTCTTACAAGATCAATACAAATTATTACTACCAATAATAATACAAACAAAGTGCTGAAGGACCAATCAATACACTTAAAAATAAAAGTATAAGATAAGCCCTGGCTGGTGGCTCAGTGGATAGGCACCAGCCTGTGAACCCAAAGGTCACTGGTTCGATCCCCAGCCAGGGCACGTAATCAGGTTGCAAGCCAGGTTTCCAGCCAGGTTTCCAGCCGGGTCCGTAGCTGGAGGCAGATAAAAGGTAATCATACTTTGATGTTTCTGTCCCTTTCTTCCTCCCTCCCTGCCCTTCTCTCTCTAAAAATAATGAATAAAATATAAATAAATCTAAGATATTTTAAAAGGCTAGTTTTCCTAAAGAATAATTTTTTAAAAAAACTACAAATAGGATATGCTTAACAGATCATTTTAAACACAGGCCAATAAAATGTCTCAGATAACCAACAAAAAATAAAGAATGTGATGCCAAGTCTTATATTTTGAACTCAGCACAGCTCAGTAGCAGCATAACCTACATCCCTAGTCCCAACCATCTATTTATTTCATAAATGCCTGGCACTGATCACAGGGAAAGTAGAAGCTGGGATGGGGATGGCTCTAAGATCTGAAGAAACACAGTCTATAGTACATGTGAGACAGCACTAGCAGCTTATTAAACAAAAGATGTCGCAGCCTTCTTTAAAACTTAAAATTTGGATTTAACACCAAGTTTAATATTGACTAACCTGATTTTCCTATCTTCTGTAAGTGACATTAAAAGACCAGTAAAACTTGGTTCTCTAGGTGGAATAACAAATAAGAACCCAAACCTATACAATCATTCATTAAATAAATGGTTAAGAATTGGTTCTACTAAGAGTACCTTCTTGTTTGTTAAAGATTATAATGAGTTATGAAAGCCAAAGTTCCCTGAAAGGTACCATTTACTATTTACCTCATAGCACATTAGTAAGTTCAAATTGTTAAAAAGAAAGGAAGGTAGGAAGGGAGGAAGGAAGGAAAGAGGAAGGGAGGGAGGAGGGAGTGAGGGAGGAAGGAAGGGAGGGAGAAAAGGGTCTTATTTTAACTGTTCAGAACAACTATTTAACCATATATGGAAATGAAAAAAAAAAATAGGTACAACTCAAATATGTATATTTTTGAAATGAGAAAAAGCTAAATTTCTTGGTAAGACCAAAAGACATGTACCAATGTAAGTTCAAGGCAATGCCTTCTGAAAAATACCCCCTGAATTATAGGAATTCTCTTAAATTTAATAACTCAATACTACAACAGTAGTTACTTTTCAGTCAGGCTAAAAGATGTTTACTTCCATTTTCCTGAGTACAAGTTCTTTGCTCTATTGTTGTACAGGTTGGTAAAATCATTCTGTACAGCTTAATAAAGTACTCATATATGCAGTTGTTATTCAACTTGGGGGAAATTAATATATATTATACTCTGAATTTTCTCATCCTATTAAAATAACGTAAAAATTCGACTTACAAAAGTCTAATACCTCAATAATCACGAAGATCGTGCAAGGTAACGCAAACTCAAAATACATAAAGGCATTTTTTTTCCAGTACAGTTTGATAGTTTTACTATGCAAGTTAAAGCTACTGCTTTCACCTGACAGAGCATTATCTTAAGTTCAAACTATTCGAGGGAAAAAAATAATATTCTTGGGTTACCAATCTAAGAGATTATAAAGTTTGTTGGTTTGTTTTTTTAAACTATGAGAAAAAAAAAGAAACTTGTTTCGGCAGCATTTCTGACCATTTAAATTTAATAGGCCCTGCAGTGATCTTCTCAAAGAAAGTATCCAGTTACTGATTACTTTCTAGATTGATTCCAGCATAAGAAGTATCAATAGCTTACAATCTCTATGATACAGAATTTTTAAAATGTGTTTTGTTTTGTTTTTTTTTACTTTGACTCTTAATACAATGTGAATAGTTCTGACAGTGGTGTTAAAACTTCTTACAGAAATTTTATTACAATTACTCCAATAGCATTTTATCAACTAACGCACTAACAAATTATCTGGGTTAATTTTCTGTTTTGACTGAAATTCAAAATCCTGAAAATTAAATAGCTGTTTATTTCCCCATTTATATTTTGACCAAAAACATTGTAAAGTATCATTAAGTATAGAAGAACCAAAAATGTAGCAATCACAGAGATCTCTGTTGGATTTTAGTAGGTAAGAACCTATATAGGTAAACATGTGGTCCTTTGTTTCCCAAAAAGTACCAATCCTTCAGAGTTGGATTTTTAAAGTCAGTAATCCGATTGTTTTGGAAAACTTAAATGTTTTCCTAGAAAATATCAATATCATACAATCTAAAAATCTATACACTCTTCAGTAAAGAATGTTGAAATACTGAATGCTCTTTCTACAGATAATAAAATAATGAATATCTTTGTACTCTCAATGATATGATAAAGGGAAAAAATGCACTGATGTTTAACTCAGCAAATACATGTCTAAGTAAAGATCAGCACAAAAATAAAACAGTTTAAGGATCCTGTATTCTCTGGAAACGTAAACAGGATTATAACTGTCAGATGTACAGAAGCACTGACTTCCGCCATTAGTTTGGTCTTGCTTCTGAGAAACACAACATGAACTACTGAATCACTTCTTTTCAAACCCATACGTTCCCTCCAGCAGTTCCAGCTTCATCAGCGTTCCTGGAATGTACAAAAATGACAGGCCAAGAGCATTCATTTTCTCTTTTCTCCCATACTGTTTGCCTATAAATGGTTCTTTCTCAAAGCATGTGAGCTGAGGCTGTTTAAGTCAACTGCTGAAGGAAAGTATAACTGTACTGTCTGTGCCAAAAAGTATCATAATTGGGTTATTTCCCTCCAAGAAAAAGTTTGAGAAAATCAAATACAGTATTATCTTATAATAAAATATAGCATTAGCATTAGGATTCTAGCATAATTGCCTATCATTCTTCAATTAGAAAATTTTTTAGTTTTAAATATTTGGGCAACTCATCACCTTAGTTTAGCCCATTCAAAGAGCACCCAGTTCTGCTTCTAATTTTAAATATATAAAGGTCCCCAAGTTAAAACATACCAATTTTCTTTTGAAAATGTCTTACTTGTATAACTAGTTCAATTTTTTATTCCCAAGTTTCTGACTTTTGTGTTTCACAAGAGGAAATACAATTAGTAATTAAAAAGGTTAACCATAATCAAGGAAAAACAAAATGTTATGGGAGGTCTGGCTATTCCTCTGGAATGGAGCTTACACATTTACAGGTTTTAAAAACTAGCACAGTAATGGCTAAAACTTGACTCATGTTTTTCAGGATACAGGAAATTTTCAGACTAAAGTTTAAACATATTTTAGTTCATGGTAACTAAAACCACCCCACCTCTATTTTACCATCTAACATCTCATAAAATGTTCCATATGTAATGATGATGAAGGTAAAGCCTAGGGAACTCTGAAGGTTATGGACTACCGGAAACACAAAACAAAAATTTCACATCACACCCTGAATGTCCTCCTCTTTGTAGGAATGGCTGCAGCAAGCCCAACATCACAGGTCTGGGCAGACGCATGCTGATGTTGGCACTGCCTAAGCCAAACAAACAAGATGTTTAACAGTCAAATAAAATGTCCTGCAGCCTCCCTAATGAATTTGTCAAGGACCATCAGAGTTCGCTCCCCCTCTTTTGCCTCATTAACTCAAGTATGATGAGACGGATTATAACAAGAGAATACAGATCAATCGGTCTGAAGACTTGAAGTGGCTTTTAGCCTCTAGAGTTTCTTTCTCTCACTTGGTCTCCTTTAATAGAATACGCTATCTCCTGCAGAAGGGGCTGCCACTTCGTTTTAATACACCATCAAGGAGCTGCTGATGGACTTCTATACTAACATACATAAAAGCAGAGGTGACAGGGGCTCTTCAATTACAGCCTCCTCGGATACCGTTTCCCCCTTCAATTATTCAACCAGAGGGAGAAGGACCCACGAACACAGAGAAGCAGCAGCTCTCAAAGCAGAGGAGCCAGGGTGAGCTGGGATGGGGGAGGGGGAAGGGAACTCGCAAGAGGGAGCATTATTTGCTGAAAGTGTTTAAGTTTATTGCTCAAATGATGTTTCTAATTAGTACCGCGGCAATAAATTAAAGTCGCCTTTGTTTAGCTGATTTATTATTTACTAAAGCATCTACCTTAGACAGGGTAAATTGGTAATGAATTGTTTTTAAATCAAAACATTTGTAACGTTTTATCATCCCTCAGCCCCTGTTGTAAAAGTGGAGAAACGCGGGACAAGGGTGCAACGAAACTTAGTTGTGCTTGACAGAGCCGCGAGGAGAGGAGGTGTGGGGTGTCAGGCCGGCGGTGGCGTGATCAGCACGGCCCTGGGCCGCCCCAATCGAGGGCAGAAGGCGTAGACCTGGGTCCCTGGGTGCCACCTCGGGGACCTGCGCAGTCGCACCGGAGGCCGGAGGACCGACTACTGCGGTCACCCCGGGCGTTTCTGCAAACACTCACCCCCAGGGACGTCTGCAGCCGCACCAGCCCGGGAGAGAGGCAGCTGGCTGGCGGAGCGGCGCAGAGCACGAAGCTGAGACCCGGAGTCGGGATGGAAGCACCGTCCGCCGGCCACGAGTCTCCGCCCAGTTAATGCCCTGGGGGGAAGCATCGAAGGATCCCCTTCCAGGCGGGTCACACAACTCCCGGCACCAAATCGCCCATCCTGCTCGGTAGTATTTCCCAGGGCTTCCGTATGACCCACGGCAACAGCCGCGTTACCACAGAGGCTGGGCTCCGCACACGCACCAAGCCCTGACGACGCCCCGGCGCGGCTCACCGTCCTCCTGCAGACGGGCATCCCCCACGACGAAGGCTGGGGTCCCAACTCGCCCCAAGCCTCGGCCACTCCCAAGAAGTTCACTGAAGCTCAGCAACCGAAGTTGGAGTCTGCTTACTTCTAACTATTCTTCCCAATTCCTCGCCACTGAAGGCAGATTCTAAGACTATATCCGACTTGATTTCTTTTAAGGTCTAATAGTGCTTTATAAAGAGATTTAGGGCATTGAGAGGGAGTGGGTGACAAGGTACCGGGGGACCACACCAGCCGAGTAAGAAAGACTAAGAGGTCCAAGTGTCTGACATCAAAAAGGAGAGGAATAAAACTTCCCTTAGGCAATGGATTTCAGGTTCACCTGGTGCCGCTTTAAGAAAGTCAGTCAAGCCCTCCCTAGGGGTTTTGCCAAAGTGGCATACCGGGTTTTGCAAAACAAAGTCTTCCTCGAAGGGCTTCATGAAGTTTTATTCTTACAGCATCACCAAAGAATACAACATCCCAAATCTAACTAAAAATAATCCTGTCTATTTTCAAGACAAGACACAGAAACCAGATACCAGAGGTTCAAACGTAAGCCCTCAATACTAAGCAAATCACAAACACTGTTTTAGCTTTTTCATCCAAAAGTAGCGAAAGGCTACAATGGATACAATTCGATTACTAAAAGCATATGCATGTGTTTCACTGAAATGGCAAGGGAGGAGTGAGGCCATCTGTGTAATCAATAACAGGATAGTTATGGATCTTTGCAGCAGTGAAGTCTTTTAAAAGCAAAAGTCAATTATGAAAATAAAATAATTTTACAAGTGAAACTACTGCTTAAGAATATGTTCAAAATTAGATTTACAGCATTGACATTTTAAGAAAACTAACTCAGGTTCAAATTTACTTCTTCATTTTTACGTTTAAAACAGTCTTAGTGGCTTCTTTTAAACATCTACAACAAATTCCATCTATAAATCTGCACTCTCTCTCAAAACTTAAACGTATCTTCTAATAACTAGTTAGTCCTTGTAACAGCATTAAATATTATCTGAATCTTAATTATGAAGTAATAATTAAGGTGCTTGCACTACTTGTGTCCTGCCTCGTTTTCCAACAACATATGGAAATTACTGAAGAGAGATTTATAGCCAGGCACCCTTACCCGTATTCACACCCCCCTCCCCAACTGCTGCACACAGATAGCAACTGCTCTGGCCCTGGGCCACAGTGCCAGGCAGGGGAGAGCAAGACTTTGCAGGAGGAGAAAATACAGATAATGGTCGGTCCTTTCCCACATTCCCCTTCCTGGTCCCATTTGCCTTCAAGCAAAAGTCATTCTGTTAAAGTCTGCATCTTTTTCACAACATTGATAGGAAAAAAAAAAAAAGAACCTGTCTGAACCACTGCTACTCTCCCTCGCATCATCCCAGCCATCGCCAGGAAGTCCTTCCTACATAGGTTCTTTCTTCCTCACAACTGATAAGACAGGAGGGGGTAAAGAGGAGGGGGCTGTAAAATGTGTGTGAGTATTTGACTTCTACTATCTCCTCCTATTTTCTTACTTCTCTCTTTACCCACTTTCTTTATCAAGCGCAGCGGTGGCTGCTACCGTGGGCCAAGCATGCCTGTCTTCTCTCTGGATTGGCTGAAGCAGTGACAGCTTGGATAGCGATTGTAGGAACTGAAGCTCCACCTCCCTCATGATGGCCCTGGACCATTCATAAACTAAATAACTCTAGGAAACAGCAGGAGAGAGAGAGAGAGACAAACAGAGAGAGAGAGAGAGAGAGAGAGAGAGAGAGAGAGAGAGAGAGAGAGAGAGAGAGAGAGAGAGAGATTGAGAGAGGGAGG
>PVIW01000001.1:955000-1014382 GCA_004026585.1 Noctilio leporinus | reverse complement strand
GAAGAGAGAGAGACATTGGAGGGGAGGAGGGAAAGACACTCAGAAAGTGGAATCTGCACAAGCCACCTAAAGGGGGAGGAGAAGAAAAACCCTAGAATCATTATAACTGAACCCCAGATGCAACGCAAGCAAGGACTTCGTCACACTAAAATAGATTTTGTGAAGGCCAAAATTATAAATTACGAAGCAGAAATGAGTATCAAGCAACTTCCAGCGGTTTGCACCTAAAGACAAGAAGAACGCACTGCAAAGGAGCAAGCCCAGTCGCAAGGACGCCTCCAGTAGGGAAAGAGGAATACCGCTACAGCACGACCCCCTGAGAGGTGACCAGACCACCGTGCTCAGCGTGGGCATCTGCAAACCTCAAGGGTGCTGCGGACCAAGGTGCACTTCGCTGCTCTCCGGGCATTAATTACATCCTTCACCTTCCACTTGGGGGAGGGTGAGGAGAAGGCACTCACCTAAGCTGAGTGAAGAAGTCTTACCAGCGTGGGAGAGAAGTTTAAGAATGAAGCACTGCATGTTTCGCTTTTCTTTTTAAATTTACTTTGGCACTTAAAAGACCAAACTTCTGGGCAACCTCAGCTGCAGACATCTTAGCCCTAACCTCTTGGTAACCAGCATTTTTTTCTCTCACCTTCTCTATTTCCCCCCCTCCCCTTCATCTCGCCAGCAAGCACATCTTTATTTTACATATCAAGGGAAAGCAAAAACAGTCTCGGCAGGTACTTTTCTTTTCAAAGATCACCCTTCTTTCTTTTCTTTTCTTTTCCCCCGTTATTTCCTGAAGAAAAAGAAGGGTTTCGTAAAGAGGGGCCAGAAAGACCGGGCCGCTGTAGCCCCAGCGGGTCAGCCCAGGTGGAAACAAGAGTGAAAGTGGGGCTTGGGGAGCGCACCGCCTCTTTCGCAAGCCGCAGGGCCACCACCAGCGCGTGAGCCTTGGATCCCTCAACGTATTGCGAGACGCCGGTGTATAGCCCGGACCTGTGCCCCAACATGATCGCCGCCCAGGCCAAGCTGGTTTACCAGCTCAATAAATACTACACGGAGCGCTGCCAAGCGCGCAAGGCGGCCATCGCCAAGACCATCCGAGAGGTCTGTAAGGTGGTCTCGGACGTGCTCAAGGAGGTGGAGGTGCAGGAGCCTCGCTTCATCAGCTCCCTGAGCGAGATCGATGCCCGCTACGAGGGGCTGGAGGTCATCTCGCCCACAGAGTTCGAGGTGGTGCTCTACCTAAACCAGATGGGCGTCTTCAACTTCGTGGACGACGGCTCGCTGCCCGGCTGCGCGGTGCTCAAACTGAGCGACGGTCGGAAGCGGAGCATGTCCCTCTGGGTCGAGTTCATCACGGCGTCCGGCTACCTCTCGGCGCGCAAGATCCGCTCACGTTTCCAGACGCTGGTGGCTCAGGCGGTGGACAAGTGCAGCTACCGGGATGTGGTCAAGATGATCGCGGACACCAGCGAGGTCAAGCTGCGCATCAGGGAGCGCTACGTGGTGCAAATCACCCCTGCGTTCAAGTGCACCGGCATCTGGCCTCGCAGTGCGGCACAGTGGCCGATGCCTCACATCCCCTGGCCCGGCCCCAACCGAGTGGCAGAGGTCAAGGCCGAAGGGTTCAACTTGCTCTCCAAGGAGTGCTACTCGCTGACCGGCAAGCAGAGCTCGGCCGAGAGCGACGCCTGGGTGCTGCAGTTCGGGGAGGCTGAGAACCGCCTGCTGATGGGCGGCTGCCGAAACAAGTGTCTGTCGGTGCTGAAGACGCTGCGGGACCGCCACCTGGAGCTGCCGGGCCAGCCGCTCAACAACTACCACATGAAGACGCTGCTGCTGTACGAGTGCGAGAAGCACCCGCGGGAAACTGACTGGGACGAGGCTTGCCTGGGCGACAGGCTCAACGGCATCCTGCTGCAGCTCATCTCCTGCCTGCAGTGCCGCCGCTGTCCCCACTACTTTCTGCCCAACCTCGACCTCTTCCAGGGCAAGCCCCATTCGGCCCTGGAGAGCGCTGCCAAGCAGACCTGGAGGTTGGCCAGAGAAATTCTCACCAATCCCAAAAGCCTGGACAAACTATAGGGTGCCGGGGACTGCTTGAAAAGCGACACAAACGGGAATGCTCTCAGCCACCCAACGCGCACGACAAGCGGCGGAAACTGCGGACACAAACTTGGACGCCAACCACCTGAAAGAAACAGGAACCAAGCAGCAGGCCCTCGTGAATTCACAAGCCAACAACAGAGAGCAACCCTACCAACAAACCAAAAGAACACGAAATCACATTCTTGCACAAAAGTGATCGTTTTCTTCCAAACAATGTGAATTTCAAAGGTCACACAAAAGAAGCAATCGGGCTTTGCCACCACAAAATGAAAACTAAGGTACATTTTCAAATCAATGTATAATAGTTTTTCTCCCTTTCTCCTCCTCTCCTTTTCTCTCCTTTCTCTTCTCTCTCTCTCCCCCCACCCCTCTCTGCCTCATTTCATTTTCTTTTGGGTTGCCTGAATGTTGTCACCAAGTGAAAAAAAAAAAGTATTTAATTATATGTAAAATTTCTCTTTAAGAAAAAGTTCTTGCTGATGTTAAATGTATCTCAGTGCCAATGTCAGACTGTGCTCCTCCCTCTTGCACCTCTACCCTTGCCCTAAGCAGTCTTGTTGAAAACAGTAATAAAAATATTACTTTACATTGTAATTGACTGTTTGTGGATTGTTCTTAAATGAAGGCAGGTGAGATCACATTTACAATTTACAATGTAAAGATGTGAATTTGAGGAGCTAAGTACAAGAAGCTGCCATTTGGACTATAATTTGCAAAATTTACAAATACAGAACATTCTGTAGACTTAACCAAATGCCCACCAAAATTTTTAGGAAAGAAAATATTTAATTTTACCCAACTATAACTATTTGCTCTATGGATTTTAAGATTAAAAGGTATTACGTTCTCTCGCATTTGAAAAAAGAACACATGTTATATGGAAGAATAGATTTTGTTCCTAATTTTTTAAGTAGTTCACATTAAAAATTAAGAGACTTATTTTTTATGCCATAATTTTAAAATATCCACTCTAAGGCTGAAATACAAAGGAAATATTTTTGGATCTTTCCTTAATAGTTAACAATCAGTTGACACTTTTCCTTCCATCATTTTTCCCTTCAAGTTTTAAATAATAAAAGCCTAACAGTTAAATTATTTTTAAAAGAATAAAATGGTTATAGTAATATCCCTTTTCCTAGCAGAAGGCTAATGTGAATAATTCAGATTTATGAATTACCTGAATTTTTTAAATGGCTTAGTTATAAATGCTGAAACTATGATCATTAAAAAAAAATAGTTCCCAGAATTTTTCAAAATTATTCTGAAGATTCTTATAGACAATTAAATTTTTAAAGTTTTAATAATGATTGAAGAGATGTTTTCAAGAATTTACACATAGAAAAAGTATTCTCCTACTCTCTGTCTTCCTAAGGTAACAAACAATCCAATGTGCTCACTACATTTAAACTTTAAGAAAGATTTCTTTTTAACACAAGGAATTGATTAGAAAATAAAATAACTGGTAAAACTGAAAATGTCCCAAAGGAACTGGTTTGTCTTCTTTATATTGGAGGCCACTCTGTACTCCATTAGATATGCTAATGATGAGGCACAGGTATAGAATATGTGTCAGATGTTACCCTATAATATATAAAACGTATCCTTTCAATTAGCCAGTTTTCATTTGATTCAGAAAACCTATGAATGAATGAATGATATAAAGAAAATTGTTCCAAAGAAGCAATTTTTGAAATAAGGAAGAGTGGGGGAGGGATGAGCAGCAGGACATCAGAGATGGATAAAAAATAAGAAAGGTACTCAGGACTCTCTCTGTCTCCTTGTTCACTTGACAAAACAGACTTAAATCATGAGATTCCCTGGTGAAAATTCCCTTGTAAAAATAGTTCTGGGTTAGAAATATAAACTTTGATCTTATCAGTTCTGAAACCATCTCTAGTCTTTCAACCTATGCTATATCTTTTTCTGGTCTCTATTCCTGTAGCTATAGAACAAATTAACTGTAATAACAAGTGATTCAGACAAATACACTAGTTTTTAAATAATAAAAATGAGTTTCTTCTCGGAGGAAAATGTTCTCATTTTTAAGAACATTTTCAAAGCAAGTAGTAGATGCTTATGTTTACAAAGAAATGATTTAAGGTCAGTGTGTAGTTTAAAAAATGAAAATGGTATCTTAAAATGACCATTTTTTCACTCTCAAAAGTATTTCCAGCAGTAGATACATTTTTCCCTCCAGTTATCCCGGAAAAAGTTTCTAACTCTTGACAAGCACAAAAATGCCCTAACTTCAGTATCTTTTTCCTTCCTTCCTTAATTTACTGCAACTATAAAAGAAAACTACTACAGCAACACCAGAGTCCTTATTACAAAATACCTTAAAGTACCAATGTCTATACAAAATCAAAGATTCTTCCAAAAACAAGCTGGAAAACTTTTAAAACATAAATTAACAGAATTTTGGACTTCTGTAATATTAGGTTGCTGTGGTATAAAACAATTTCTGTGACTGAGGTAAAAGACCCCTGTATTGCACAAGCAACAGGGGGAAAATTACTTTAATGATGCTGCATAGGGTAAGATGAAAGAAAAATGAAAGTTGTAACTTGCCCTAAAAGAGTAAATAACTTTAAAAAGCCTGATTGCAAAGACTGGCAAATATTCTAATACTGAGTACAATTAGTTAGACACCATTAAACAGAAATTTAGATTTAAGCTATGTCTATCCAAAAACTTAGAATATTCTGAGTTAAATTTTAGCTTCTCAAACTCATAAATTACCATAAATTAGAGAATGTACATAATTTTGGTTGCCTTTATTTCCTAAAGACACTAAAATACATTTTCAGACATTTCAGCTCTGCAACAAAATAAAAATTTATTTTAGGTGATGCAAAATCCGAATTAGTTTTCTCTGCATTGGATTAGCTTAATTACCAAGGTCAAAATGATCTTTCCTTGTAGCCTTCCTTTCAGAGAGTCTACCAAATCCTATTTTGATAAAGGTAGCTAGAAAATGCATGTAACACAAGAGAACACTGTAAGTTTTCAATAAAATTATGACATTTTCATCAAGAACTACTGTGAAATACTTCTAAATCACTGAAGTTTAATGATTCACTTTATTACAAAGCCAAAGAATCTCTCATTAGTAAATTCAGAAAGTATATGTGTGTATATGTGTATGTGGTATACACACACACCCTCATACCCACAAGCTATCAGTCTGTAAAATAAAATACTCTAATTTTTTTAATTACTTTTCTTTCCACAGGATACTTTGCTCACTTTAAAAGAGACTGTTTCCCCTCAGAACAAATTTGACCATTCACTTTCATAAAATAAACCTAATTTTGGCTTTATGGCTGTGCTACAAATGTTTCTTAGTAAAATAGAGTTGCCAAGGTCTGAAAAGTAATCAGAAATACATTTTAAAGGGGAAATTACATTTTCATTGAAGAATAGGAAATTATGCAGCTCCTTGTAAAACTGACTGCAGGTAATGGGAACCAGAGGTATCTCATCCACACAGGAGACAAGCATGCATGGCAGGTAAGCAAGTCATGAGGACAAAGCAAGGAGAGTGATATATTGGTAATATAGCCAGAAAATATAATGGCTGAACAAAATAATTCCTCTCTCAATCTCACTGAGTTCTGTAGCTTAATTTACCCTGCACCCTTTGACATAAAATATATTTATAAGGAGATACTCCCTGAGGTTCACCCCTGCCTTTGAATGAGCTAATGATAAAAGCAATTAAGTGGGAATTGTTTTTGAATCTAAATGAACTTCAATCATCTAACTAGCTGGTAAGGGAACCATAAGCTAAAGAAAAGAGTTGCCTTGTATAGAGGCAGAGGAAAATCAGCAAGAAATTCAAGTTTGGTCTGTCAGACTTTACCAATGCCAATCCTACTGAATAGTAGTGCACCATCCCATCCAAGAAAAATTAAATTCCATACAAATGAAACCCACTCTTCATCTTCTTACCTTGGGGTCGATATTCTTGAAGTGCGGGTCCTCTTCATCCACCTCAAAATAGAGTTCGGAGGAGGTGACAGAAAGAATGCCCTTCACTACAACAGAGGGGGCCACAAGCTGGGCTGGTGTGCTCAGGCTAACAGGACCTGCCAACATGAAAAGCCAAGCCGCACAAGTTGGAATGGCATTTTCAAAAATTCAAATACAGTCGAGCAGAAATTTCATTTTAAAATTGTCACCTCTAGCACCAAACTGCCTGCCAACTCCCACACTTACAAATTTTATCCTGCAAAAAAACTTCCTCCGAGAAAGCAAAGTGAGAATTCTCATACCAAAAGATTTATAATAGGCGATTAATCGTAACAGTAAACTAGGATGCAAGTATTTTACAGGGGGTCTGCAAAGGTTTGGACTAATCTCCTGGTAAAAGGGCAGCTCTGCCTAAATAAGTCCATCCACATGCCACGTAGAAAACAAGCCTCAAGCCATCAAACAGTGTGGAACAGCCACCAGGAGCAAGGAGGACTCAATAGGCTCCCAAGGCCAGAGGTTAGGCTGAGAGTTTGGCTGAGGCATGATTACAAAAAGATCACTAGCTTATTAGCAAAGTGAGAAACGTTGCACCATATTCTCTGGTAAAGATTTTGTGCCAGGTTGACATAAAACCTCTTCCATAACAACTTTCCCCATGAAAGATTGGTAAAAATACTTATTTCGTAAGCCTGCCTTTCTACCGTTAAATATTGTTCAGTGCTTCCAAATCTAATATTAGTGTAGTTCAGGGACTCTGGGAGTAAACAGCTGGAGGGTGAGTTTCCAAGTGAATGAATTTTTATTGGAATAATCAAATCTCCACAGGGCTTATCAAAGAGACAAATCAGCCTGCTACTGAAAACAAAAGATTCAATACAGATAGAAGAGCACAAAGTATATGAGAGCTAAACCTAAAATAAGGACTAAAAATAATGATTATATTACATATACGTATATATTTATGCAGAGATTGACGTAGTAAGAATTTGAAATCCCATGTCAGGTTCTTACTGCGCGAATCCTCTGGGTGAAGAAAACAGCAAGAGAAGACTGGCACTTAGAGGTCTGAATTAATATAGTGCCTACAAACACGGCACACCTACTCAGGTAATCAATGGGTGAATAAGTGTTTCAAAATTCAGATGAATTGACATTTCCATCGATTGTTAGAAGGGTGTGGGTCCTTAATCCCACATCAATCTTAATGTGTGCCAGTAGGACAATAGAAGGGATGCTCTGTGGAGATCAGAGCAGGTTTCGCCCCCTATTCCCAACGTACAGATACACTGTGTCTGCAGATGGGCAGCAGAGAGCTGCGGAACAGCCATGATTTCCCAAAGCTCATCCCTATAAATGGATGAAATAAGCAGCTATGTGTTCTTTTGCTGTCTCCTTTGCCCTCTTTACATTAGCATGTAATCCTGAGAAGAAATAACATTTTTTCAATCACTCTCCGACATTCAATTACAGGGTAAGCAGACAGCTGCAGGAGCTAGGGCAGCCTAGGTCCCAAAGAAGACCCCTGACAATTTCCACTTCATTTCTAACCCACACCACTTTATTAGTGTGGATTACTTCTTAATCCTATTGCTATTGTCAGGATTATGTAATTAAACTCCCCTTTCACCTCTATTACTGTATGAATGTATTACTAGTAGCAAGAATGGAAGCAAAATAGAGGAGGAAGAAAGAGGTAAATGGTTACGAAGGAAAAGACAAGAAAAACAGCACTGTCCACCTTACTCTCTATTCCTGTCCAAAATCCTCTAACACTAGGCTCCAGTTCATTTGATTTTACTTTACACAGAGGCTTATGATTTATCAGAGAAGATGCCACATCTATTTTTGTTTTTCATGAGCATTCATTGCATAGTAGTACAGGCTGAGGGTATATGTCATTAAATATAAGACATTTCTCTCTGAAATGAAAATTATCAAAATAGATGATAACATTTTCTCTAAAGAAATCACAGTATCTTTCAGGCTTTCCTCCTTGAGGGACAGAGCCACAGGCATTAAGGAAAAAAAAAAAAAAAAAAGAGTCATTTAATGAATGACTAAAATTTCAACCTAAACAAGAGAATTTTTCCCATAAGGGAAGTAAAACTGAAAATCTGCAGAGTGCAAATCAAAATTTCTACATCAGGTAAAATATGTGAATCCGGCGTAAAGCCACAACATTCTTGAAATGGATTCTTTGAGAGTTAAATGTATATGCAACATGTTCACTAAGGCTTGTATATCAAAGCAAACAGCTCATCTGCTTCCAAGCTATATTTTCCAAACAGTTGCCAGAATTTCAGTTATAACTCTAATATTATAGATTAGTTAACTCCCATGGGAAGGGGAAAACAATTTTGTTGTTGCTGCTTTTAAAGTTTTTTTTTTCTTTTTCAGTGAAAATTAGTTTTCAAATGAGCATACTGAATAAAACAGGAAAACAAAGAAAGTATTGAAGATTAGGAGGACAATGTTTAAAGGAACAAAACCATTTTATCTAAAGTCATTGTGGGTGTAAACTTAGTAGCAGTTGCAGCTGAAAAAGTAAGTAATTAGATGCTTATTGGCCCAGAGGTAGCTGAAATAGCGGCACAACCAATGAATTTACCGGTGAGATTCTCTAAATCTTTCTCGTCCACGGATGACAGGGTATCGTCGTCACCTTCCAGGGGAACCTCGTTTTCTGAGTTCTGATTTCCTAAAGCCTGACTCTTGATGGACTGTTTTCCTTTAGCAAGGATATCTTCATCTGCAGCTGAAATGAAAAGGAAACAAAGCTGTCCATCAGCCCTGGGAAGAGGATTCTGGCAGAGGGGCAGGGAACTGAGGTAAGGATAGGTGGCCAAAGATGGTCAATCATTTTTACAGTCGTGCACCCTGGGGAAAGTGACTGGGGTGGCACACGGGTTCCTTTCGACAAATGCGATTCCCCAAAACTAGTTTAACGTTACCCTGGACAAGCACCCAACCCCATCAAATGTGACCCTTGCACCACTCACAGAACCCTTTATTTACTTATAGTTAGGGCTGGAAAAGGTTCAAAAGCAGCCTACTTTTGGATATTTGGCGGTAGAAAAAATCCACACTTAGTTTTACAAACAGTACCCACCTAGCACTGACAGATAAGAAAGACTGAGTCACCCCTGGAATACTATTACACTGACACACATTTTGAAGTGGCTGGGAAGGAGAATCCAGAGGGAGAAGGGTCAGAGCTAGGGGCGAATCACAGCCAATGGGGACTGAGGCCAGCCCCTGACGCCAGGCCTGACACTCAAAGCTCTGGCAGCTCTTGGAAGCTGAAGCTGTGTCCTCTTCCCCTTAACTCCATTCTCCCTCCTTCCTTCACCTCGCCCTTGCCCACATTTCACCCCACCCGCACCCCCACTTCAACCCTTAGACAAGTATCAAGGGCAAGGCAGGGTGAAAACGAAGTGCAGGCTCAAACGCTACCTCCTCCCTGTGTTGAAACTAAAGGGCTCAGACACCCTGGGGGCAACAGAACGGAAAGCCTGGACGGGAGGCCTCTGGGCAGAGAGCCTCCCACAGCCTGAGCTGCAGCACAGACTAGAGGCACCGTAAAGGCCACGGGGCAGGAGGGGACAGCAAATCCAAGGGGTAAGGACAAAGCTCTGCAGAGCACCTACAGCCAACAATGGAGCCACACACAGGAGCTGGAGGTGCAACCAAAAGGAGAAAGCACCCAAACCCGTAACCCTGCCTTCAAACCCCACCTCCCTCCAGAGCGACTCCGTGGCTTTGAGAAGCTACCTCTTTAAGAAATTCGTAAAAGCTGGTCATCAGCTGCTGGACTGTGAATTTTGAAAGCTCATGGTGTCACATTAAGGGAAAGTTTAGCAACGTCCTTCCTTCCAGTCCTGGCTTCCAGCTAGGGAAATCCCAGAGGCACAGCACCTGATCCACCCAGGCAGCAGCTATTGATATGGAAATCAGACGCACCACTTTCTGCCCGCCACTGCAGTTCCTGCCTACGCAGAAGGTCCCAAACCTACAGAGAATAAAGCGCTTGCTTTGCAGTAACACGACTAATGTTTATCTATAGAATATACGCCATATAGTTAAACTACGTGTGTGTTACCTGGTTAAACTGAGAAAGCAATGGTTTGTTGAGTTTCCTAGGTATGGTTATAGAAAATGTTACAATGTAAAAATTTATTTTTGATCATATTTATTGTGAGTTCACCATATATATCATTTACATGCAATACAGCACTACTTAAAAAATCATAGGTGCTTTCTATTAAATAACAAAGTCATGGGAACAAGCATTCTATATTTAGCTTTGAATACCCTATACGTGGTAAAGAAAAATCTTATTTTCCTATACTGCACACATATGAAGGTCTCAATAAATATTTGAAAAAAAAATTTAAGTATCTAATTTAAATGGCTTTATATTTTTAACAAGCTACAAAGAAATATACCCAAACCCCATAGTTTTTAAGAAAACAGCAGTGCAAGTTTTTATGTCTTTGCTTATATTTCAAGTATTTATATTTCCTTACTTTGAAATCATAAACACTGCCCTTAGCCCAAACAAGACCTTTTCCAATTCCCTAAAAATAAATTGGTCACTGAGAAATACAAAAGAAATCATCTTCTACATTTTCTAATAAAGCACATAATTAAGTAACAACTGCTAGTCAAATTTTAGTACAAAATCAACATGTTATAGACTCATTTTCCAGATTTAAATTCAGATGTCATAGCAAAAATAATAATTATGCTAATGTTAAAGAACACTAATCATGTGCCAGGGAGTATGCAAAGCACCTTATGTATTTAACTCATTTAATTTTCATAAACCCTCTAATTTCTTCTTTTCGGATAAACAGGCTCAGAGAAGGTTATATAACTTGCCACAGGCAACACAGCTACTAAGTAGAGTCAGAAGTCTGGAAGAGCAAAATCTGGGCTCTTTCCCACTATGCAAATAAGAATGTGTATGTAATTTACTGATTAATTTACTATTCTTATGTTTCACATAGTGCATTTTAAAAGGTTGTGTCAGAATTATAACAAAAAGAATTTTTAAAAATCATTTCCAAACCTAAATCTGATGAACATATGCCAAACATATCAAAAACAACTAAATTCAACACCTTGATCATTACTTTGTCTGATTATTGCCATACATGTTATAAGTACACCAAGTTGATTTGAAAAAGAAAAAGAGGGAAAAACCACCCTTTAACTGGCAAACATTTACAAAAAAAAAAAAGATAGTAGCCAGTGGCAATATAAAATAGCTCAGTAAATAAATTCACATTCATTTAAATGACTATTAAATATAAATTTTTATTCCTTGCAACTGGAATTTAAAATGTTTTTAAATGTTTTCATCATACTGACACATTTAAAGCACAGTAACTACTGAATTAAAATTTTATGAAAAAACTGTAAAGTACTATAGGCCTATTATACACATACAAACACCCACTTTTTATTTATTTACTTATTTTTACAAGCTCAGATTCTGGAATTGTTCAACCTCAACTGAAAAAACCTCTTGTCATGGAAACTATGCAGCTTACTGATACTTAGAATGGTTTTCCTGTAATTAACTCCCCCTGAGGATTTTAAGTTAGCAGCAGTGAAATTACCAACAGTACTCTAATACACACCACATGCGCTGGCGTTCAATCCTCAGTGGTCTAATAGCTTTCTGCTAAAGAACTTTTTTGTTTTGTTTTGTTTTCAGAATTAGAACAAAACTGTCCCAAGTATAAAATAAAAAATTATCATGTTTATGTGGTGGAAAAAGTATAAAGCAAAACTTTCATTTTCTTTATACTTAATCAGCCATTGAAACAAATGTCAAGAATTCTGATGCGTTCTATGAGTATATTCTATGCTTGTATAAAAGTTCAACTGGATGAAGTCAGAACATACTTTTGGTTCCCTTTCAAAGCCTGATTTGGATCTTTTCTGGCCAATAAAATAACTACCAAACATGGAAACTGCTGACATTTTCCTATCACTATTAACAGATTGCCTTCATCTAATCTCACATTTTATTCTGGTTTAACATTTATTCTAACTTAGATAGAGGGTAATTGTTACATAAATTGGATTAATTTGTCAAAAATGCTTTTTTTGAATCATGACTTTTGATTCAATGAAGCTAAGAGCAACGAGGACTCAGAGAAAAGCTAGTTCTCCAAAAAGTAAAGTTCAGGTTCTTTACAGCTAACATTGGACATGAGTTGGTTCATCTATTCAAAACAGGCGAGGTAAGTAAAATTAAAACAGAATAAGAATGTAGAAGTGTTGCACCTATGATCTATAAATTGCCATTAAAAGTCCACTGTAACAGTGAACAGTAACCAATATTGCATATTATGGTGAAAGTTTAATATATTAAAGATTAGCCACTTTAAAACAAAAGATTACTATTGAAATAACAAAGTAGCCTCAAATGTACCTAAAATAAATATGGGTATCCACAAAGTGTGAGGTGAAGTACATACCATAAGTGTTCATTCTAAACAGGATACAGAAAGAATACCTTAACCACAACTATTTTCCTAAAATAATTCCACTTTGTATAGTTTGTGCAGTTTCCAAAGGGTTCCCAATCAAGATTTACTCTAGGAAAAAATATTGAAACTACAAAGGATCAGGGGAACAAACCAAGTTCATCTCCTCATGGTCATGAGTTCCCTAAAAGTGTTAGGTAGAGAACCTAGTATACGCTGATCCAAAGAAGGAAATAGTATCTGGCATTACTGAAGTTACAAAAGAATGGCATCATTTAGGATCTTTACATGGTCTGTCATCACTACAGAACCAGATGAGGTACTTCTATCATTCCATATGATTATAAGACACTTTTTAAAAACATGTTAAACCCTCCTCATATATTTCTAAGAGCAAGCACAGTCTCTACAAAATAAAAATGTCTTGAATTTAATAGGATTCTACTGCTAAACTCTTTGTGTTTGAATTAAAACTAATCTTTCTACTGTTTAAAACATGTTTCATATGGCTTTGTATGAATATAAAATTCCCATTATATTTAACAATGGATTTTAGAACACAGCATAGCACCGTGCTTCAAAAATATAGTAATCTGACTAATCAAGGGTTAACCAAGGGCTCAACCCTACACCAAAACTTATGGTGGCCTTTCGTTTCCTCAGTTTCCTTTTTTGTAAAGAATAATGTTAGACTAAACTTTAGCCTCAAGTTCTTTCCAGACCTAAATGCTGTGATAATAAATAACTGACAAACTGGTTCTGTGCATTAGGAGAATGTTAAGAATCATTACAACTGATTTCTAATAGATTTTAAAAACTATAAAATGGAAGAAAATGCCCTGAAAATTAAATATCCACCTTTCCTTGCTGCTACTAATTTACATAAATATTTAATCATAAGAGGAAGTATTAGTTTTCCTTTAAAAATATGTTGCAGTTTCTGCAAAGTTAAAGAAATCTCCCATTACAAAATGACTTTTATAAATAACCACTTTGGAGGGTCTCTCTTTGAAAAATTACCCAAAGCCCTTTTCCCCAAGCAAGTTAATGTGAACTTGGGAAGGGCAATTAAATTGTCAGAATTAAAAAATTTGTTTTTAACTAGAAGGTAGCCAGAAGTAGAGTCATGGGGCTAGTATTGATCGCCCCAACAGAGAACATCACTCTTCAGGTATTTACTCTGCCACCTTTACACCAGAGGCTTTCCTTCAAATCAAATCAATCTATAAAAAAGATGGCTCTTACGACTAAAATATATAACTAATCTCCAACAGCATTTCTATTTAGATGTCATCCTTTGATAATGATAATATACTTCATGATGTTTAAAGATTCTGCATTTTCCAAATGTCCTGTCTCCTTAGTTAAATCAATTATAAACAAAAGTGAGAAGTCATAAAACAATATAAAACTGACACATTAGCCTCAGTGATATCTATTTTAAAAATTAAAATTCCTCATTAAAACAAAGTATTTATCCATGCTAAATTCTTTAATTTCAACTGCTTTTTTATCAGACTGCCTTATTTGGCATTCATGACCCTTAATATGTTTGTTTTCATTAGCTTCCTATCATTATTAAGTTAGGATTAAAAACAACGACTTTCATAACTGCTACAAAATTAAAAGTGAATGTCAACTGTAAGATTTAACAAAACATTTTAAAATTAAGCTCTGTGCTTACATATTAGCATAAATTATGACATTAATCTACTAGTTCCAAAACTGTCTGTTTCTTTATTATTTTAAAAAACTGCATACAAAGAATGATTACAGTTTATACCCTTTTCAAAAAATTTATATTAAGTATGATTTATCTTAATTGGAAAACTACTAAAGAATCTCCTACACATTTGATTAACTTTTTAAAATATATCCTTCAGATTTCAATTTTTGTTTTAAATCTTTTCAGAGCTTTTTAAAATGCTACCAAGTAAAAGAAAATTGCATGAAACACTTAAGTGAAATTCTCTCTTTCAACTTAAAAGCGCATAATAAAATATAGACAAGTATCAATTGATAGTAATCCTTCAATTACTATTTGGACTAATTAAGAGTGAAATCTGCTTCTATACAGGATTTTAAAAGTCTTAAGTAACAGTATACATTTCTAATAAATACTTTTTAAAATCATCCCTTTGGCATTAAAAAATTTGACATTATTTTAAAATGTAAAACTAAATAACATTAAAGTTTATTCATTGAAAGCTTATATTCCTCAAAATACTATTTTTTATGAAAATAATAGCACTTTAATTAAATCTATACCACAAATTTTAAATTCAGTTACACATATTTCTTTCAATAAAAGGATAAACAGTTTGCCTCTGTGCAATTTTAAAAAGCAAGTCCCTCTCTACAGATATAAAAGGAAAATTTTTCATAACATTTTCATTCATTGACTTCAGAACTCACAGCTCAATGTGGAATGACAGTTAAGAAGACAGAAAAATACCTATTAAATTTTAAATGCACACAAATGGTAACATCCATTTGACTGAAAAAGATAAAACCACAAAAAGGCTGGTTTTTTCCATGCAAGGGTCATTAACCAAAAATAAAACAAAACAAAAAACAAAAACAGGAAAGAAAACACATGTATACTCTGAAATCTGTAACAGCATATAAACAGTCCATGATCCTTAAGCGCAAAAGTGGCCTAATTAATTCTACATCTGAGTTCCCCTCTCTGCCTCCTGCAGGTGAAGATGCAGGACTCTGAGACTATTATTGCTTTTAGATCACTTTGTTATTGACTATTCTCTGTATGATCATTTATTTTAAAGGACTGATGTCACATTTGGTGTTATATCTGATGACATATTGTGGACATTTTCTTCCAGAAATGGCTCTTTAAGGCTGAGTGCAAGAGGTTAAGCTGCCTGACTGAGGCCAAACCTAGGATCACATACTTTTCATCTAAATTCTTCATACCTTTATTGAATGTAACTTAACATATATTTTGTATACTAGATACTATCATTTAACCATAGGATGCTGCATATTAAACTAATATCATATAAAAGGAAAAATAAAGTTTATTAAAAATTAACCAATTTGTATTTTATAAAGTCAAAGTAATTTTAATGTAAAGAGGGACACTTTCCTCCTTAATCAATACACCTTAATTGACTTTCAAAAATTAATAAACTATTAAATGAAATCGTTTGTCCAAAGATAATAAATTATCAAATCCAAAGGATATTTTCAGTTTTTCCAATTTGCTCACCAGGCCTTACTAAACTGAATCGTAGTGCTGTGCATTATATCAAAAAAGGGGGGGAAATGTTTTGTTAAGCTCTGATAAGAAGATGATGCAGAACAGGAGCATCTGAAAATAATGTCTATTCTCTTTTCCCAGGAGCCATCTATCACAGCCATCTACAAATCAAGGCTCAGAAAGTATCTGGGCACTTGGACATTTATTACCATCTCTCCTACTTCATAATCTCATGCTAAAATATCATGTTTGAGGGAAAATCATATACACACAACAGAACCTAGGAACCAATTTGGTTTGTAAATGCTGTCTTTCTGATATTCGTGGATTTAAGGCAGGCGTCCCGGACTAATTTACTCAAAGCTGAATATGTCACTTAAAAGGGGAAATATTTTATCCTCCTACTCTGAAACAAAGGGTCTATGTTAAGTAAGTTTTGCATGTGTAACATAATAAATAAATACACTTGACACCATAATTTAATAGGACCCTACACTAACTATAAAAAATTTTAACTTCTCCTTCTGGGGTGAGTAACTATGAAATGTGGTGTTGGACCAGTTTACAGTGCCTTGTAATAATGAAGTTATGTTCTTCATTATCAAGTACTGTACCTGCTGCTATTGGCAAAGACTGGTTTATACACTGACCATGTTCCACGGCTGTTTTTAGTGTCGCTTCAGGATGTGTCGATCCTAGAGGGTTACGCACAAATCGTCGCCGGCGCCGCAAGTCATCTTCCCAGTAGTCAAGGCGCCAGAACTCACGAGGACGACTACAATGAAACAGAGAAGCCACATATGTTAGCAATTATCAAACAGCGTGGTAGCACTGAATTTCTGCATAAAGCTCTCCTTGTTTGCTCTGCCTTTCTTTCCCTCCCCTTCCCCTTAATTCTCCCTCCACCTCACACTCCCCTTTCTGCAATCTTTAACTTAGGTATGTCCTTGAAAATAACAATATCACCTTCCAGTCTAAGGAACTCCTTTTCCTTTTTCTTGGAAGGTGAAATGAGCACTAAATACATCATTTTGAAATGAATTGCTGACAGTGTGATCAGTTTCCCCACACTCTAGTGGCATGTGCTCTGATTTCAGCCTCATTTCAGCCTCAGCAGGGCACCTTTCTCTGTGGCTGCATTTATAAACCAGAATAGGGAAAAGGCTATTATAAATATGGTATTGCATTACCTATATTAATCAAAGTCTGTCCCCCTTCATTTTTCTTCCTAATTTGTGCCTTTTTGTACAAGGTCAGTAAATCATACCATGAATTCTCAGTCCAGAAAGTGTTAACTTTAATGAATATCTCAGTTACATGGTTATGTATGTGATAATAAAATATTACTCTGTTTAGATGTGCAGGAATTTAATTAAAATAATCTCTTAAAATATTCATTACATTTAGCCCCTGAGGCTTAGAACAACACAAGAAAATGCATTTCTTTTCCATTTACTGTTTTTAAATAAACCATTCCTATAGAGTGAAATAGCAATCTATTTTCAAGCAAATCAGACTGGATTTCTGTTTTATGTACTCTGTTTTTATATTTAATTAAAAACTACATGCTATATGATGTGCAATAATTGTTGTATCAAAAGCATATTTTTTGAAATTTACTTTTTTAAAGGTTTGCTCAATTCAACTTCTATATTTTCCCCAATTAAGATCTTTTATATGGCAATGTATAAATGTCAACTTTCTCTCCTGTTAACTAATGATCTAACATGCCGAAAATATTTTATAAAGAAAATACTAAGATGAATTGATTTTCAGTTGCCGGAAGAGAAAACATCTCTGCATAATATATTCACTCACTAAAGATATACAGCATTAAAAACCTGTATGTTTTGATCATGAAATTTAAAAAATTTGCAATCAAAACTTCTGCAAGGAATGACTAATCCAAAATAAAATCTCACTTGTATTTCATGAGCTAATAAAATTGTACCTGTCAGCTTTGACAAATTAGTGGTCTTGACCATCTGACAGTCCCAAAATACCCACATGTAACATAACCCTATTTTCATATTTTAAAGATACTACCTTTAAAAAATTCAAAAGCTCTCTAAATAAGTACTTTATCAATGAAAAATTACCCTAGATTAATAAAAGCATGCGCAACAAACAGTATATCAATGTGAAGAAAATATTTTAAGAACACAATAGGAATCCATGCTCTTTTCTGAGAATGCTGGACAGTGAGAACATCAAAGATTTCCTTTGTTGATTTTTATCATGCATAGAAAGGAGATACAATGTAATCAAAATGGAGTACCAAAATGTATAAAAAGTGCAGTCCTCAAAAATAAAAAGCTTTTATTCTTCGTTATTTACATTATTTGCCTGCCTGTATTTAAAATGAAGACTAATATTATGATACCATTTATAAAGAAATAAGAAATACCTAGACAATATACACACGAGCAAAAGACAACAGTTGCTTGAACTCAATTAATACAATAAAATTCTTCTTAGGTGAGAGGGGCAAAGGCAAACAGATGGCTCTGTGCTTGGCTTTGATAGTCATGGAGCTTGGATAGGCACTTCATCATTCTGCCTACCTACATTTATCTGTTAAAATTATTATCAAATATCAGCCAGGATGCAGTCGTGAATCACAGGCTGCTCGTCGTCTTCAGGGGAATGATACAATGAGGGTCTATTCATCAGTGCGGCAATCGGCACAAGTAATTAGTTCCCTAGGCTGAGATCTAGAAAACCTATTTCAGTCAGCACCACAAACATATGACCATGTAAAGCTAATGAAAGCTGCTAAATTTGTTAACCTTTTCTGCCATCAATCCTTCTAATATTCTAGGCTTCAGTATTATGCAAAGGTGGTAAATTATTAATTGGTCATTCATCCATCCTTCTGAATTTTGAGTCAAATGAAACGATGTCATTCTTCTTGATAACAATTAAAATTATAAGAGGTGTTAAGCCGCTATTACAAAATTATTACTAAATTAGGTAACAATAGGTTGTAGTATAATGCAGGAGAGTGAAGTCAAATCCAACGGCTGTTGAAGCATGCGTAGCAGTAGTTGTGTCAAACAGCAGAAAGGCCAGAGGAATTATAAAATCATCCAAAATATCAAGTATCTCTAAGAATAATAACCAAAATTAGGAGGAAGTAGAACTACAATATTTATTTTTATGCTCTCTGACACTAACAAAAAAAAAAAAAAAGGTTGCAATAATGACATATGGCTGAAACAAATGCACTAACACATCAGGACTGAGAATTGGCTTGCATAGTAAAAAATTTTTAAGATAATGTTCACTTAACTAAGAATATACTTCCATCTTCAAGTGTAAATAGCTACTGAAAATAAAAAATACTTAGATACAATTCAAGTAGAATGAAGACCTGTATACCTTGACATGATAATCTTTACAATAAGCTATGTCTCAGACTACCTTCTCCATACAAGTAGTCTACCTCCTGTACAACCATTTAAAGTAATCCAAAGACAAAGCAAGCATCACAGATGTGCAATGGATTACAAAAATCACCTACAGAGCAATAATTTCAATACTCTTTTTTTGAGAGTCTCTCTGTAAAAAAGCACTGTTCCAGATGATGTGGGATAAAAACCCTTGAGGAAGTTGCTCATGATGGAATACTTATTGGCCTCATCTGAAACAATAACATTTATCATCCATTATCAGATGGTGAAAGTAATACATGTTCTTTGGGAAGAAGTCATACTCATTTTTTCAAATGAGGGTAATTACTAGCATGTTTAAAGTCATTTACACAGTAACAAACATGGGCCTACAAGTGTAATGTTTTTTTGTCCCTCCAATCCTGCTCCTTCCAACATCATATAATCTCAGTATATAAAGCTCTATCACCAAAAAAGAGGCATGGTTTGTCATTTTAGACAGAATCAAAAAGGGGAGTGTATAGTTTTCAACTATCAACCTCCTCTAAGTTTGATCATTCACACAAGGATTTTACTCTCATTTAAGAAACTCCAGGCTGCTGGGGGAATTAGGATTTTTTAAAAATTGGCACATTTGACACATTGATCTAACTTTCTTTCTATAAGGTTATGAATTAACTAAATAAATTATTACGTATTTTAGAGTTATCCTAGTGGTATGGTTAGTAAAAATAACTGAAGGCAAGCATGAATGAGAAATCACTTTTATCTGAGACCTTGCAAATACATGTCTAATCACTACATATCTACACCTCTGTATATCTGTATTTAACGCAAAATTATAGTAACACTATATGGTGCCACTTCATGTTTATCCATTATCACTAATAATTAAAAGGAGGATCACAAAAAAAGTATTCAAATTAAGCATGTGAGCTTAGGCTCTATTAGATCTAGAAATAAAGCCTTCTCTATAAAAGGTGCCAAACTTAGGTCACCTATCAGTACACAGCCTCCACGTACTAAAATCACTGACTACCAGGAGTACATGTGCCTTTGAAAGTTGAGAATGATACTGAAATTAAATGCTCTAATTTTTTTCTCTAGTCATTTTCCCCCACTTTTTGGTTTCATGTCAAACTGTGAGATTACAATTACCATGCAAGCCTAATTGTCTTTTTCTGATTATAAGTCAGCTAAACACCTTTCTACTTCTTAAAACAACTTTACATTTATTTCTTTGTATCTGCATACCTTTAACATATCACTATATATAGAAGAATACAAAACAATGCCATTTAGACACACTGTACAAAACATGTCTTTTCTGTTTGACGAAAACCAAAGCAAACAGATTGTTGAAATGACTCTTAGAAGGTACTATAACTCAGGCACTGAAAGATAGGCTGTTTATTTCCTTTTCTAAGTTCAGTATGGCCAGTAAGTTAATCAGATAAAACAAATAAGCCAAATGATAATCGGTTGGAAAGGCAGAAATATTAAAACAAACAATATCTAAAGGCATGATCCACATTCTTCATCTAATAAATGGTCCAACCATAAGTAAGGTATTATTTTTCACATGTAAATTATAAGATTTTTTTAAAGTTTGAAGAAAGTATGGTAAGCCAATAGCCACTTAACAATGCATTGTATGAACAGATGAACACTGAAATAGAATTCTGAAATATTTTCTAATAACAATGACTGAGTCTTTACCTTGAGTCTGATGCTAGGAATACAAGGACTATTAAGATAACATCCCTGATTAAGCAGTATGAATCGGCAGTTACAAAATAGTCCTGGGGATGTAAAGTTATAGCATAGGGAATATAGTCAATAATATTGTAATAACTTGGTATGTCAGGTAGGTACTCAATTTATAGGGGAAACACTTAATTTATATGAAAGTCTAACCACTATGCTGTATACCTGAAACTAATATAATGTTGAATGTTAACTATAATTGAAAAAAAAATTAAAACTTTAAAAAAAGATATTGTCACTGACCTCATGGAGAAGACAAACGTGAAAATAACAAAAGTTTTTAAAAATCATGTATGACAGAGCAGAACTCGATTAAGTGGTTATTAAGCCGCACAACTCCAGGGGCCACTGTCCACACTAAATTTGGGTAATGGCACACCAGGAGTTCTACGGTGCTCGGTCTGCAGTACTATACAAACCTTCTACGAAAACAACAGGGAGCTGTGACAGCACCGGTATTTTTCCTCTCCATAAGATGCTCATGCTCATGCTCCTCTCTCTCCCAGAGTTAAATCTAACCTTGGAGATGGGAACCTGGACAAGCCCTTCAGGGGCTATCAAAAGCGGTCACACAGTATTCATTTCCTTGCTATGGGGAAAGGTGTTCAGACCAGGAATAGATACAGTTGCCTAAAAACAGGCAACATTCAATGCATAGAATAACACAAGAACAAAAGAGAAACATTAACATTTATTGCACTCAAGTCATGAAGTTCGTATTATACTAAGGAAGATTTTCTTGATAGTGCTCTATTAAAGTAGAACAATGCTAATTACGGAAATCAGTGATAGCTATGTAAGTATCTCACATATTCTAAAACCTAAAATAGATTGACATTATTCGTGTGTGTGTGTGTGTGTGTGTCATCTCAATGTTTTGAGTGTCATTTTAATGTGATTTGGATCTACATCAATAAAAGAATGCTAGTTCTAAAAAGAAAAAACTGTCACAATGAAGTTATATTAGAAAAATTTCCCATTTTCCACCTTATCCACTGTCGTGTGACAATGCCTGATAAATATTTATGACCTTGACAAAAGGCAGTAATAAATTCTTCTGGCTAGAGGAAAGTTCTAAATCCTAGAAAATTTTAGTACTACATATTTATTCTTGAATATTTATATTATCTGCTTTTCTAACTCTTGTATCCAGCTAGTTTCTATTTTCATATTTTTAGATTAAAAATGCATGTTAGATATTACAACTTAAATAGCTGGTAACCTCTAAAAGAAAGCAAACATTTTCAGTGCACTGTCAGCTAGAAGATAAAAGGGCTTAAGTTCTAGAAGGGTGTCACTTTCTGCATAAATCCTGGTGAAATAATGTTTGGGTACGATAGGGTATCACACAACATAAAAGAATGCTTTCTCTCACAAACTGAAATCTACAGAGCCTTCATGCAGATAGATAGAAACAGTATTAACTAAAACCTCTGTTTACCACAAGTACCACCTGTAAGTCAAATGTAGGTGATTTATGCACTATGCAGTCTTAATGAAAAGAAAAAAGAACACTTTAATTGTATGGATTTCAGGAAAGAGACATCTTCTAAAGCAGAATTCTTTCTTTACTAAGACCAAACATCAACATTTTGTAATAAACTGAGTCACTAGAACATCATATACTTGTATATTACTTATATAAAAATGATATATGATGTGGATATGAATTTTTGCATGGTACTATTCAGTATATTTCTTTATTTGCTTTTAGAGGCATGTAGACACCCATATTCAATTAGCTGTTACTTTATGTATTTTGTGAAAGTATAATTTTGCAACAAAGTTAAAAAAATAATCCTAAACTTTTCCTAGTTACTGTTAACCTGTTAACCATTTTCTTAACTATTCAAGATTTACACCAGTAAGCACAGTTATTATAAAAATCAAAATTAGAGTTAAGTGGACTAACAATTAAAACTAATGAAATTGGTGATGGCCTGCGAACCCAAAGGTCGCTGGTTCGATTCCCAGCCAGGGCACATAACCAGGTTGCAAGCCAGGTCTCCAGTCAGGCCCATAACTGGAGGCAGGTGGAAGGCAACCATACATTGAGGTTTCTCTCCTTTTCTTTCTCCCTCCTTTCCCTTCTCTATAAAAATAATGAATAAAGACCTTTTTAAAAAATGATAAAAAAAAAAAAAAACAAGACAACTAAAAAAGAAATTACATACATGATATCAAAGCCTAGAACTCCTAAAACTCACCTCAGTAGCCACACTATTTAGACAAATGTGATCTATTTTCTCCAAACATCTAGTTTTTTAAAAATTCACCAAATATTTGTTGAGTGCCACCTATGTACCAGATTTTGATACATACAAATGGATTATACTGGGCCCAGCTCAGATTTTTTTTTTAATGTTATAATCAGGGTAAGGAAATGGTCAAGTATCAAAAATAATGTAACATTAGAAGACAGCACTTACCGCATTTGGCTCCTCTGTGCTAAACATTTAGCTCTTCCATGTGCATATTACCAGCAGGCCTCCCAACAACCCTGTCATGATTAAACACTGTTGTTTTCATTTTAAAGATGAAGAAACTAAGTCTCACCCATCAGTAGTAAATAACAAGCCCATGTTCTTCAAAGCCAATGAGCTGTTCACATGACATTTCCTATAGAAACTTATTGGATACTTTTATAGCTATGATCAAAGTACTAATTAACTCTGCCTGAGAGGATTGAGGATTTCATTAAGATTTCAAGGAGGATCTATTCTGTAAGTTTCATGAGGACAAGGGTTTGTGTCTAATTCACTGACTAAGCACTATATCTGGAACAAAGCTGGCACTTACTAAATAATCTTGAAAAATGAACAAGATGACTTTTTAAAAGAAAAGTCAATGATAAAAAACTGAAACAACATTACAAGTAAAACAAACTAACATGAACAAAGGCACAGAGACAAAAAAGGCACTTTTATCTAAAGAGATTCAGGTGTAAGAAAGATCATTTCAAAGCAGCCTTAGAGTAACAAAGGCTAAGGTAGGAAACAAAGGTTTCTAAAGGGCTTGTGTAGTCAACTAAAGTGGTTACCTTTACAATGTATAGTCAAGAGACAGCCAAGCTTCCTCAGTAACACAGGATTAATCTAATCAGTGGTACATGTTACATAGCAGAAATGTTTTTAAAAAGGAGAGGTTTGGAATCGATAGGCTAAGATTCAAAAGACGTGTTTGAAGTGGAATAGGTCAGATTTGCTGAGACATTTAATATTGAAGGTAAGGAAAAGGAGGTAATAAAACTGAGGCAACAAATGGGCAGTGAGGAGATAAAGATGCTATCTAACTGAAGTGCTGCAGGTTAAGTAGGTTGGGAAGAATAATCATGCCCTGGATATCTAATAATGTCTAGGCAGAAGACTCTAATAAGTAAGCAGTGTAATTTGGGAACTCAAAAAGGACATCTAGGCTAGAGATATAGAATTAGTAGATACATCAGCCTTTGAAATCAATGGATTTAGACCATTACCTAACAAAAATTTACCCAACTGTTATTATAAACTAGGTAGTGTGCTAGATCCAGAGGAAACTATATTGAAAAGATGGGAGAAGAATATAAATAAAATCTGGGAAATTCCAACATTTAGTATATTGCAGAAGAAACAAAGGATCAATGAAACAGAGAAGAAAGCAACTGCTCCTTACAGTCAGTAAGATAATAGAGGAGAACCAAAACAGAGTTCTGCCATAAAGGACAACGAAGCAAACACTCATGAACCAGTGAATGGGCAGCACTATTTAATTCTGCATATATATGTCCAGGGGGGCAAAGAATAAAATGGGGCTTTTAGGTGTGTGTGTGTGTGTGTGTGTGTATGTGTGTGTGTGTGTGTGTATCCCCCCAATATATGGTTGCCTTTCACCTGCCTTCAGCTACACACCTGGCTGAAGACCTGGTTTGCAACCTGGTTATGTGCCCTGGCTGGGAATCGTACCAGCGACCTTTGGGTTCACAGGCCAGTGCCTTATCCACTGTGCCACCAGCCAGGGCCCTCTGTATTTTAAACAGTTACATGATAAATTTGTACACTGCCAAGTTCACCTGTTTGAAGTATACAATGGTTTTTAGTATATTTATAGAGTTCTGTAACCATCACTGTATTTTAATTTACAATTGTTTACTTCCCCCCAAAATAATCCCATACCCATTACCAATGATCCCCCATTCTCCCTTATTTAGGAATGGACATGTAGAAGATTTCACAGTATGGAGGGTAAATGGTAAGTGCATATGTTTGCTCTTGCTTGGGGCTTCTTAAATTTGACCCCATTTGAAAATAAGTCATACTGTAAGTGATTGGTAAAAGACAACTGTATTAGCACTGGAACTTTATGGAGAGTATAAGAGCTAAGAAAATACAGAATTTTTTTTAACATTTCCAATACTGCTATGGTACCAAAGGATTAAGTCTAGCTTATCTTTTAAGGGAACATTAAATTAGTAACTAATTCGTACTATAAGATAAAAAAGGGGATGGATGTAATACAACAACAATAAAATTTTTAAAAAAAGATATATAAAATCTGAAGTTTTAGAGTAATTTTATATTAAAAATTACTAGTCTTAAAATTTTCTGGATATGACATAAAAATATTGGCCTGATTTCTTTTAATGTATTTAAAATTCATCCCCTGTCTCCACCACAGACTAGACCTATGACCTCCACACAATTCATTCACCATCTCTGGGCCTCCACTGCCTTATGTGAAGTAATTATAACTTGTTCAGTCCATCTCACAGAGCTGCTGTAAGAAATCAAATAAAATGGAATATATGAAATTGCTATGAAGTGCTATGAACTGTAAGCTGTTGTTTAATAATTAATTTAAGTGTTTGGATACTTCTACATGCCATTTACTTTGTTGAAGCATATATTTGAAGTATTTCTATTGACTTGCAATGCAATTTAAACAAAAACAAAACCCAATTAAAATGCCCCTTATGCAATGATTACCTTATTTTCTTTCTCTTCAGATCTACTGATTCTGGATATTTTATATAACAGAATCAAACAACATGTAAAATTTTGTGACTGGCTTCTTTCAATTAGAATAATGTTTTTGAGGTTCATCCATGCTGTAGCATGTATCAGTTCTCCATCTCTTTCATTGCCAAATGCCATTTCATTATATGAATATACTGCATTTTTTTATCCATTCATCAGCTGATAAACATTTGAATTGCTTCCATTTGAGGGGGATATTTGGGGTTTTAAATTAGAAAATTAAAGTACTCACTTGGTTACCTAGGTAGCAGGTAGTTCTCTCCTCTTTCCTTTCTCCTGATAAATTTCCCTAATTACTCCTTAAAAAAAGGATAGTTTTGTTCAGATAACACTTCTCAGACAACTTGATGATGTACTGAAAGTTCACTCTAAGCCAATTATGACCATCCTTTCATTCTTGCTAATGTCTGGTTCCAGAATCCAACTTGAAACCAATCGTTACAAAAGTTTTGCCTAGCAATCATTGTTCACCAAAATGAAATGCAAATCCTTTATTCAGTGGCTGGGACTGGAGCCCAGCCCTCCTCCTTCTGACTGACTGAGCTAGAAGCCAGGTGAGAGTAGGCTGGGGTGGGGGTGGGGGTGGGGGGATTATACATCCAGGAACACAAAACTGCCAGAACTGCAGAAAAATGAAGCTGTCCTCAAAGCCTTTATACACCTGCACTTTGGTTTAGTTTAGTTTTGTTTTAGAAAATTATGTGTTTGAGCCAAACTGATGACATGCACAAGGGAGCAAGATCACAAATGCTTCCTGCAATTCTTATCATGAAAGATTGTACTTCTTCACAATTAATGAAATGAAGGATTTCAGTTTACCTATTACTTGTCTTTTAAGCCATCTAACAGATAAAATAATTACTGGCGATGCCATTAGCAATCTGATCACAGTCGTGAAAGGAAAACTAGTAATGAATCAATCGATGCATTGGCAGGGGACAGTTAATATTTACTTTCTTTAAAAATATTTTTGACAATGGAAGGAATTATGAAGATAGGGGGTAGTAAAGAGCGTCAAGAACAGAGTTAAGCATGCTTGCAGGCGGGGGAAAAACGAAATCTGAAGAGAGAGGGAAGACTGAAGCTGGCAAAGGGGAGGAGGGCAGGTGCAGTTCTGGGTAAAGAATATAATGCCTCACAGGTAAACAAAGTCACCTCCCTCTCTGTGACAAGATAATAGTATGAAAGGCTGTGTTTTAATAAATGACTTTAGGGTTGAAGAGAAGAAAAACAAAAGGCTTGATTTTGGCCCAATCAGTTCTATTTCCTCTACCAAATAGTAAGTCATTGACTGACTAGCACAGAGGGATAAAATGGGGAGAAGGCGACTTGGGAAATATTATAAAATGGCAAATATTAATGGGATCAACACTTTTTAAATTTATATTAACAATTATTAGCACACATTCCCATAAGGAACAATTACGAAACACAATTTCTCCAGCAATAGGATCACCTAAAATTGAAATAGGCCATTAGATTGGGGGACAGAGATAGGGGGAAGCATTATGAGAGTCTTGATGTTTTTATTTTTTAATCCTTACCCAAAGATATTTTTATTGATTTTTAGAGAGAAGAAGAAGAAGGAAAGGGAGGAAGAAAAGCATTGATGTGAAAGAGAAACATTGATCAGTTGTCTCCTGCACACAGTCTGATGGGGGATCGAACCCAAAGCCTTTCCGTGTATGAGATGATGATGCTCCCACCAACTGAGCCAGGCAGGCTCTTGATGTTTTTAACAAACAAGTAAAACTGAGGTAAATTATAAATACCATAGTGCAGGTCAGCATTTGAAACTGAAGTGCCTAGAAGCTATTATTATTCACTGAATGTTTCTATAACTTCCACCACTTGCTCCAAACACGGAAGAACTAAACGCTTTGTAAGTGTGCACATGAAGCAATCTCGTAACCAACACCCGATGCTTTAGCATTTAGAACCTTCATTTTTCTCAAACTTAGGCCCTGTTACAACATTTTTGTTGTGACCACCCTTAAGATAGTTTATAAATTACAAGAAGAGAGAGAAACAGCCTCCATGGTACGGCATTTTTATCATTAAATAAATAATTGAAAGGCTTAAATGAAGCAGCAATGCAGTATAATCCAATAGTTTCTGCCTTTCATCCAGAAATCTCAGGAAAATTGGTGAAAGCAAAAAAGCATTAAAGCATTAAAGAAAATAACTTATATAGATATATGTGTGTGTGTGTATATATATATATACACACACACACGTATATATGTATACATACATATGTACATACATATGTACATACATACACACTGTGCTTTGCAAGCTAGATAAATAAGTAAAAAGTATGTGCTCTTTATCCTCAGGGGAGAACAGGCTTATTATGTTACACTTCCAGGTTTTTAAGACAGTTGGAAGCCAATTCTTTCAATAGTTGCTGTCATCTCTTAGAAACTTTCTAGTACTTCCAATTTTGAAGCAATTATTCACATTCTGAAGTGATTTATTTTCCTTAGTTTCTTTAATATATTTCATTTGTTCTGGCTCTTAATGACCAGTTCTGCTTCAGTTTAATTATGTTAATTTACAAACATTTTTGTAAATTTACAATTTAAAAAGTATTGTTTGAAGGATACACAGTCTCTAAGCTCAAAGCATGTACAATCTAATAAATAGAACCAAATAAGCAACAAAGAATTATGTGGCCTAAGAGCCAAGCCTTAAGAAAAGTAAAAATCCAGAGCTTTAGAAATTTGAAAAAAGATCAAGTAATCACATATGTTTTAAAGAGATCAGGAAATTGTTTAAGGATCAAGAGATTTTTGAGAAAGATCTTTAAGAAGAGGTCCAGTTTCAACTAAAAAACAAAGAAGATGGTGTTGCAGGCAATTCGGAGAGCATAAGCAGAAGTGCAGAGGCTGAAAACGTGGAAGCAGAATACTGTGTTTGCCAAAGTAGAAAAAGAGGTAGAAAAGAAAGGCTGGGGGCAGGCCATATCTTAAAAACCACGAATGAGAAACTAACGAGCTTGTATTTCATTCATTCACTCACTTATTCATTTAATCAGCAAACACTTAACTGAATACCAATAAAGCTCAAGGACCTGGGCCAGGCACTAGAGATTTAGGGTCATTTGGTGATAAACAGTCATACTCAAGGAACTCAAAGTCTAACAGAAGAAACGGATATATGAAGATACAATGATAACATATGCAAAATATTCCTTAGGAACACAGTAGAAGGGCATTACACAAACACACCCAAGGTTTTTTAGAAAACAGTAGAACTGACCAACTGAGTCAGATTTAACAGATATTAAATAGGAGAATAAAAAGAAGAAAAGCATTCTTTCTGAGAGAATAGCATTAGCAAAGCCAAATAAGAAACAATTGGGTATAGGCTCAAGTTAAGTGTTTCCAGAATTTATGCAGAGTGTAAGGCAAGAAGTGGCCAAAGAAGAGGCTATAGAAACAGACAGGAGCCAGACCATGGAGAATCATGTGAGGACTTCAATTCCCAGTTAAAAACATGTGTGTGATTTTCTTCAGGCCTGACCACAGACAGTAACAAAGGTTGGGGGATAAGCTGCCCTTCCCCCCAAAACAGACTTGGCACACAGCCAGCACACTGCAGTCTCAGAAGGAGGGCTGTGGTCAAGGACTCAGACCCCACTGACCAGTCATGCTCTTTGCACAGTTGCATCCTTAGCCAGTGCACCTTCATCTCCAGGGATTGCTGGGTCATATGGTAACTCTATCAAGGTTTCTCAGAAATCGCCATGCTGCTTTCCATAGTGGCTGCACCGGTTCATGTCCCCACAGCAGTGGATGAGGGTTTCTTCATTACCATAACTTCTCCAACACTTGCTCTTACCTGTTGTGTAAATTAAGAGCCATTCTATCAGTGTGAAGTAGTATCTTCTTGCAGTTTTGATGCACATTTCCCTAATAGCTAGTGAGGGTGATTATCTGTTCATTTATTTGTTGGCAGTTTATGTCTTTTTGGGAGAGAGAGCTGTTCAGGTCCTCTGCTCATTTGTAAACTGGATTGCTTCATTGCTGTTTAGTTGTATGGGTTCTTTCATATTTTGAATATTAACCCTCTGTCGAAGCTGTTGTTTGCCACTATCATCTCCACTTGATCAGGTGCCTTTTCATTTTGTTGGCAGTTTCTTTTGCTGTGCAGAAGCTTTTTAGGTTGACATAGCCCCACTCACTTAGTTTTGACTTTACTTCTCTTGTCTCTGGAGTAATATTCATAAAATCTTCTCTAAGACCAAAGTTCATGAGTTTAGTGCCTATGCTTTCTATGTTGTTTATTGTCTCAGATCTTATATTTAGGAATTTGATTAATTTTGAATAAATTTTCATAAGAGGAACATACTGTAGTCTAGTTTCATTCTTTTGCAGATGGTTTTCCAGTTTTCCCACAGGAAAGGCTTTGTTTTCTCCACTGTGTGTTTTTGGCTTCCTTGTGAAAAATTTTATGTCTGTATACATGTGGTTTTACTTCTAGGCTCTCAATTCTGTTCCTTTAGGCTGTGTGTCTATTTTTCTGCCAATACCATGCTGGTTTTATTTTTTTTTAATTTATTGATTTTAGAAAAAAAGAGATGGAAATAGAGGAAAACAGGAAGAAAAACATCATTTTGTTGTTCCACTTATTTATGTATTCATTGGTTGCTTCTTGTATGTTCCCTGACCAGAGATTAAACCAGCAACCTTGGTGTAACAGGATGATGCTCTAACAAACTGAGCTATCCATCCAGGGACCCATTCTTTTCTGATTATCATAACTCTGTAGTGTAATTTGAAGTCAGGTAGTATAATACACTTGGCTTTGTTCTTTTTTCTCAGGATCGCTTTCACTAGTTGGGATCTTCTGTGCTTCCATAGTAATCTAATTTTTTGTTCTAGTTCTTGGAAGATGACATTCAGATTTTGATGGGGATTGCATTAAATCTCCATCTTGCTTTGTGGGTAATACAGATATTTTAAGTATGTTGATTTCTCCAATCCATGAACACAAAATATCTATCCATTTCATTGTATCTTGTAATCCTTTTGGTAATGCTTTGCAGTTTTCAATACATAGGTCCTTAATATCCTTTGTTATGTTTATTGCTAGTTATTTCTTTTGGTTGCAATTACAAACAGAATTGGTTTGTTTTTTTTTTTTCCATTTCATTCTGAAGTACATTGATAGCAGACAGGAAAAGCAGATTTTTGTACATTGATTTTGTATACTGCAATTTAACTATATTTGTTTCTAATAGTTTTTTTTTTGGAGTCTTTAGGGTTTTCTATATACAGAATCATGTCATCTGCAAAAAAGTGACATTTCTACTACTTCATTCCCTATTTGGATGCCTTTTATTTCTATCTCTTGCCTGACTGCTCTGGCTAGGACTCCCAGAACTACGTTAAGAGTGGTGAGAGCAGGCATCCTTGTCTTGTTCATGATTTTAAAGGAAAAGGTTTTAGTTTTCCAGCATTGTATGATATTGGCTGAGGGTCTGCCATATATAGTCTTTATTATATTGAGGTACTTTCCTTCTACACCCATTTTATTAAGTGTTTTAATCATAGTTGTTGTATCTTATCAAATGCTTTTACTGCATCTATTGATAAGATATAATTTTTATCCTCTGTTTTGAACCAAGAAAAAAAAAGGAGTACTCAAAAGATTAAGTCTTGAGTAATCCCAATAGTAAGACATTGAAAACAACAACAAACACAGCAAAGACTTTGAGGAGGGGCTATTAATTTGTAGGAGAAAAGTCAGAAGAATACGATGTCCCAGAGCCAAGTGGAAAAGTCTTTCAAGGAGACAGCAATAACCAGCAACATCAAATGGTATGGAAAAGTCAAGGAATATGAAGGTTGAACATGGATGTCACTGGTGAACTTGAAACAAGTAGTTTCAATAAAATGGTGAGACAAAGGCCTGAGTGAAGTGAGTTGAAGAGAAAACAAAAGAAGAGAAACTTAGCAAGTAGACACAAATCTTTCAAAGACCTTCAAGTATAGTAAAAATGTCATTTATATTCTAGACTGGACATAGTACATTTTAAACATTTGGGGGAAAGCAACATGGATGTAATCGGCCCTACCAAATAACATTATTTTAATATCATATTTTTTAATACAAAGATATTCTACTAAACCTGAACATATCAGTAGAATACATTAGGTATATGTAAGTTTAATTTGAAAAGATAAAGGTCAAAATCACACAGACTGCATATATATGTAAGGGTTTATTCATGTTCAATTCACTAACCTGCAGAGGCCAGGATTTTAGTGTGTTGTGTTGGCAAGCATGTTAACCAGGGCTTATACTTCCAATACTGATACTCAGGTATCAATATTCAATGTTAAAGATGAAGAAAAAGATTAAGAGAAAACAGTTCTTAGAAACTCATTAATGGAATTTTTTAAAAATAAAAGTAAATAGTTGACTGAATTAAAGAATAAAAAAATTCATTAATGGGAGCTGCAATAGCTCTAAAAAGCAACATTACTATCTTTATGAATCTCAATAACTAAAATATGGGCTGTCTCAAAAGAGACCCACAAAAAATTAAATAAGTGTTAATAAAACACTGTATAAGTTACATTATTAATACAGATTGAGAAATATAAATGAAAGTAACATAGAATTCTGCACATCTTAATAACAAACAGCACTACAAAATCAGACAACTCAATGTCTGCATCAGAGCTTTCGTACATTCTGAATCAGGCACCTGGTAAGCCATAGAAACTACATATCCATTTTGTTTCTTAAAGTTTTTTGCTATTGACACTAAATTTTGTCTTTTAATTGTATCAGCATGCTATAAAACACACTTCTGGAAGGTTCTCCACTGAAAGTTCAAGTTCTTGCCCTAATACCCATATAATTAGCTTTAGCAAATTACCATAATCAAAAGTTTACCTTTCATAATTCCACTTCATTCATTCCATTATATATGCTGGACAAGGGATATGGCAAGGAGAGAAAAAGCAAATAAGGAGCCTATTCTCACATCATTTATACCCTTCCCTGTCTATCCCAAAACTGATTTTACCACAAAAAGTAATTTCTTAATTAATGCAGGCTATCAAAAATATAAATGAAAGGCAGAAATGTTCCAAAGGGTTCATGAGATTTCATTCACCAGTTTTTAGGACAGAGGAAAATGAAGTTGTTTTGAGTTGTGATTCTTCTTTTCCAACTCCCAATATTTAAAAAGTGACAAATTTTTTAGAAAGTTAACAACTATAAACTGCTAAGTTTAAATGAATTTGTTCAAAAGAAACTAATAGCATCTTCTCTATAACAGGTCAATCTTTCTACTCCTGATCTTCTCAAATAACTGTAAGCTCTGCTGATTATTTATTAAGCTTCTTCCATTATGCTCTATTCAGCTTATTAGTTTTCAACAAAATATAGAGTAACCTTCTAGTTTGCTATAGTATTTTCTTTGATCATAAAAATGTTAAAATATTCTTTAATTATGTAGTAAATTCATAGCAAACATGGTATACATACAAAGCCAGTAGTTCAAATGAAGACAGTTAACTATCTACTTAAAATCCACTAAAATCAATAAAGTGATTATAGTAAAGATCAACATCAAGAATGACCCATACATTTTCATCTCCTTAAAAAATAAATGCAATTTTACTGGGAAAAACTGCATTATATTTTAAGAGCAAAACCATTCTTTCGAATTTTTATATGGTTATTAACAATCCAAGTTGAAAAAGAAAATAAAAAACAGAAAAGTAGATGTTGTTTAAATACCTTATGGTTTCATTTTACACTTCTTGTATCAGAGTGAAGTCTTAAAAGTAATTCAAAAGGAAAATGAAAGTATTTTACTCAGAAGATAGAGTCCATATGTTCTTCAATCTGGAAACCCATTGGGAAAAAGATTTGAGTTTCTAAAACTGAATTTTGACAATTGGAAGCTGATGTGGTTTCTTTTTTTCTCTCCATGAAGATTTGAATCATTCTCAGGGGAATGAAATAGATCTTTATCAAGTATAGCAAAGCTTAACACCTGTTTAACTCCAAATTACTTGGAAAAATCTAGTGAGTCTTCAGAATTCCCCAATAAGGGTTTATAATAAACACTTATTCCTAATTTAAGATATTTTTATAAGCTTAGCTGAGAAGGTCATGTGTATGTGTGCACATATCCATGTTTCGGTCTGTTTATATTTCAAATTCTATTCATTTTAACTTTCGATGAGTCTATTTCTCATTGTTCTACATAGTGAAATATAACTATTATTTCTATGGTTTGGTTTGTAACAGTAGGCTATAGTTACCTACAAATACATCTGCAAAACCATTAAGCTCTAAGATTAAGAGCAGGGGCTTATTATTTATTCACTTTGTACATATCCTCAGTTTCTAAAACAATGCCATTCAAGGCCAACAAAAGGATAAACAATTTCTTTATCCTAATCATTGTGGGCTAGATCTAAAATAAAGTTGATATTCAAAATTGAAAAAAAAATTTACCCTATAAATTTGTTTTTTAAGATTTTATTCATTGTTTTCAGAGAGAAGGGCATGGAGAGAGGAAGGAAAGGAGAGACACATCAATGTATGGTTGCCTTTCACCTGCCTCCAACTACAGACCTGGCTGGAGACCTAGCTTGCAACCTGGTTATGGGCCCTGGCTGGGAATCGTACTAGCAACCTTTGGGTTTGCAGACCACCAGCCAGGGCTGCCCTATAAATTAAGGGAGAAAATGGGCTACAGTTTTTAAAGGAGCTTCTATTTTATACAATATCGCATAAATTTGACAACTTGTAGTCTACTAATAACACAATTTCTAATTTAGTTTAACAAATTACTGCATAACTATTATGCAAAAGCCAACTTGTTAAAATATGCTGACATATTTTAAATGTTCACGTTTTCATTAATATATCAAAAAAACATATAAGACTTAAATAACTAAGTATATGTTTTTTTTAAAAATACATAGTGGGTGTGCTTTTTCTTTAAAAGAATTTTATTCTGCTGTTAAAAGTGCCAACAGTGACCTTTTATGTTTTGGCTCCTTTTTCTCTAACTTCATTTCCTACTTAGAGTGAAAAATACAGTGAAATAAAAAATAAAGAAGGCAAAGGATTTAAAGAAAAACAACTCTCACTAAAAGCAACTGACAAAAAAATACTGCATGAAAATGGAAATTATTGCCATAAGTGGTCTTCAAACATCTGCTATAAAAGATTTTATGATTCAAATGCTCTTCTTACACCTAATCTCTTCTATCATTAAAACTAATTTTTAACCCTTTCAAATTTTTTAAAATATTTTATTTATTATTTTTCAGAGAGAAGGAAAGGGAGAGAGGCAGAGGGGGTGAGAGAGACATCAATGTACGGTTGCCTTTCACCTGCCTCCAGCTACAGACCTGACTGGAGACCTGGCTTGCAACCTGGTTACGTGCCCTGACTGGGGAATCGAGCCAGCGACCTTTGGGTTTGCAGGCCAGCACCTATGCACTGAACCACCAGCCAGGGCTCAAATTTTATTCTGAAAAAGAAATGAACTTCCAAGCTACTTTTGCTTTCTTCAATAAGTCCTGTTTATTTTAGGTTGTGTTTCCACACATGCATTAAATACATGATGTCACTACGTACTAGTTCTGTAAAAGCAAGAGGTTGTGTGCAAAACAGGGACAGATGGGGAGAAGGAATACCTACATTCTAGTTCCGACCTCATCACAAATTAGCTGCTGGATCCGGAGCAAACCCATCTAACTGATGTGAACCTCAGTCTCCTATTCTATAAAATAAAAGGGCTGAATTAAATAATAAGTAATTCTCTACCACCTTCAAAATGCTATTAATTTGCTGTTCTACTTTTGGAAAATGTGCCCCACTCTTAAGGTACCCCATGCACCTCTCTATGTGCATATTTCAAAATCTTATTACTTCCATTTCCCTTCTTAAATCTCAAAGAATTTTGTTTAAGAGCAAGGAGTTTCATGGAATTAATCTTTTACTTCCTATTGTCATATGGCTCCTGCTCTTGAGGGCAAGGAGAACAGAAAGCAATAAAATGCATGTGTACATGCATTTGTAGGAGGTCTTCACTTTTACTGACAGAAAGGCATTCATAGCTGAACACCCCTACATGCAAACCAAGAACATCTGGGTAGATTCTCTCTTCCTCCTCGCCACCCAAGACTGTAGGACATGCTGTGAATGACAGAAATAGAGAGTAAATTAAAGTACAGTAAGCATACTGGGAAGGATGTTTATTTTTCTTCACCCTGTTGAATGCCATGGTCTAGAACAATACTCAAGTTGGGGGAGATATACCAAGTTTAAGAAACTCAATACCTCATTTGATAATTTGATGGTCATTACTTTGAATATGCAAGCTGAAGACACATGGTTTAGAGATGGTATTCTTAACACATGAAAATAAGTATATAATTGATACAGAAGAAATTATGAAGAATTATTAAAAGACAGAAAGATAATAGAATCAAACTAAAGAATACCTGAAAGACAAAGAAAGCTGAAAGAATCAAAGCTGAGGCCCTGGCTGGTGGCACAATGGGTAAGGCGCCAGCCTGCAAACCCAAAGGTCACTAGTTTGATTCCCTAGCCAGGGCACATAATAAAGTTGCAAGCCAGGTCTCCAGCCGGGTCTGTAGCTTGGAGGCAGGTGAAAAAAAGGCAAACATACATTGATCTCTCTCTCCCTTTCTCTCTTCCCCTCTCTCTAAAAATAAAAATAATAAAATATTTTTTAAAAAAGAAAGAAAGAAAATGTATTAAAAAATAATCAAAGCTGATAGGATTAGATCCCAGACCTGTGCAGAAGAGGGGTACTCTGAAGAAGAAACATAGGGAGCTTGTGTCTAAAGGCAACACATACAAGCAGTGGGTAGAAACAGTGGTCATGTAAGACACTCTTAGGCAGAGTTTGCCTCTCCCCTTCAATTACTCTGCACAGCAGGTAGAAGAACGGCCCACTCTTGGTGAAAGGGGTATGAACTCTTCAGTTAGAAGACAGATCCCTAGATAGCCACCGATAACCAGGAGAGGAATACTGGGCAAACCCTGCCTGGGAGCTTGTAAAGACCCTTGCATCACAAGGAGAAGGTATTTTGTCAGCACTTAATAAGATTTTGTTGGCACATACCCTGTTGTCTCAGCAATTTCACTTCTAGGTATGGATTTTATGGAAATACTCAAACCTATTCACAAAGAGAATCTACCTGGGTTGTTGCCCTTCTATAAGAAAAGTTTAAATGCAAGCTAAATGTTCACAGGTAGATAAAGCTCAAACACATTACAGAATTCTCACACTATGAAATGTACATATCTGTTAAAAGAATGGCAGAGTTGTATGCGAAATAGCATGGAATGTAAGTGAAATGGGTAAGTAGCTAAATAATACATATGATATGACCCCAGTCTTATTTTTTAAAATTACCTATGTTCACAATCAGAAAACTATATATCAAACTATTCACTTCCTCAGCTCTGAGAGAAAAATAGGACCAATGGGCAGACATAGGTAGTGAAGGGGACTTTTACATAATGATTGAATATTTTCTGAGAATGTATTTCTATCCATCCTATGCAATTTTAGAAGAAAAAAAAAGTTTGCCAATTTGAGTCTTGACCTGAGAAAAGCCTTCCTCACCCAAAGAAGAAAATGCTATAAAATTAAGATACTATCAGAATTTCTGAAACATTGTCTACAGCACTTTATTAAATCCAATGTGTTATAGTAACTAGACTGCTCTCTACCATAACACACACATACACTCACACACACACACACACACACACCAAACAGCTATATAAATATTATTTTCACTTTGTAAATTCAAGTAAAATATTTTAAAAATCTTTATCTCCTTTCAGTTGAAATGTCATTAATTTGCAACTACCTAATATGTGGCAGCTATGGGCTAATTCTGCATTCTCACTGTGGTGTAGAGAAAAGTCAAGAAGCATGCCTGTCTATAAATGTGTAGGGCTGCTCAAGAAACCTGAATTCAAAATATTAAAATGCAGCCTTCATATGCTTTGCCCTCTAGGTCACAATGCTGATAGAGCATCTCCAGAAAGAAAAACCTGGAACAAAAACTGCACAACTATACTGAAAAACATTTTCATCTTTAACTCACAAAAGGTCACACGTTGGTAGACACTTATACCTCACAAGAGACTTTTTCACCCACTTTCAAGAAAGCTAGTAACATGGTGCCTTTCAACCAATAATCGATAAGGTTACTTAAAATGAGATCATCATTGATGAAAACCCTATTGACATTTCACGATTGCAAACAATCATCATTTAAATTGAATTACCCACATAGTCAAACTTATTGTGGCAATGCTGAATAGGATTTAACTAAGTAGGAAAAAAATATTCCAGCTTGTTTCATAGGAAAATTGTGCTAAATACTGTCAAATTTTGGTAAAACTCTGTAAATTTGCTGCATTACAATTCCACAGTAAACTTTTGTAAGTAACAGAGAACTGCAACATTTCTCTCATTTAGGCTCAACCAATTACTAGCTGATCCTAAGAAAGCTAGTTTCCCTAAGTCTTGGCTTGTTATTGTGAAAGCGGGGATAACACATGCACCCACCTCACAAATCTAACAAAAAAGAAATGAGATAGCATGGACAACAGGTGGGACTGACTTTGAGGGGAAAGGGTGGGTGGGGAGGGGGACAGAGGGGAGCAAAAAAGGGATGGATGTAATACAACAACAATAAAATTAAAAAAAAAAAAAGAAATGAGATAGGGTAAAGTATAGACACAAAATTAAAATTATTATCTATCAACATTACTATGCCTCAATGAACAACATTAACTATGCAAACACAATGGTTAACTATATCATGCATCCTATTTGTTTTCTTTATAGAGTTCTTCAGGTGAATCTTACCTAAATCTTCTATGATAAGTAAATACAAAACTCAACTTCAGCACCTTTTTGGAAACTTCAGAATACTATTCCAACAATGAGGTCACAATGTCTTTGGATACGGTAGAGAGGGATGAAGTATTTTATATATGTAAATAGATTTTAACAATAACGAAGTTCATTATTATGAGGTCTTATTCATTAAAAACATTGAAATCATTACATTCCAAGGGTATATTTTCAGTATCACACACCATTAGCATTTTTGTTGCAACATGCCACAAAAATAAATTAGAGACCATAGTTTTCATGTAAATGGTTTTCATCTAAATCAACTACTTTACAGAAAATAATTACACTAGACTTTAGCACTTCAATACATATGTGAAGATGTATTAGGAAGCCATTTTAAACAAATCAGCATTTGTTTCATAATAAACAAGAGCCCAGTTGTTCCTGCTTGAACAATTTAGAATAAGATTTCATCAGACCCCTAGCTGGCATGGCTCAGTGGATTGAGCTCTGGCCTGTGAACCAAAGGGTCACAGGTTCGATTCCCAGTAAGGGCACATGCCTGGGTTGTGAGCCAGGTGTTCAGGTGGAGAAACACAAAAGGCAACCAAACGCTGACGTTTCCTTCTCTTTTTCCCTCCTTCCCCTCTCTCTAAAAATAAACAAAATTTCTAAAAAAAAAGATACACACTTAAAAACAATTACATGTAATACATTAAGAAAAAAAAAGATTATCACTACAAAAGCATAAAACCCCAAACTCAGAGTTAAAAATACTTAGTCATCTAATTTGAAACTGACATACATTTGATTTGAATAAAAATATTTTCTTTGAAAAATATTATAGCTATAATAATTTTTAAAGGTATTTTTTCTAAAACTTCATATATAAAGATGGCACAATTTATATTGTTAATTTAAAATAATCAACTTTCACTTATTAGAATATAATTATATATAGCAATGTTACAACCATGCAGTTTTGTGAGAAAATAAAAAGGCAATATATGTTAATTTCACATTAGATACAACTTGTTTGGGGTTGCTCAGCAGTACTGGTCCCATTTCAACTCAGCAGAGAATGAGAGCCTGACTATAAGCAAACAATTAATTAATAAGTATACAAATAATAAAACTTTAATACAATGATCCAAAATAACTTTGACAAAGAGAAACTATAATAAATAGCATTATAAAATGTGTGATTTCAATTTATATAAATGTTAAATCATTAATATAAACACAAGGGTATATATTTTTTAATATTTTTATAGAGTATTACTTTACTTTACTTTAAATTCTTTTCAAGCATAACTGTAAAATTAAGGCCAAATTAACCATCTAAAATACTGTAGTTAAAAATATTCTGAATTAAACAGAAAGTGCACCTAGCCCATATCACATACATAAAATATTTACATAAGAGTGACATATTTATAATTGCAAAAAATGATGAAAAGTCAGAATTTTTCTTGATGCAAAATGCTATTTACCAATTCTGTCTTTTAACATGTTACAGCTTGAACATTCTCTTTCCATGTCCATGTCATAACAAGAATATTTAACAGACTTAAAAATAATAATACTGGCTGGAATGTCTTTTTCCTCCAATATTTGGGAACAAAAGGGAAATTCCAAAGAAGAAAAAAAACAGTTAAAAATATTTTCAACCCTCTCCAATATCAACCTTTCAAGGTCTAATATCAGTTGGAATGCAGCAGTAAGAATTTTATGACACTATGCTAAATTTTTAGTATTTCATTGAGAAAAATGGTAAAAAAAGGATTAAGATTTCTTTGTTTTCATCAAAGATTTTTTTTTGCTTTCATCAATTCCACTCTGCCATAAATCAAAAGTATTCTTTTAATCCCCACAGTAGACAAAATAATGCATTTTGTAGTTAAGTATGCTCAAGGAAAAAAATTAACATTCTTTATCATTTCCCAACAGAGACAGTTAATACTCTAAGGCCACATTAATAGAATCTTTCTGCCATTGTAGAAAGTTTGATAGCACTCCTATTTCAATGTCTGAATTTTTCTCCTTTTTTTGACAAAGACAAATGATTGCCATCAATCAAGATCCAATCGGGTATACGGAGAGTCACGCGAATGCATCACTCTTTACTGGTTTTCCTGTTATTTGAACAGGCTTTGCTCCATATTATTTTATAGAATGATAAAAAAAAAAAAACCAGCCGTAAGATAGATCATTCACACCCACTGTAAAATTAACTTTCATGAATAATGAGAGTTTTAAACCTCAGATAATGTATATGTTATACCAAGGATATTACTCTGAGTTCATTTCTGGCTAGAGATTATGTAAATGATACTATATGACCTTTATCATTACAACAGGACATGCAAAACACATTATTTCATACATCATTTTAAAGCAAGTCGGTTTCTAAAGGAAAAACAGTCATTTATAATGTTCAGGGTAAAGTGTTAAAGTTTCGAAAGAAAGATATGAAGTGACTGTGATCACTCTGAATCCCTTCTTTAACCTGTTACTTCTATTGAACACATCACAGAGCAATAAAACCTACTCTTTCAAAAATATGTACTTGGTTTTGTCTATTTCTTGGTTGAGTTACTGTAAACACAAATCAGGTTGGGTAATTAACAATAAATTTTAATGGACAACAAAATTAGAATGTGCTAAGTCATTGCTTTCAGAATCTTGAGAGTTCCAAAAAATGCCAATGTAATGAAGAAAATGAAAACATTCAAAACTGTTTCTTTACAACCATATCCTGTCCACTTTAAAACTCGAATAATATGCACATAAATGAAAATGCCAACCACTTATAAAACAGCTCTTTAAAAAAGAAAGGTATGTAAAGAAGCAGAAATTGCAAAATCACCTCCTTTCTGCTCTAAACCCTGGCTCTCTAATGTGGACCATCATCCATGAAATCACCCGATCAAGAAGTCTGGCTTGATATCATCCTTAATTTCTCCCCCTTCTTAACCTCCGAATAAACCAAGACCCTAACATTTATCTTCCTAAAAAATCTCAAACCCACCCTCCCACCGCAGCTCCACCATATCTCTTGCCTATTGTAATACCTTTCTGTGGTTTCATTACTGGTGATATTTCTCTTCTTCAAATCCACAATGAAAAGAGCTGCCAGAATGATCTATCAAATATAAAATCTGTTCACATCAAAGCTTACACCAAGCACTTCCTTAGCACTCTCTCCCCAAGAGCAATGATCTCCAAAGTGGGCTCTGTGTGTCCACGGGACATAAGATAATTTGTTTGGACACTAGAAGATAAAGGTATAACTCCTATTTATATTTAGTTGCCGGAAAAATGAATTAAGCTTTACTAATATTTAATATAGAGTTTAGCCCTGGCACCTTTATTCAACCTGAGTATCAATAATTATGTTTTACATGGCATGCGGTTTTAGCACATTAAGACATACTATAAATTATGTGTGCCTAGTTGAACAGGTTTACAGATTTCACCATCTTAACTAGAATATTTATATTACTTTACAGTAACAAGAAAAGGACTGAAATATAACTGATTATGATCAAATGGAAAAATGCCACTTAATTGTATTTATAAAAAAGTAACTTCAAGCTTGCTAAACTTTTCTGTGAAAACAGTACGTTACATAGTAGCTATGTGAAAATAAACACATTTAATACATCCCTTCAACATAAAGGTGGCATGTTAACAATGAAAAATGTAACTACTTTTGAAATATACTATAAAAACAAATGTTTAGAAATACTTATATCATGTGATTTTTGTTGCTGAAAACAATCCCTTATCAGCTATGAAAACTCTCAAATTTGCACCTTTAATAAAAACAACTTACAAACTGAGCTTCCTAACTTAGTTTCAATAGGTTTTATACCAATTTGATAAAAAATAATTAAAACAGTAATAATAATCTTTTAATAGAACCCAAAGTTTTTGTACTATTAAATAGATTGTCTTTAAATCTTTTCTTTAGCTTTATTTTACCTTTCATTTTCTCATGGAAATAGTGACAATCTCTCATAATTATATTACAGGACTCAGTTTTTAGGCTATTCCTGCTCTGTAGTTAAAAAAAAAGGAAATTCAGGGCTTAAAATATGTCCACCATTGTCTAAAGATCTGAGGATTAGTCAGTGAACTTTTGAATGCAAATCATTACCTTTGTTGAGTTTACATTATAATGATAATAAACATACTATATGCTAGGCACTGTACCACACACTTTATAAATAGCATGTTGTGTAATCTTCACAATAACCTTATGATTCAGGTACTACCATTATTGTTGTTATTCTCCTTTTACAGATGAGGCAACTCAAGTATAGAGATTTTAACTGTCATATCTAAGAGCTCACAGCTAATTAACTAGCAAACCCAGAACCTGAAGATAATTTGACTTCAGATTCTGTGCTCTTAACTGCTAAACTAGTATATGGCTAGTAAGCATTTAGATATACGAATTAGAGCTCAAGAAATCCTAACTTAGTACATAAATTTCTGAGTTCACTCATATATGGGCAATTAGAGCTGGAAACATAGATGAGATCACGGGAGACAGTACTGGGTGAGAAAAAGAAAGGCCGAGGATCCAACTCTAACAGTCAGCGGCTGAAATGATTAGCTACAAAAAACACACACCTTATTGTTTCAGAGGGGGAAATATGCAATTATAAAATAGTTGTGTAACAGTATGATATAGGAAGTATAGGTTGTTGAGATCAAAATTACCTGCAGGAGCTAACATCAAACTGAGAGTTAGTTGGTGGATGATGTTGTTAACAAGGCAAATAGGATATTTGTGAATCACAAAGGAGAGCAAGGAACTTTTCGCTTTATTTTTAAACATATGGTGTGGTGATTTTGAATAAATTTATACTTTAAACAATCAGCACTCTGATCCAGTTATGGAATGCTTCTATTCCCCAAATGTTCCCTTGTGCCCATCTGAGATCAATCTCTGCTCTCAGCCCTAATCCCAGATATATGCTGTTTTCTTTTTATCTTAATTTTCTATAAACTTCATATAAATGTAACCATGCAATACAGATGCTCCTCAGCAATGCCACTAACCACACTACAAATCACAGCGATCCAGTTTTAACTTGACAGGATTTTGAGTGCCAAGCATATGACCATTTTCACTTGTGTTACCACTGTGTGCCCATTACATCAAAACAAGGACAGAAAAGTGGACCTGTAATGCCATGGATTTGAAAGTTTAGTGGAATGTAGATTATTCTTTAAACTTTAGCGACAAAACATTGCTTCTTAGGCAATGACTCGGGCTACAATAAAAGAATACAGTATACATCCACATTACTAAAGAACTCAATATAATACTGCTAAAGCATAGGAAGGCAATAGTAAGAAATATCAGAAAATTTAAAACAAAGTATCTTGCCCTGGCTGGTGGCACAGTGGATAAGACCCAAAAGGCACTGGTTCAATTCCCAGCCAGGGCACATAACCAGGTTGCAAAGCCAGGTCTCCAGCCAGGTCCATACCTGGATGCAGGTGAAAGGCAACCATACATTGATGTTTCTCTCTCTCTCTTCCTCCTTCCCTGCCCTTCTTTCTAAAAATAATAAAATATTTTAAAAAAATGTTTTAAATAAAAAGTTATATATATATATGATATATATATATATCTTAATATATATATCTTATTACAAAAGAATTCATTCACATAAGTAAAATGTGAAAATGAGGCTATAACCAAAGTAAGTTTCTGAGTGCCTTCATTAGGCAAACAAGGAAAGCCATTTATAGTACATGGTGAGTTCATTTAACAACCACAGAATTGATTTCAGAGAAAAACTTGATTAAAAATATTAGCTTTTCAGTGGGAACAGTTGTTCAAGGAGTTGGGAACATTTGGGAGAAACATCAATAAACAATTAAAAAACAAGGAAAATAAAGCCCTGGCTGGTGGCACAATGGATAAGGCGCTGGCCTGCAAACCCAAAGGTCGCTGGTTCAATTCCCAGCCAGGGCAACATAACCGGGTTGTAAGCCAGGCCTCTAGCCAGGTCCATAGTTGGAGGCTGGAAAAAGGCAACCATACATTGATGTCTCTCTCCCTCTCTGCCTCTCTCCCTTCCCCTCTCTCTGAAAATAATAAATAAAATCTTTAAAAAAAAAAACAAGGAAAATGATTTCAAGCAGTTACCTTGGCTCTATATAAGACAACAGACATCACCTCTCCTGTTCTATTGTGTTTATTCAAGGAGTCAATGACAATCATCAAGTGACTGACAAATTACTCTCTATGACTAGTCTGCATTGAACAATGATAGTGAAGAAAGTTTTCAAAGAAGTTCAGATAAAAGTGATTTACTACAAGCTGGAGTGGAATCAGCTAAAATGTGTTACAATTGAGGTGGAAAATATGTGTGAAGCAAAGAAAGGCTAACGTAGACAATTTTACAAAGCTGGTGAAAAGGAAAGGTATGTTATGTTTAAATGTTATTCATTTTACTATTCATTGGTATGTACTCTGCAAAGAAAACTTTTTATGTTTCATGTATTATTGAACCAGGATTGTCAATGGTGAACTTGATGATTCATTTCATGAACCTAACCATCATTGGTGGCATAAATTTTTGCCAGAAATACAATCGTAAGATACTAACTTGACCCAACACACTATTCAGAAGCTTAGCAAAAGTAAAATTTTGTCATTTTCTTTAGCTCACAGTTGAGACTAAATTTTTTGTAAATGAGAAAAAACAGTTCTGATCACTATTATAGAGCACTGAATGATTTTTGACATTAGTTTTTCTGCACCTTTAATAACATTTCTGAATAAAGTCATCTAAATTATGAGACAAACAGCCTTTATATGAGAAACTTAGTCAATAACATTGTTTGAATCTCAAGTAATAGCAAACATTTTATAAACTTTGTCTGTTAACATCAGTGAGATCGATCATCATTGCCACACAAATTTATAGCATATATATTTCCAAACTGAAATTCTAATTCCAAAAGTATTTTTCAGACCTCAATGTAAGTGCATGGATACTTCATATTTCAAAATCCACTTAACTGTACAGTTGAGGAGCTTCCATGTTACTTTCGATTGAAAGTGATTTATCTGCAATGTAATGACACATGGAAAAACAAATACAGAGAAAAACTTAACAGAGTGATATAAATGCCTTCCAAAAGATAAATATGCTCAATTTTACATATGTCCACGAATTGGTATCAGTAATCAAATTGGTAATAATTTACCTATGTAAAAAGATACTTTCAAGTATGAAATACTCAAAATCTCATTACAGATCACATTAACAGGTTAAAATTTGCAATTGATTTTAATTAATTAAAATTAAAATTAAGCAACGCTAATTTTAAACACCAATTAAGTTGAAATGTTACTCTACCTACCCACACTCTCAAAATGCACTCCTATTGTTAGAAAACCCTATGACATAGTTATACTTAATAATTATTAAAAACATAAAGAAACTTGTTTTCTTTCTTGTTATATAAGTAACTATATATTCTATCCTATCCTCAATTTTCCATTTAATTTGAAAGCCTAAAATGGTTACAATCTGACTCTTAACAACAACAAAAAGGGTGCCAATAAATAAAAGAAAGCAATGACCAAGTGAAGAAAATCATGAGAGATGTTCAGATTCTGGGTATATTTTGATGGAAGAGCCAATAAAAATACCTGATACTGAAGGGTGTGAGAAAAAGAATGGTTTCCAAATCTAAAGCCTTTTGATTAATTTTAGTTTTGATCATCTTATTGTATTGAACATGTTCCTTCTTAAAGCCACCAATTCTAGCACTGTCCCACCTTAGGCCCTTATTCACACTTGCAATACTAAAATATCTCTTGTTGCTGTCTTCTGTTCAATCCCTTCCTAGACTTAATCCATTAACAAAAGGTAGCAAGATCACCTGACTGAAACATAGTTCTTACGTTATTTCCTGGCTCAAAAACTTTAAAATACCCGACAGAGTAAGGCCAAATTTACTGTCACCAGTACTCAATATCCTTTACAGTGTAGAGCCCTAGCCTACTTTTCTCGTCCGGGTTTCCACCAATCCACTTTGCACATCCTTTGCACTAAGCAGACAGACAGAGCTGCTCAGTAGTCTTCTCTACACAAGCCCCGCGAGTGCCTGCGCCAGCTCCTCGCTGACCTTCCTTCTCACAGTAACGCCCTTCTGTTGCGCGGTCATGTACCCAGGTCATCCTCACATGCGGAACTCTTAACCCCTGCGTGAGGTCTTTCCTTATCTCTCAGCTGTAAACAAGGGCCCCATATTTGTACCTTTCTTGTATCACTTTCAAATCTGTACTATACATTTTTAATATAAATGTCTTGCTTCCCCATAAATTTCATTAACAGCTTCTATTCAATAGGCATTGATACTAGATACCTACATGTATTACATTGTATCCTTAACAGTTCTACGAATTACCTTAATCAAAGACATGTAAAAATAGAGGCTCAGAAATGTAAAAAACTGTACAGGTTAACAAATAATACATCTTTTAACTTAATAAATGATTATTCTAAGATGAAGAATCATTCTAAATGTTTACAAATATATAAATCTGTCACTTTAAAGAAACCAATAGTAGCACTCCAGATATAAAAACTGTGTAAGAAAAGGGCATATAATAGGAAAGAGATTGTGTTCAAATATAGTAACAGCAGAAGTTACTTCAAATGTAACGGCAAAGTTATGAACACTTTCTATTTGCCAGGCACTGCACAGAGCACCCTCCATATTCTCAGCTGTTTTTCATTCACAACAACCCTTCAGAGGAGATACTGCTTTCACTGACTAAAGTTTAGTGAGATTACATCACTAGGCCAAAGTCCCAAAGCCAAAATACAGAGAAATCTGAACTTTCTGACTTTAAAGCCTTTACTCTAGAAAAGTTAGTGAGATGGCCCAAACTGCCTAAGCCTGTTTCCCTTCACTGTTCTATTAAGAAAGAAACATCTAGTAAATGTAACTTGCTGTATAACAACAGTTAAAATATTCTATTTTTCCTAATATCCCCAAGTAGATTTGGGGGGTAAGGCCTAAAAAGACCATTATAAATTGAGGGTGCTAACTTGTTTCCAGAAAGCAATGAAAGAAGTGTAATTGGCATGACAAAATACCCAATACAGTAAAGAATTCCATACTAGAAACTCAACAGTGTTGTACATATTTTAAAATATAGCTACAGTCGGCAAAAGGATATAATGAAATGCATCAACTGTACAAACTCACTAATGCTAGAACTTTTTGATAAAAGCTTCTGGTCAGGTAATAACCTGTTAATATTTGAATTGAAGCTTATATTAAAATAACATAAAATAAATTTTATATTAGCAGAACTAAAATTAACTGCTATAACTGTGTCACCATGATGTTCTATGTCATTACAGTAAAAGACTAAGAAAAATGCTCTATCTTACTTACAATAAATAAACTAATAAATGTTAAAATCTTTCCAAAGACTCATTATAACTCTGGAAGAGAACTAAAAAAGAAAACACATCACATCTGTTATCACTGTGACCAAACAGAATTAACTAATCCTCATGAGATAAAGTCATGAATTAAGTGGAACTCAGAATACTAAGAAAATTTGTGGGGAGAGAATGCAAATAGCTCTCTAATTATCTACAGCCTATTAACAAGCAATCCTTATTACTTGCAATTAAAATCCTCTTAAATTTTATGACAGAAGTTCATTGAAATACTGAAAATTATATGCTAGTTATTATACTATAAAGTACATGTCTAGTAGGCACTTTACTATGGGATCAATAAATAATAAACTATCAAATTCTCAGTGATAGCAACTAATTAGATCACTAAGTGGAAAGCACCGTGCATTGGGAAGCCAGCCTGGGCTCCCAGGACAGTCAGAGTTACAGTACTGGAATATGCCACTAATGCGGGTTCCGTAAGGATGGAGGGATGACAATTCTATGAAACCGTGAGAGTCCAACAACATCGTATATGAAAAATATATATTGGGTGATTAATTTATATTATTCACTTTCAGGTTTGCTGTATTTCAGTTTAATACAGTTATTAAATTTCTTTTAGGTTTTCAGGTTGTCCCGTCTTTGGTCAGTGGAGGCCTGTTCATTTTAGCTCCTGAAACTTTTTTTTTTTACTTGACACCAGCAACTTCTGCTAGCTCCCTGGCCCTCTGGTATGGTATGTTGGTCCAGACTGATCTTTCATCTTGCCAGTCCTGACATCAGGCATTGCTCACGCAGCCTTGATTCTTTTATTAGAAAATTGTATTTAGGGACAACAATCTAGGTTAAAGGTTGTTCATTGCACCCTTATTGTTTATAGATTTTAAGCCATTCCATTTGATGGAACTAGAAAAATATACTTTAATAAAGTATGACTTTATACAGATATTTTAATTCAAATTTAGGATAATAAGAGTTTTTTTAATGTTCTCCATTTTATATATGTTCCTGTTTTCCCCTGCTTTGAAAAAAATCTCCGTTCTTAATGGCATTAACCCGCAGTTACTTATTAGCTTTGAATTGTGTGGTCGTAATTGTATATCAAAATTTGTGCATGTGTAACCCATACCAGCAATCCTAATTGCAGCTGCAATCGCTTGTAACTTCTGTTTTCTTTCTGTCCATTGCTTTTACTTTCCACCATGCTTCTCAGCTCCTCAGATGAAAGTTCTAGACTTCCAGTTAACAGCATCAGTCAAACATTTCTTTTTAACCTACTTGCAAAATGATGAAGTGAACACAACACCCTTCTCAGGAACATTCATTTCTGTCTTGATCCTCAGGAGTTGCTTCTATTTTATCAGAGAAGGCTTCTTTTGTTAGGGTTTGTGTGTTGTTGTTTCCAACTGATTTTATACCCAGAGGTTATTTAAAGCCTGTCTTGAAAACGCACCACTTCTTTTCTTACAAAACAGGCACCTATTATGTAACACTAGCTGGCTTAAACTGCCTGCCTCCTCTGCCTACCTGACAGTTACATTTCCTCAGATTACCCAACCAGCTTCCTTGGCTGCCACAGTGCCATTCAGACCAGTCCCCCAAAATATCCTTCAACCATTTATTGAGTTTCTTTCAAATCATCACCGCCATTACTAAGCAATGTTTACTGAGCACTAAAATGAAAGATCCATGAGGGCAAAAAATTTTGTTTTACTCACTTCTAGATAACAAGTGCTTAGAACAGTTCTTGCATACAGTGGCACTCAATAATTATAAATATGTACTAAATGAGTAAATGAACATTATATATAAAGTTCTACAACAGTACTAAAAACAGCAACAGCCTGTCCCTTCCTTTAAGGAACTGCTAATCTGGTTGAGATAGCTCACACATAAAAATTCAAATATGTATTATAACATATAAGCCAAACAAATGGTGCCATCAGTGTTATAAAAGCTGACAGAATTTAAATAGCATGACCCAGTGGAAGAATCCGTACTCATACTTGGCTTTAAATAAATATAGGACTCAGATAAGTACAGAGGAGAGATACACAGCAGGTGGATTAATGTAAGCAGATAGACAAAAGCAAGAGAAGATGGTGGGCAATCCCTCAGAAGACAGACTTCATTTATGAAGGAGACAAATCTTGTTTTGTTACTTGGCAAACCACACTTAAAGCTTACTATTGTGTGCTTAAAAAAAAAATTTTTGCCTTGGCTGGTGGCACAGTGGATAAGGCACCAGCCTGCAAACCCAAAGGTTGCTGGTTCAATTCCCAGCCCGGGCACATAACCAGGTTGCAAGCCAGATCTCCAGTCAGGTCTGTAGCTGGAGGCAGGTGAAAGGCAACCGTACATTGATGCCTCTCTCCCTCTCTGCCTCTCTCCTTTTCCCTCTCTCTGAGAATAATAAATAAAATCTTTTAAAAATTTTAAATAAAATAAAAAACACAATTTATTATTTATATTTAACAATTATGCTAAAATACTTCTTGGTCATACAAATAAATATAATATTTAATTAATACTTTATAGGTTATAATTTTACTGTCATATATGTGTGACATTTCTGATATGTGGAAACATTTAACACTGTGTTTATTTGCAAAGCTAAAGAATAGTATTAATCTGAAGATTAATACCTCAAATTATTTTTTAAAATTACTTCTGAAGGAATGTGGCTTGCAATTTTTAAAAGTATGTTCATAGTATGCTTCCTCAGACCACTAAAATTAATATTTTTTAAACAACTAAGCTTTCTGGGGGTACTACAGAGCAAAGAAAGTGCTATGTTTTATTTCCCCAAAATACTGAATATTTTAACTTATTAATAATTATCAACATGCGCCAAATAATTATCAATTATGCGCCAAACACTACTGTAAGTGCTTTACATATATTTGTCACGGAGTTAATAATACAAGATGTAACAGTTTGGTTCTTAAAAGTTATTCTCTTAATAATTTTATGGTGCTTAGTTCTTACATCTAATGTTTTATGTGCCATTATTTTGCTTTTACTGCAAAAGAAAGATCTGGCTCCCAAAGATAAAGGAGATTTTTGGTAAATGGTGAAGGTAAAGAAATAAATGACCCACTTGGCTAGTGTGTAATTACACTGCCTGAGATTGTAACAATCTATCACAGGAAGGAGGATGACACTACACTAAGGGGTGAGTCAAAGGAGATAGCCTTTGACTAACTACGGGACCCTGACGATCGATACTCCATAGATAGTGTGCTCTCAAAAACAATTGAATTCTAAAAAAGTTTGAAAATAGATTCCCCCCTTCTTCTGATACTGATCAGAGACCTATCATGACCTTTTCCTGGAAGAGCAATACTTTCTTATAAAGGTATATGAAACACATAAATCCTTTTACCTCTGTATTATTCTTTCAAATGTATATTTACCACATTCCTATTTTAATGACAGTTCTACAAGCAAAATAAATAAACTTACTTAAGTTCTTACTTCATTTCTGTGTAACCATGCTTCCTCAATTAGCTGATACCAAGTTGTCATAATACTTAATACATATTAGGTAAATATCCCAAAGACTATAACTGTAAGAAATATATCAGAAAATTAAAATTTCCAAATGAGGTTTGCAGTATATACATATAAGTTGATATTTAATAAATAGCAAGTGATCTCACTATGTAAAAAGCAAGTAGAAAAATTTTTTAAATAACAGAAAATTTTAAGTCGACAAAATATACTGTATCAGACCTTACTTGAAATCTTTACATTGTATCTTAAAGTAACTTCTATTACTTTAATAAGTTATTCAATTCATTAAGCTACATCAAAAAGTATAGTTCCCTTTAATTTTCAAATTGTATCATATAAAATGTCCTGGATTTTTGGATACCGCATTTACCTGTAAGTAAAAAGGCGTGTATCTTCCAAGTCTGAAAATGATAATTAAGTGGAAAGCAAAATCTATTCTAAATATAGTGATAATTTTTCTTTTCACAGAAGCTTATATTATAAAAATGCAATGCAATCCATCAAGGATTATAAACTATTGAATGTAAAGAATAATTAAACTAGACTTTACAGGAAGTTTAGACTCTGTGTGGATGCTCCAGTGTCACTACTGCAGCAGCTTATCCGATTAGCACAAAATGCCATTTTGTAAAAACACCAGTATGTGAAGGGACACTGCATGAGAATGGTATGTCATGATCAGACTGTAGCAATCACATCCCTCCCAAAGTATAAATTTGTTAGGACAAAAGAATCACCTAGAGAGATTTTTTTTTTAATCCAGATAAACAGCCAAGTCTCAAACCCAGTAAATCTCTGTAGTGCAATCCAGGCAAGAGGATTTTCTTCAAGTTTCTCCATTTCCAATATGCAGACCAAGATGAGAACCAGTGCTACATGACATGTGTGCAGAGGTGAGAAAGGTTTGGAAGAAGGAATGCATGCTAAGGAAATGGGAATACTGTTTGATAACAAAGATAATTATTTCTATTTTAATTCAAAATCACTAAAGGATGAGGAGAGTTGAATTAATAGAAAGCCTCCACAAATTCTGTGAACTCAACATTTAATAAATTTTGACATTAAAAACGCAAATACAAGCCCTGGCTGGTAGCACAGTGGTTAAGGCGCCGACCTGCGAACCCAAAGGTCGCAGGTTCGATTCCCCAGCCAGGGCACATAACCAGGTTGCAAACCAGGTCTCCAGTCAGGTCTGTGGCTGGAGGCAGGTGAAACGCAACCATACATTGATATCTCTCTCCCTCTCTGCCTCTCTCCTTTCCCCTCTTTCTAAAAATAATGAAATAAAATCTTTAAAAAAAAAATGCAAATACATTGACTTTGGGGGGAATGGATGGGTGGGGAGGGGGACAGAGGGGAGCAAAAAGGGGATGGATGTAATACAACAACAATAAAATTTTTAAAAATGCAAATACAAATTAAATAGTTAAATGTACTGAATGGCTAATTATTGTACCTTCATATAATTTAACACAACATAATCTAAATTATGCTCAGCTAATGAAAACTGAAACTGGAGGAATTAGTCACTTTAGAAAAGAAATGGATCTAGAATATAGATTTTGACTTTCTAGATAAAATTTTGAAGGCACTGTATATGTATGAAGGCAAAGGAGTCTAGATAGGACCAGGGTCCAATAAGGTGGCAAAAGCATATCAGATTGATGACGGAAAATAAGCCAGAGTGTATTGCATCTATATTATTGCCTACAAAAATTTGTTAGGATGGCAAAATATGATGTAAAAATACCAGAATTATTTTGAGTTTAATACATTGCATTCTGAATACAGAGTATATTTCTGAATTTCCAATTCAACTTAGGGTAGTTCCATCAAACCTTCTCCTGACAAAAAAAGAAGAGAAAGAAACAAAAGTATACAACTTTCCATACATTCCCCTGTCAACGTTCTCTCCTTTATTTGGAATCAAATATTGAATACTTGGTATATATCAAATACTAAGGAACTGAGAATATGAAAATGAACAAGTTATTTCTCCATTCTCCAAGTGCCTTACAGTACGGTGGGAAAAAACATGTACTGCATACAGAAGTGCTGTCTGGAAGGGGCTATCAAGAGGATGTAACTACACTGCTGACCCGAAAACCAGACCTGGACAATCAGAAGTTCTTTTCCTCATCCCCTGTCCTTGAAGTGTACATTCTGCCCACTGTTCACACACAGGAACCACCTCAAGGACGCAACCTTGAGAGTGTTCTGTGCCCTGAGACCACCTGGACTGGATACGGACCCAACATCATTCGGGCACCTACGTACATTCACCCCTAAAAGCCTAGCAAGTGGGTGCACAGAGATCTACTCCTTCATCTACAAGACACCTGAGACAAGCCTCACCTGTAAGTTTCTTGCCTATTAAAATTGCCACCTACCAATCTAGAGTGATCTGCCTCTTTCTTTGGTCTCTCCTTGCCCTCCATGTACAGGGGCCAATTTTAAATGTTACACAGGGGGCTCCCAAGGTTGCAAACCAGCAAGTGCTTTGATACATATATTTATTAAATGCTATGATAACACATATAAGCAAGGAAATGATTTAGCAGGTAATACTTCTGAGAAAAGAAAGAGGCAAAGGATGGTGAAGTACAGAGAGGGAGTTCCACTGCAGACAGGTTTTGAAAGGTAAGCAAGAACTCACTAAGTAGGTAAGATGGGAAGAGCACTGAGACACAAAGAAGAGCATGAGAAGAAAAGACAACTGTTGCCTGGTGTGGCTGAAGGCACATGTGAATGACAGGGCACACTGAAGGACAGGCACTAAGGAAACCTGAAATCACATCTTAGGTTACCCAACTGAGGCAGAGTTTAATAATGGTATAACAGAAGCTGCAATAGTGTTAGGACAGACGGGGGACAAGAAAATCAATTGCTAGGTTACTTGCAGACTTTTATAACCAAGAGTTTGTCAGTGAATCTAGGTCATAATCATAACCCATTATTATAATGAGCTACAGAGATAGTATGAACAATGAAAAGTTGTCCTGATCTCAGAATAAACCCTGGAGTTTTCTCTTTCCAACAAAGGCCTAATTATGGCTTGGCATCTTGTTTAAAACAGACTATGGTACAGATAGCTGCATTACTCACACAGCCTAAAACATAACTGTCTGTCACTAACTTTTCACTTATGTTTTTTGTTTGTTTTGGTCCCCCCCCCCCTCTAATTTCAACACCATCTACTCATGGGCAATCCAAGTTTTACACTGTCAGTCCACAGAATTTGCTCTGTGAAAGTACATCTAATTCAAAAGACCCCTACTTAACCCTTAACTCTCAAGTTTTTCTATTAACATTTCACATGTAAGACAGGAATTAACAGTGCTATTTAAAAACTGAGAAAACTGAGGTTAAAAAAAAAGTCTAATTAAAAGAGCTGATTTTCAAGTATGTAAAGCCAAAATTCATGATCATTCTTCTATGCCAACATTACCTCATGATATAGTTTGCTTGTAATCATTAGTAAGTTGCAACTTTACAAAGCCTAACAACATCTGGTTCTTTCTTTTTAAACACAATTAAAATATTATAAAAGCATTTTTTGAGGCTTAACTCATATACAAGTTTGTGGGTTTCGATAAACACATAATGGTGTGGTATTAGGACTGTTAAGAGTACCTGCACTTCAATGATTCACTAGGAAGACTCACAACACTCAGCCTATTCACTGCATCCTCACGGCTGTGATTTCTTAGAGCAAAAGGAAGTGCGGCAAAAGCTGTTGAGGGAAAAGGCACTCAGAGCAAGGTCTGGAGAAAACCAGGCAGAAGTTGCCAACAGTCCTCTCCCTGTGGAATCAACACAGGATGTGTTTAATTTCCCCAGCTATGAGCTGTGAGAACACATGTAAAATGTTTGTTTAGGGAAGCTCATGAGAGACCTGGCTCCTAAAGTTTTTCTTTGGGGCTGGTCACTAAGACATCCTCTACCTACCATGTGCCGGAACTCCAAGCTCCCAGGAGGAAAACTGATAATAGTTTAGCACAAACTACATTGTTTGTACAGCCTAGGCACAGTGAGCCACCCCTACTACTTATAGAAAGTTTTATATTTGTGTAAGGAACTATTTACCATTCAAATTCTCACACAGCATTCAAGGGTCAGCCTTCTTATGTGCTCTAAGGATAGCTGTTAACTCTTTTCTACATAATTATGTAACTGCCAATACAATCAAGAACAGTTCCATCATACATACTAGCACACACAAAACATATTCACTATCCCTTTGCAGTCAATGTCTACAAATCACAGGTCTGATTTTTATTCCTATCGTTTGCCTATTCCAAAATGTCATACAAATGGAATCATATAATATATAGTCTTTGAGCCTGGCTTCTTTCACTGTAATGCCTTTAAGATTTATCTATGTTGTTGCATGTATCAGTAATTTGTTCTTTTTTATGGCTGAGTAATGGTCTACTGTATGGCTATACTGTAGATATTTTTATATGCTACAAACATTCAGAATAGTTGGAGGTTTTTAGACTGTGAACAACATTTCCATTTCGCTTTAGTAATGTCTAAGAGTAGATTTTGGGGGTTACATGATATCTTTAGAAGAAGCTACCAAATAGCTTTCCAAAGTGGACATACCATTTGCACTCCATGTTGCATAGAGGTATGCAGTGGTTTCCTCAAACCTTCATGCAGGCACCAAAGAAGAAATCTAACTAGTTGTGCGAATGATCACATAACAAAAGGCACACACCAAAGTGCTCCTTTCCCATCCGGCAAAATTCATTCAGCTTTCATAATCCAGCTGAAATGTCATGTTTCCTCTAGAATTTAGAACTACTTATCCTTTAGTGTCACCAGATTTCATTCATAATACTAGAGTTTGAACAGTGCTTATGAAATATTATGGTTATTAATACATATCTATTTTTCTATTTGTTTCTGAATTCCTTGATAGTATTTCAACTTATTCAACTCTGAATTTATATGTGATCAGACAGTGCCACATACCTAACAATCAATTATTTTTGCTAAAATAAAGTATGTAAATAAGGGGAGAACTTGCACTCTGGCTAAGGAGAGTAACAGCTACCTGCCTTACAAAACAAAAACAAAAACACCAGACAAAATAAATGGAACAATGGTTTCAAGACACTGTACATCAAACAACAAAAAACAGAGATCCCTAAGATACAGGAAACAAACATAGTGAGCCCAGCAGTCAATCTTCCCAAGTGGCTGTCTTGAGAGTTTCCATTCCACAGAATAGGGAGGAGGACCCTAAGCAAAACCAGCAAAATCCTTGAGGTGAAGAGACAGGCCGAGGATATGGGGAGACAGCAGCTCAAGCTCACAGGACGGAATACTACAGAGCACACAGCTGGAGAGAGAGAGAACCTTAGAGATGTGAAATAGGTTGCCTTCAAGTATTGTAGAGTACTCATCATTGCATGCATGTGAAGAAACTCCCCAAAACCAGGGAAAGAACTCAAATGCACAGTTTAGAATCCTTCCTTCAGTTATTGATAAGACAGATAGACAGTAAGATTATACTACATAAGACTTGCACAACACTATCAACCAACCAGATCTGATTGACATTTGTAGAATACTACACCTAATGATGGCAAAATACACATTCTTTTCAAGTGTATTTGGAAAATTCACCAAGAAAGCCTATACGCTGGGCCAGAAAGCAAATTTCAATAATTTCAAAAGGATTAAAATATTTTCTGAATTGAGTTAAATTAGAAATTAAAATCAAAAGATTTGAAACATGGACATACTTGGAAAATAACACCTTTCTAAATATAAATATCCCTGGGTCAAAGAAAGTACCAAGACAATTACAAGTTTGAACTGCTGTGTTGATGTGATAAAGCTGCCAGTCACTGGTTTCCCATAGCTTCATCCTTCTGAATCACCCGCACAGTTTTCTGGAAGGAATGTTCAAGCTTAATGTACAATACAATGCAGATTCATTGCTCTATTCGCACACTCTGAACACAACGGCCACACAATACCCATGTTCAGTCCACAGCATCTGCCATCCCCACTGACCAATACAGTGACGTGGTCATTGTTCACACATGCGCATTCCAGTCCACTCTCTTGGGCTGCCAGGTTATCCTGATGCTGCACAAATTATTCTTGATATGTTAACAATGGCTGGGATTCTTCCAGACAGACTTCACATATTGTGAAAAGATTCCCCCACCAAGTTAATTAACACATTCATCATCTTATTTATCTATTTATTGGTAGGAACATTTAAGTTCTACTCTCTAGCAAATTTCAATTACACAAGTGTTACCAACTACAGCCATCATGTTTTGCATTAGGTACCATAATCTTATTTTGCATATAGCTGAAAGTTTGTATAATTTCACCAACCACTCCCTATTTCCCCCACCCATAGCACTTTTAATTTTAATTAAAAATAATTTTGAGTACATCATAACCCTTAATATTGTAATTTAATTTTTAATATTTCAGATATATAAGTATTCTTTAAGGAAACAAGAGTCTAGAAATTTTTGGAATTATCTGGATCAGAATCAGGGATATAAATAACCATTCTAAACACACACTTCTACAGAATTAATTTATCACACCAACGGAGCCAGAAAATAAGAGGAAAATCCCAGGCCATGTTTACAGTGAACCAACAATCTATTAAATTCCAAGCTGTATGAGGACACTATTCATGCCTGTCTTTTGCATTGTTAGATCCTCAGCAATTAGCATAATGCCTGGCACTATGAAGTGTTAAATAAATATTAGTTTCCTAATTACTCTGTTTTGAAAACTTAATTGGAAATGCATCAGTAAAAGAATGGGAAAAAGAAGTCAAAAGAATGGACAAATCATTCAAACTCAGAATGATACGCCGGAAATCAGGAGAGCAAGATTTTGAGCATTTGCTTTGTCCGAGATAGTTGTACAGTCTTTAACAAATTCTTTAACCTTTCCACAACTGTTTCTTCATCCATAAAATGAGGAAAAGCACAGATTAGATGCATTCTACCATACATCACTAAATATGTTTGTGTAAGATTATACCACGTACTTACGAGGAAGGATAATATGTTCATCAAACTAAGTATTGTGTTTTTAAGACATAGGAATCCATTTATAAAAATTTACTGAACTAGAAATTTAAAGTTAAATTTTAAATTCTGAATATACAATCAAAATTTCTGAGAAAAATAAGTCAGTTTATTCAGAAATTTTATTTTTAACATCAAGCTTTAATTCTCGATTATCCATAGAGAGATACAATGGAAGGAAGACCCAAAACAAGAAGAAATCTGTCAGGTATTTTTCCCAACAAAAGTAACCAACCTATGGAAAAGTTACAAGAATACAATGAAAAATGAAATTACCTTGACTAAATTTCTTGCCCTGTTTGCATTGTGGTAATATTTTCTTTATCATTCTTTCTCCCAATCTCTATCCTCCCTGTAAACATTTTTCTCCTAAACCATTTGAGAGTTAGATAGGATGATACTTTAGCCTGTAACTACATGTATGCCCTATGAACAAAGACAGCTTCCTATATAATACAAATA